>JAIGNY010000432.1:12500-170000 GCA_020152595.1 Chiridota heheva | reverse complement strand
GTGTGGAGGAAGCAGGGGGGAGGGGGAGGGGGGCACGCACTTTTTAAACGACTTTATGAAAAACGGAAATGCAAAATCAATGAGTTCGTCAATAATTCATCTCTTCGGTTCCTTTCTAACTTACCATCCCCCTTTTTTTTTAAAAGGAAAAAGAACATAGTTTCGACGTGATAATGCTACATTGTTTATGAAATATAAAAAAACAAATACATGTGATATTTAATATTGGGTGGCCAGGTTTTATTACGCATTTTTTAAACGACTTAATGAAAAACGGAAATACAAAATCAATGAGTTCGTCAATAATTCATCTCTTCGGTTCCTTTCTAACTTACCCCCCCCCCCCCCCCTTCCCCTCTCCCTCCTCCTTATCAAAAAATAAAGAAGAACATAGTTTCGACGTGATAATGCTACATTGTTTATAAAATATGAAGAAAAAAATACATGTGATATTTAACATTGGGTGGCCAGGTTTTATTTTTTTCCCAACAAACCAAAAATGTATGAATCTCATATCACGGTCCAAAAGCTATAATTGTAGCCGGGCCTATAAAGGGAGGGTTCGTAAAATGATTGGAAATGTTGGTAAAATTTGGTAATCCGGAAGAAAAGATGCCATGGAATCTGACTCTTCAAAATCAATTCGTTAGACCTGTATAATTAAATTCATTGGGTGCCCCCAATAGAATTATGGGAAGGGCCCTGGCTCCCTCGGTTTCTATGCCACTGCGTGCACGTTGTCTTTGTCAGTTGAGTTTAAAACGATGTTGCATTGTAGTAATTGAACCAAATAGTTTGCCAACATAATTCACATATTCAGGTCTCGTGGATTTCACACTTTTTGAAAGAAATATTCATGCCCTGATCAGATGGGAAATTGTATTTTAATTTGTCTAATTATCAGTTTTCAGTGGCCATGATCTGTTATTCATACCTTTTGTAACAGTAATTGTTACAAAATTGCAGGTCATCCATCTTATGATTTGGGAAAAAAGTGTGTGTGTGTGGGGGGAGGGGGGGGGGGCGTGCCCCGCCCTTCCCTTATCCGCGGCCCATGTATAGAAAGAGCATAAGCTAAATTGTTTCAAAATCGAATCGGTAAACAATTTAGTTTTGCCGTGCAGCAAGTATCTCAAAGTAAGAGAGATTGTGATCATGGTTCCACTTTTTGGCAAAGTTAAAAAGCTGCTAAGATGAAAAGAAAATTCGAGGCCGTTTCTACTACTTCATTTTCTAGATTAAGTAATTAAAGTGTTTTATTGGTTTAAATACGTCTTTGCCATACTCCTCTTTTATTCGCTTCATTGAAAATAGCCCGTGTATCTCCAATTTTTAAAAACGGTGATCCTAGTATTCTTTTTAATTACCGACCGATATCCGTTTTTCCATGTTTTTCTAAAATTCTTGAGAAACCAGTTTTCGATAGACTAATGAATTCTCTAAATAATAACGATATTATATATGATGGCCAATTTGGTTTTTTACCGGACAAGTCAACTTCTCAAGCCTTACTCTATCTAACGGATAAGCTTTCTGATGCTTTTGAAAATAAGTATTTTGTTAATGGAACATTTTTAGATTGACACGTTAGATCATGATATTCTTTTAGCTAAACTTAATAATTATGGGGTAAGAGGTATCCCGCGTTAATGGTGTAAAGACTACTTAAGTAACCGAATTCAATTTGTTAACATTGATGATCACAATTCAGATAAACTGGAAATCAAGTGTGGG
The DNA here is from genome assembly GCA_020152595.1 of Chiridota heheva. Classification (NCBI taxonomy): domain Eukaryota; kingdom Metazoa; phylum Echinodermata; class Holothuroidea; order Apodida; family Chiridotidae; genus Chiridota; species Chiridota heheva. The sequence continues at coordinate 168,266 of JAIGNY010000432.1, read as the reverse complement.
GTACTCCAGGTATCAATATTTGGCCCACTTCTTTTTATAATTTACACTAATGACCTTCATATATCGTCCACCGAACTCTCAATGATTTTATATGCAGATGATACCAACCTTTTCTATTCGGGGAAAGATCTAGCTAAAATATGCACTGAAGTCCAAGATGAATTTAAGAAAATTGCCCATTGGTTCCAAGTAAATCAATTATTTTTAAACATTAAAAAGACATGTTCCGTTATGTTCACCTCGCCCAATAAAACCCTTGCAAATAATCTCTGTAAAATTCATTTAGGTAATGAAAGTAAAACTTTCTCTCCTTTTGCTAAATTAGTAGGTGTTTATGTTGATAACCGTCTGACATGGCAAACTCACATTGATTTTATTTGTAAAAAAGTTTCCAAGGGAGTTGGTATACTCGGGCGCTTAAGATTTCAACTTCCCGAGAAAGCCCTTCTTAAAATGTATAATGTCATTATACTCCCGTTTCTTTCTTATTCTAACATTGCTTGAGCAAACAATTACCCCTCCCGCCTGAAAAGACTCGTTACTATTCGACGACGACGAGTTAACACACAACTACAATGACGGGGTCGTCGCCTGCGTAATCGCTTATGATAGTAACAATGCTATCACGAAACGCTTAATACGACCCGGACGAGAACACAGGTACGATGTACGGACAGACATAACATCGACAACCAAGTCAATGTCCACGGCCTTTGAAAACCAGTTGTGGTACACTGGCGTGTCTACCCAACCCAGGCTTGGACCCAGGGCCTCGTGGTCTGTAGACAGGTAAATGACCGCTACACCACAGTAGGTAGATAGTCGTTACTCTTAAAAAAAATATAAAAAAAAACTCTTCAAAAAAGAGCTACGTTTTATAACCAACAATCATCGGCCTTGCCATAGTCCTCCTTTATTCGCTTCATTAAATTCTCTTAACATCTTGGACATTAACAAACTTCAGATTGCCACTTTTGTATTCAAACATAACAAAAAGAATTGGGATTTGGGTAGGGGCTGGGGTTGGGGTAGGGGCTGGGGTTGGAGTGGGGGGCTGGGGTTGGAGTAGGGGCTGGGGTTGTGGTAGGGGCTGGGGTTGGGGTAGGGACTGGGGTAGGGGCCGGGGTTGGGGTAGGGACTGGGGTAGGGGCTGGGGTTGGGGTAGGGGCAGGGGCTGGGGTAGGGGCTGGGGTTGGGGTAGGGGCTGGGGTTGGGGTAGGGGCTGTGGTTGGGGTAGGGACTGGGGTTGGGGTAGGAGCTGGGGTTGCGGTAGGGGTTAAGGTTGGGGTAGGGGCTGGGGTTGGGGCTGGGGTAGGGGCTGGGGTTGGGGTGGGGGATGGGATTTGGGGTTAGGGTTGGGGCTAGGGTTGGATAGTGGCAGGATTTCGGGTATGGTCGGTTGTTTGGGTAGCTGTTTTTTTCCTTCTCTCTCTTTTTGGTTCGCATGCGAAACATTATGCGAAGCTAGGTAATGGCGATTACGTCCGTCCGGCCGTTTACAGATTTGTCCTGAGATTTCCTCAGAAATGTTAAAGTTTTTTGAGAATATCTAAGAAAGTGTTAAAGTTTCTTAAGAGATACTTAAGACAGGATTGAAGACTAGTTTTCTTAAAAAGTCTACAAAACATTTCTTGTTTTCTTAGAGGATAACTGTCCAATATTCTTTAGAAATCTTCAACTCTCTCTTGTAGCACTTGAAATTTAAAATCCATAAAATTCTTCAAAATATTTGGGCACCAACAGTTGTATCAGGCATGATTATTAAACTCCACCTTTATTATTGTGCTCATTTGCATAAAGCTGCTACAGTATATGACCTGACCAGACTTTTTTTGATTTAGTATGCTTATTTAGGGAGTGTGACAGGATGTGATTGCATATGGACATAGGGAGGGATGCCATTTGGGACATGGATGGGGGCCATGAGGGACATATGATATTATATTTACCATGTTGTATACACCAAGGGCTATATCAGGCATAATTATTTGACTCCACCTTTTTTTCTTATTCAACAACTCATTTGCATATAAGTTATTATATGAACTGACACTTTCATACATAGTATGCTCAACCAGGGGCTGTGATAGCTAGGATGAGACTTCTTATGGAGCCTATGGGACGTCATGTAATTAGACATAGGGTGGTATGCCATGTGAGACATAGGGTGGGATGCCATGTGGGACATGGGGTGGGATGCCATGTGGGACATGGGGTGGGATGCCATGTGGAACAGGGTGGAATGCCACGTAGGATATGTGGTGGAATGCCATGCAGGACATAGGGTGGATTGCCATGGGATGGAATGTCATGTGGGACATGGGATGTCATGTGGGACAAGGCATCCCACCCCATTTCAACAAGTCATTTGCTTATAACTTATTATATGAACTAACACTTTCATACATAGTATGCTTAATCAGGGACTGTGATAGCTAGAATGAGACTTCTTATTGAGCCTATGGAATGTCATGTGGGACATGGGATGGAATGCCATGTGGGACAGGATAGAATGTCATGTGGGACATGGTGGGATGCCACGGATAACACAGAGTGTGACATAGGTTGGGATGCCATGTGTGACATACGGTAGGATGTCATGTGTGACATAAGGTAGGATGTCATGTGTGACATAGGGTAGGACGCTATGTGGGACATAGGGTAGGAGGCCATGGGGACATAGGATGTGATGCCATGTGGGACATGCGATGTGATGCCATGTGGGACATAAAGTAGGATATCATTAGGACATTGGGAGGGATACCATGTGGAACATATGTTGGGATGCTATGTGGAACATCAGGTGGGAAGCCATTGATGCGGGACACATGGAGGGATACCAATTGGGACATAGGGAGGGATGTCATGTGGGACATATGGTTGGATCAATGTGGGATATACATGTAGGATGGGATCCATGTGGGTCATAGCATGGGATGCCATGTGGGACATATGGTGGAATGCCATGTGGGACATATGGTGGAATGCCATGTGAGACACTGTATGAAGGAATGCCATGTGGGAGATATGGTGGAATGCCATGTGGGACAAGGCATAGGATGTCATGTGGGACATGAGGTGGGATGTCATTTAGGACATGGGATGTGGGACACAGGGTGGAATGCCATGTGGGTCATAGGATGAGATGCCATGTGGGACATATAATGGAATGCCACGTGGGACATCATGTAGGACATGGGGTGGGATGCCATGTGGAAGATATGGTGGAATGCCATGTGGGACATGGGATGGGATGTCATGTGGGACATGGGGTGGGATGCCATGTGCGACATGGAGTGGGATGCAATGTGGGACACGGGGTGAGATGCCATGTGGTACTAACATGGGATGCCATGTGGGACATAGGGTGAGATGCCATGTGGTACATGGGATGCCATGTGGGACTTAGTGTGAGATGCCATTTTTATAATTGGCCCCCGTCAGGGGAGATTATCCATCCAGGCTGTCGCCTGTCGGGTAGATTCGTGTTCGCCCGATTTGTTGGGAAGGAAATTAAAGTTATACTGAAAAAAGTGAATGATCTTTTAGCAGAATGAAACTCGGCAAAACGGTTTACAAAGTACAACATCAGATGATCGTTTGGACGATCTAATGCCTTTACTTTGTGAGCGCGATATATTTGACCATATTGACTTAAATACAGGGCGTCACCAAAGAGAGAAGGGAAGGGGGTGTCCATTCTTCTTCGTCCGGTTTGGCGGGAAGGAATTGGCATTATCATTCTACAGTAAAACTGATTTGTCGGGAAAATTTTGCAATGTGTCTTCACGGCTGGATGGAACTTACTCTCATTATTCTATATCTTTTTTTTGTCGAGATGATTTTCTAATGAAGTGATGTGAATTCGACCAATTGCAGTAGTGAAATCGTTTTCATCTCATTCCCAAATAGTTTTGGTTTCTTGAAACATATTTTCTTGATATGAAGACTTCAGTTAGATTAGATCACTTTCTCTGTAGCCATAACATGTATAAGAACAAGAACAGTGGCGTGTAAGGGCTTACACCCCTTAAAACTGCCGCTATAGCCCCAAATTTTTCTTGGGTATAATCAAGTGAAATATTTAATGAGAAAACAGAGATGTTGGAATTTTTTATTTGTATCGACTGCATTTTTGTTAGTTTTGGACCAAAACTTAAAGTTCCAGTTTGCACCAGAAACCCTCAATTTTGGATGAAACACTTTTTTTTTAGACTAAAAAATCTGCAATTTTGGACCACAAATCTTCAAGTTTGTATTTCAAGATTCGACTTTTTTTCACACTTGATTCCTGTTTTCGCGGATTGCGGCATTTTATCCATAGTATGAAGCAGTAGCTTATTAAGTTTTTATGGGTCTTAGGCTGATTTATAATCGTGCCCTTTTGTAAATTTTCATGAATTATGCCTTCTTATGACTTTGACTGAAAACCCTGATCTTGTGACCCTATGAAGTTCACTTTCTCTTTTTAATTTTCAGATGATTTTTAGAGCGTGCATTTTATTACGCCTATTAATCCCTGGTATGTAGGATAAGGTGACAAAATGACCAACTCTTGTAAAATTGAACAAATCCATTTTGTCTGTATGGCTTTAAGTATGATTACACAACGTTACACAATACACACGCTACCTTTAGAAAGTAATGACCTTGGGTGGTCTTCTGCTTGCCAGTGGGATACAGAGTACGTCCCCGTGGTCCAAAGGGTGAATCTTGAAATGCATGGGACTAAAAAAGTGTGGACCAAAACGTTTGGGCAAAATTCTCCAGTTTGGATTGAAAAATCTTCAATTTTTTTGACCATAAATCCTGCAGTTTTGTACCAGACCCCCGAAATTTCTCGGTTACAATCAGAAAAATTTCCATGAAACGTTACTGCTAACTTTTCGGTAAATCTCCTTTATTTTCGGGAAGCAGTCTTTAATTTTCTGGGAAATTAGCTTTATTTTTAGGAAGTTTTTAACCAAACTTCACCACTATTTCCAATCATTTTACCAAATTTTTGCTTAATTTCCCATTTTTACCTCCCAACAAAGTGGAAAGTATATATACGGGCAGGTAAAATCCTCAAAGAGAATGCCCCCCTCTGTTCATACGCCTCTGGTTATGACATAAGGAAATTGACTTTCTGTTGGGACAATCATAGATTTTTGTCGAGTGAAATGTTGGCACCCTCCAGTTGTCGGGCATTAGTGAAGCCCCTGACCATACCCCATTAATCAACAATTATAATTGCAAAAGACATTATCATCATTTTCGATGACTGAAATGTTTGTTTGTTTGATGAGGGCTTAACAGCACCACAACGGCAAGGGTCAAATTGTGCCTGAGAGGTTAGATCATTCCAGAGGTAGGTAGAAAAAAAATAGGAGAATAATGTGAAAAATTTTCAGCTGCCTGCAGCTTTCCACATGATATGTAAGAAATATTGCATATATTGAGCCCCCAAATTTTGATACTAGCCATAACTATGCCAACGCTGAATATTTCACAAATTTGTGATTCTAAGATCGCACAATGAAATCCATGCAAGCAGGGGTGTAGAAAGCTTTTGAAAAGTGGGGGCGGGGGACACAACCTCTTAGGGGAACTTCCCAAGTCATATTCATATGTCCCCCAGTCTGTGGAAAGAATAAATGAAAAATAACAAAAGGGGGGTGGGGTGCACTTTTGTCCTTTTTCGGAAAAGTGGGGGGAGGGGAATGAACCCTGTGGTTCCTACACCTATGCATCAGGGTCATGGCTTATGCCTCCAATAAACACCATATTCAGGGCTTCAGACACAGGTTGAAGATTAGGAGGCCCCCCTCCATAAGAAGCGCCCCCTCCCTTCGTAAGAAGTTGGTTTAATTGATTGTTTGTTTGATGAGGTCTTAACGGCACCATGACAACGAAGGTCAGATTGTGCCTGAGAGGTCAGATTATTTTAGAGGTAGGAAGAAAAGAAACCAGGGGGAGAATGAGAGAAATTCAAGAACAAAAGCCAGAAAGCTGTGATCGAGAGAGGGGGTGCATGGGTAAAACAAAAACAAAGTAGAGAGGGTGTGGAAGAGGAGAATTAAATTTGTTTGTAGAGGGATGCATGCTGAAGGAAGAAGATTATTTTACCCGGAGGATTTTTCTGGAAGAACTCAGCAATTGAGTTGTGGGGAGCGAGGGAAGCTCTGGGAAGGTTGTACAGGGGGCAAGCAAGGAGAACGTGTTGGATTGTGAGGATGCAGTGGCAATTGTTACAGAGGGGTTGGGGGGAACCAATAAGGAGGTGGGAGTGAGTGAAGTGGGTGTGACCAATTCTAAGACGAGTAATATGAACGTTGTCGATACGAGAGAGGTTGTTGATGGTGGATTTGATCGGGATTGTGGGCTGGATGACATGGAGTTTGTTATCAATTTGGGAGTTCCATGAGGTTTGCCAGCGGTCACGAAGAAGGGAAGCAATAAGCGGTTTGATGTCAGAGAGGGTTTTGGGAAAAGGGGAAGGGAGGAGGTTAAGGGCAAGCTTAGCGGCTGTATCAGCCCTGTCATTGCCAGGGATGCCACAACATGGCTGGGTATCCAGAAGAAAAGAACACTTTTCCTGCAGAGGGTGGGAGAAAAGAGTTTCCGGAGGAGGAGGTGGCAGGTGAGGTTATCCCATTTAAGATTGAGTAATGAAGTAAGAACAGCCTTTGAGTCAGAGAAAATGGCAAAGTGACTAAGAGGAGAGTACTCAATAAAGTTGAGGGCGAGGAGAATGGCCTTAGCCTCGGCTGAAAAGATGGATGAGTAGTCAGGAAGTCTGCTACTGAGGGTGATGTCTTGGATGATGGCAGCAGCAGCTGTCTTGTTGCCTTCCTTGGAGCCATCAGTATAGATGGAGGTGTAATTTGAGAGTTGGTCTTTGATTTGGTTGTGGAGATTGATGAAGAAGTTAGGGTGAGTTTGAGTTTTGTGATAAGTGGAGAGGTCCAGGTGGACAGAAGGGAGGGGGGTGGCCCAAGGAGGAAAAGTGGGCCAGGAGTAGGTGCCGAGCGTGGCGGGGCTGATGCCAAGATGGAAGAGGTCTGATTTAATGAGTAAGCTGAAGGGAGGGGATAGGGTTTTAGTCCTATCAAAGAGGGGGGAGAAATTGGGGTACCTAATGAGGTTGTAAACAGGGTCCTGGGTGTTGGTGAGGACTCTGAAAACATAGGAGAGGCTAAGCTTTTAACATCTAAGTAGAAAGGGGGGTTCGTTGGCTTCAACATGAAGGCTAGTGATTGGGGAGGTCCTGTAGGCTCCTAGACAAAGCCTGAGGGCTTCATTTTGGACGGTGTTAATGTGGTTGAGGTAGGAGTTGTGAGCAACACAGTAGACAATATTGCCATAGTCAAGCTTGGCACGAATGGTGAGCCTGAAAATTTTGAGAAGAGCATAGCAGTTCGCTCCCCAATAAGAAGTTGGAGGCAAACTGCTAAGTACTGGGAGAAGAGCTAGAAGTCACAAAATATACAGAGGAACAACAATTTCAGTTCAAATTGCCTGCCAATATGAAAATGACTATTATTATATTCATATTATTAGGAATATCATTCACTAAAGCAGAGAACAGGTTTCCCGTACACATGGTTACTTCTGAGGTTCAATATACCAAGTACAATAAATTTGAGTTCTCAACATATTGATAACAACGTTCAGAAGTTTTTTATAAATGTGAAAGAAAACAAAACTAGATCTTGTTTTTAAAGTATATCAACTGCTTCATTTCTACAGAATGTGGAAATACATACTCTTTTTGAGAATACAAATTGCACAAATCACAAGATGTGTCACTGAGAACAATGTTTGATCAAATGGAACATGGTTTTGATCAATCAGTACATAATCTTTTACTTGTAATTATTCAAAAATAGAAGTTTTATCCAAAATAAATCCACAAAACTGACACCATGCACATTCACTCCCAAAACATAAGAATAGTATGATGAAAATATATGGTGTTTATGGCCTCTTCATCACGAAATGTACTGTTTTGGTTTATTAAACAAGATGCTAAAAAAGTCAAGGTGCAATAATGCTGTTTATGTATCTATCAATAAAACATTCAAGGTGGTTAGTTATCATAATATCACTATTATAATTTATATATTTACAATCTCAATGAAGGTGAAGGCCATGTCCAAAGATGTATTTTCAATAGATGTGATAAAACAAGTAACTTAATGTCAAACTTTACCATCTATCTCTTTGTGTCAGAAAGGTGTTCACTGAAATAACAAGAGACTTTTTTTTTTTTTTTTTTGTAAAACTTGCAAACATGGCCCCCAAATTTGGTTTAGTACTCCTTTAATATTAAAAAATATTCCATTAATTTTCATAATCATGTATATCATAGAGGGCTCTTAAAGAAACAATTTGGTGCTAAAGTCATGTTGATGTCAAAGATTAGGTGAGTATGTTCAAAAATGACCTCACAGTGTACTGTGTGATGTCATAAAGGCAAATCCAAGACAATTTGTGTGTATTTTCTTGAAAATTAATTGCCTCTTTTTAAATTACTGGAAGCATTTTATGTTTAACTTTTGAGATTGGGTATAACATGCACTTTATAAGAACATGCTTTGTCCTCCTGCTCATGAATTTTACACTCAAAGTAAAAGAAAACATTTTATTTTCATTTTCTAGAAATCCTTTATGACATCACATTGCGCACTGCGATAAGTCCAAAACGGATAAGATATCAACATGGTTTTTCCACCAATTTGTTTCCTCAATAGTCCTCTGTCATATAAATGAAAATGGAGATTCAAGGGAATATTCCCTTAAAGTCTACATCACCTAATATACAAATTTCCTTTTATGAACTGTTCTGAAGGTGCCTTCAAGATACCTACAAGTACCAAAAATATGTCATAAGTACTCTACACACTTCTTATATAAGAAAATGCTTGGATGTATTCAATGTAAAGATATGTAGATACAAATCAAGTACCTGAAATATTAAAATATATGATTGTATGAAAATTGTTTTGATTTACACTGAACATGTGAGTAACTTAGATGAAATCATTAAAACTGGAATAAACATTTACATAAAAATCATAAGTATGGCTGAAAAAAAGCAAAAACTGTTTTTGCTTGCTTCATATATTCATTTTAATATGACTATGAACAAAAAATAAATCCTTACATCAGGAAAAAAGAAGGCACTAAAAGTGAAGCAAAGCTGTTTTCTCATGAAATCCATTACAGACTCCCCCTCCCCCACCCCTACATTACAACCTAAATCAATGTAGTCAACAATTAATTCATGATTTATGTCCAGCTTATAAAAAAAACATGCATACTAATTTTATATGTGAGGCCAGGCATGTCATTTCATAATATAATAGGTTTTCCCTTTTCCACATTACTGCCCTGTTCTATTCCCTAAATGCATAACTGCCCTGTTCTGTCATCTAAATGCATTACTGCCCTGTTCTGTCATCTAAATGCATTACTTCCCTGTTCTGTCCCCTAATTGCATTACTGCCCTGTTCTGTCCCCTAAATGCATTACTACTCTGTTCTATTCCCTAAATGCTATACTGCCCTGTTCTGTTCCCTAAATGCATTACTACCCTGTTCTGTCCCCTAAATGCATTACTGCCCTGTTCTGTCATCTAAATGCATTACTTCCCTGTTCTGTCCCCTAATTGCATTACTGCCCTGTTCTGTCCCCTAAATGCATTACTACTCTGTTCTATTCCCTAAATGCTATACTGCCCTGTTCTGTTCCCTAAATGCATTACTGCCCTGTTCTGTCCCCTAAATGCATTACTGCCCTGTTCTGTCCCCTAAATGCATTACTGCCCTGTTCTCTTCCCTAAATGCATTACTGCCCTGTTCTGTTCCCTAAATGCATTACTTCCCTGTTCTGTTCCCTAAATGCATTACTGCCCTGTTCTGTCCCCTAAATGCATTACTGCCCTGTTCTGTCCCCTAAATGCATAACTGCCCTGTTCTGTCCCCTAAATGCATTACTGCCCTGTTCTCTTCCCTAAATGCAATACTGCCTGTTCTGTTCCCTAAATGCATTACTGCCCTGTTCTATTCCCTAAATGCATTACTGCCCTGTTCTGTCCCCTAAATGCATTACTGCCCTGTTCTGTTCCCTAAATGCATTACTGCCCTGTTCTGTTCCCTAAATGCATTACTGCCCTGTTCTGTTCCCTAAATGCATAACTGCCCTGTTCTGTTCCCTAAATGCATTACTGCCCTGTTCTGTCCCCTAAATGCATTACTGCCCTGTTCTGTTCCCTAAATGCATTACTGCCCTGTTCTGTTCCCTAAATGCATTACTGCCCTGTTCTGTCCCCTAAATGCATTACTGTCCTGTTCTGTTCCCTAAATGCATTACTGCCCTGTTCTGTCCCCTAAATGCATTACTGCCCTGTTCTCTTCCCTAAATGCATTACTGCCCTGTTCTGTCCCCTAAATGCATTACTGCCCTGTTCTGTCCCCTAAATGCATTACTGCCCTGTTCTCTTCCCTAAATGCATTACTGCCCTGTTCTGTCCCCTAAATGCATTACTGCCCTGTTCTCTTCCCTAAATGCATTACTGCCCTGTTCTGTTCCCTAAATGCATTACTGCCCTGTTCTGTCATCTAAATGCATTACTGCCTTGTTCTGTCATCTAAATGCATTACTGCCCTGTTCTGTTCCCTAAATGCATTACTGCCCTGTTCTGTCCCCTAAATGCATTACTGCCCTGTTCTGTCCCCTAAATGCATTACTGCTGTGTTCTGTCCCCTAAATGCATTACTGTCCTGTTCTGTCCCCTAAATGCATTACTGCTGTGTTCTGTCCCCTAAATGCATTACTGCCCTGTTCTGTCCCCTAAATGCATTACTGCCCTGTTCTGTTCCCTAAATGCATTACTGCCCTGTTCTGTTCCCTAAATGCATTACTGCCCTGTTCTGTTCCCTAAATGCATTACTGCCCTGTTCTGTCCCCTAAATGCATAACTGCCCTGCTCTGTCCCCTAAATGCATTACTGCCCTGTTCTCTTCCCTAAATGCATTACTGCCCTGTTCTCTTCCCTAAATGCATTACTGCCCTCTTCTGTTCCCTAAATGCATTACTGCCCTGTTCTGTTCCATAAATGCATTACTGCCCTTTTCTGTCCCCTAAATGCATTACTGCTGTGTTCTGTTCCCTAAATGCATTACTGCCCTGTTCTGTCCCCTAATTGCATTACTGCCCTGTTCTGTTCCCTAAATGCATTACTGCCCTGTTCTGTTCCCTAAATGCATTACTGACCTGTTCTGTCATCTAAATGCATTACTGCCTTGTTCTGTCATCTAAATGCATTACTGCCCTGTTCTGTTCCCTAAATGCATTACTGCCCTGTTCTGTCCCCTAAATGCATTACTGCCCTGTTCTGTCATCTAAATGCATTACTGCCCTGTTCTGTCCCCTAAATGCATTACTGCCCTGTTCTGTTCCCTAAATGCATTACTGCCCTGTTCTGTCCCCTAAATGCATTACTGCCCTGTTCTGTCATCTAAATGCATTACTGCCCTGTTCTGTCCCCTAAATGCATTACTGCCCTGTTCTGTTCCCTAAATGCATTACTGCCCTGTTCTGTTCCCTAAATGCATTACTGCCCTGTTCTGTTCCCTAAATGCATTACTGCCCTGTTCTGTTCCCTAAATGCATTACTGCCCTGTTCTGTCCCTTAAATGCCAAGCGTCAGACAAGGAAGCAACAAGAATCACTTTTACCTGTGGCGTTACCCAATCCAGGATTGAATCTGGGTCTCCCAGGCATCAAAAAGTAAGATTTTAAAATCCACATATTAGATGCAACATATGTGATGTAACCATTTGAAATACCATTTGTGGAATAAAGTTTAGTTTAGATTACACTTTAGGCATTTGCCAGGGAAAGCAAATATAAGTCACCTTTGACTTTTTTGAGTGTGGACCCAAGGAATTTGCTAGGACAGGAAGTAGATAAACACCACATTAACACTCTACTATTTTTGAGAGGTGTTCAGAGAACCAGGCAGGGGGTGAAACTCCTACCATCATGACCAACAGCTTTATTTACATCCCCTCTGAAGGACGGTGAGCGCCACCCAACCATTAGCCACTTTTCTTAAGGGTCGGGTGGGGGAGAGGGTGTGATGCAGGAGACAAAACTTCTGCACTTTATGTCATCGTACATCGTTCTGTATTTCTGTGGAAAAATCGCTGGTTAAATTGAACCTGTAATCTCAATCATCTCAGTCTTATGCTCAGCTGACTGAGCTACCTGCCTCCCTGTGGAACAAAGAACCTCATAACATTCTTTTGCTAAATTTGAGTAACAAGAATAAATCAACAGACATTATCACCAGCTTTTGTGATAAATTATTACTCTCAGTGTTGAATAAAGTTATCCAACATGTGTTAACTACAGTGCATGCTACACTATATCCACTCTGTAATTTGGCAAATTTATTATTCTTTTATGGTAATTTTGTACTTGCATTTCTTTCAATTAGGGATCAGGTGTAATTTTTCTTTCAAAAAGGAAAATTCTGAGCTGTAGTGTAGCATTATGTTATTTTCAATGGAAAAATAATTTCACTGAGTAGCATCAAAGCAAAAATTGAACAAAAAAAGAGAAAGAGAAAAACCTCCAATAACTTTTAAATTAGGAAGAGAAAGCTTGTTTAGTCAATATTCAAACAACAATACATTTGATAAGAAAAGTCTTTATTGATAAAATATTGTTTTACTTTCTTAACACGAGAAGGTGGCTCCTGCCCAACTACAAGAGAGTTAGGAGCTCAACTACCAAAACAAACTCTACACCCCTGACTGTCTTTAAAACTCTCCTTTCCTGGCTATGTTCTTCTTTGTAGTATGACCTCATTAGTGGTATGCATGTTGTGCCATGCATATCAATAGGAACCTGATGTTGGGTTTTCCATGGAGGGAGATGGCAAGGTTGTGGCTGGCTGGAGGGAAGCTGTCAAACCCTGGCTGCGAGCAGATTTCTTACTGCGTTGACTGACTGGTTTCAACTGAAAACAAGAAACATGATTCAGTTAAGACATCTGTGTGAGATATGTCACATTATCTGTAAATCATCAAAAGACAAAAATGATGCAAATATAAGTCTGGACTGTTTCTTTACATATGCCATGTGTTGCTGTCATTTCATAACTTTTTACCTATTAGAACAATAATAAATTAGCACTTTCTTGACCATCAAAGTTGATCCAACTTTCTTTTTCACAGCTCTAATATTTAAAACATGATGTAAGAGTTGCTCTGCTAGTAAGGTTTTGTAGCACATTCTTGCGTCCCAAACTGAAAATTCTTATGCCCCTGAATTTTTGACATCCCCAGTCTTATCAAGCTTGCCTAAACATAGATCTAAAAAATCAAGTGTTTTACCTTGTTGACATCTCTGGAGGGTGACAAAGACCTGGCAGCTCTGGCTTGTGAACCAAAGAGAAACGAGTCGGATCTTGAAGAGGCATTAAGATATTCCATGGGCGGGGTTTTGATTCTTGTTGGGGTGCCTATCTAAAAAACAGGACAAAAGAAATAATGAATAAAGTTATCCCTACACAAGAGAACTTTAGCTCCCATTTCTATGCACCTAAAATAAAGGATTTGAAGATTTGATTCATAATAAAATAAACCATAAATCAATGGATGTTCATGTATAATCTATTTCATAAAAAAAAAATCCAACTTTCATCTAAAATGAATATGTTTGTTTGTTTGCATTTAACAGTAATGTAACCAGTAACCTAACAGGAAGAAACAGATGACTCCTCATAATGGCAAAATTCTTGACTAAGTCACTGATGGAAGTCACTGGTTGTACGTTGATTGGCCTCTAATGGCAACTGAGAAGCAGTGACTGGATATGTATCATGAAGACAATTTTGTGTTGAACGTATTAAAATAAAACCAAATACAGTGCTTAGAAGAAGAGTAGAGTTCACTACTTGGAAATAGAAAAAGAGTGCAGCACTCGTGATAGTTTAATTAATAAAGCACGAGGAATTCAGGAAATGGAAACAGAGTGCAGTACTCGCGATAGTAATTAACAAAGCAAGAGGAATTCAGGAAATGGAAACAGAGTGCAGTACTTGTGATAGTATTCAACAAAGCAAGAGGAATTCAGGAAATGGAAACAGAGTGCAGTGCTCGTGATAGTATTTAACAAAGCAAGAGGAATTCAGGAAATGGAAACAGAGTGCAGTACTCGTGATAGTATTTAACAAAGCAAGAGGAATTCAGGAAATGGAATCAGAGTGCAGTACTTGCAATAGTAATTAACAAAGCAAGAGGAATTCAGGAAATGGAAACAGAGTGCAGTACTCGCGATAGTATTTAACAAAGCAAGAGGAATTCAGGAAATGGAATCAGAGTGCAGTACTTGCAATAGTAATTAACAAAGCAAGAGGAATTCAGGAAATGGAAACAGAGTGCAGTACTCGCGATAGTATTTAACAAAGCAAGAGGAATTCAGGAAATGGAATCAGAGTGCAGTACTTGCAATAGTAATTAACAAAGCAAGAGGAATTCAGGAAATGGAAACAGAGTGCAGTACTCGCGATAGTATTTAACAAAGCAAGAGGAATTCAGGAAATGGAAATAGAGTGCAGTACTTGCGATAGTATTTAACAAAGCAAAGGAATTCAGGAAATGGAAACAGAGTGCAGTACTCGCGATAGTATTTAACAAAGCAAGAGGAATTCAGGAAATGGAATCAGAGTGCAGTACTCGCGATAGTATTTAACAAAGCAAGAGGAATTCAGGAAATGGAATCAGAGTGCAGTACTCGCGATAGTATTTAACAAAGCAAGAGGAATTCAGGAAATGGAATCAGAGTGCAGTACTCGCGATAGTATTTAACAAAGCAAGAGGAATTCAGGAAATGGAAACAGAGTGCAGTACTCGCGATAGTAATTAACAAAGCACGAGGAATTCAGAGCAGAACTCTGGAGAGAGAGGCAAATTGGTGGAGACTGAAATACATCTTGGTATCTTCGAATGCAAGTCTTACAATCAAACTATTTTGTATGTAGGTACATTGGGTGATTCACATCCCTTTCTCAACAACTAAGGTTATATAGTGATGTCCACAGCCATTTAATAATAGTGAAGCACTGGTTAATGAAGACCCACCAGGAATTGAACCCAGAACCTCTAGCCCAAACCCAGGACCTCTAGTTTGAACCCAGGACCTCTAGCTTGTCATATGAACTATTTTGTAAACACAAATCACAAAAGCGGATGAGTAAGTATGTACACCAGCATGCTACGTATGGTGCTGAATATTTCCTAAACAAGCCACACAACCAACATTGAGCTGAACAATGGACTGCCAAACCTTACACAGAATATTGTGGAGAGAAGACTCAGACTCGCAGTACACTGTGTTCAAGATGAGAATAATTAGCTTCAAACTTGGTGCTTTGGCAGCCAACACAAGAAGCGTGGCAGACAAAGCACCACTTCACCAATATTCCTAAAATGAACACTAAACTGATCTCAACATCAGAAATGAAAGCAACAATGCTGGAAGGAAATGTCTGGAAAGGATACGTTTGTTTGGAAAATTGGCCGAAGTAAGTAATCCAGTTATTTCTTAAATATGATATAAGCTTCATGACACTAACCCTGTAGACTGGGAGGGCTCTGAATACAGCTCCTAGCTGAGGATCTCCTGATTTGCTCATTTCAAGATGATCGTTGTAAAAGTGAGGTTTCTCCAAGGCTTCAAAGAACTTTTTGTCCTTCAAATCCACTTTCTTGGGCTTTTTTTGAAAATAAGCTGACCTTCTAAATGGTTTCCACCTAAATGGAGACAAAAATAAATCACAGAGAATAGAATCATCTAGTGAATGCTACATCTAACTTGTACCATCAATAAGGGTGAACTTGTTCATATTCAGTTTTAATTCATGGTTTAAAATCCGAAATTTACCTTATCATAAAGTCATAAAACTATAACAAGATTGAATAATTATAGGAGAGAATACGAACATTTAAAGTCATGATATCCTACATGTAAAATCTATGATTCTCCATGGGAAAATCTGTTGATATTATGCAGAGGCCATTGAGTTATTCTACAAAGCATTATACCAACATTTGGAATATTTTCATAAAACCCAAACATGAATAAGTAAAATAAGATCATTAAGCATACTCCCCCTCTTGATCAAGAATAAGATCATTACCCATATTCTCCCTCTTGATCAATCTCAAGAAAGTCAATAAAATAAGATCATTAACCATACTCCCCCTCTTGATCAAGAATAAGATCATTAACCATACTCTCCCTTTTGATCAAGAATTAGATCATTAACCATACTCTCCCTTTTGATCAATCTCAACAAAGTCAATAAAATAAGATCATCAACAATACTTCCCCTCTTGATCAAGAATAAAATCATTAACCATACTCTCCCTCTTGATCAAGAATAAAATCATTAACCATACTCTCCCTCTTGATCAAGAATAAGGTCATTAACCATACTCTCTCTCTTGATCAATCTCAACAAAGTCAATAAAATAAGATCATTAACCATACTCCCCCTCTTGATCAAAAATAAGATCATTAACCATACTCTCCCTCTTGATCAAGAATAAGGTCATTAACCATACTCTCCCTCTTGATCAAGAATAAGATCATTAACCATACTCTCCCTCTTGATCTATCTCAACAAAGTCAATAAAATAAGATCATTAACCATACTCCCTCTCTTGATCAAAAATAAGATCATTAACCATACTCTCCCTCTTGATCAAGAATAAGGTCATTAACCATACTCTCCCTCTTGATCAAGAATAAGATCATTAACCATACTCTCCCTCTTGATCTATCTCAACAAAGTCAATCCTCCACCCTCAAGATAAAGTTCGACTTAAATGAAGTAAAACATAAAGACATGTTTCAATCAAGTAATCAATGATTAGGTGAACATTAGAGGCAAGATGATTCAATGTTCTATAGCATACAGTTGCAGGTAGGATGTGTATGTTGCATCAGTGTGGCTTGTTCCTCATACTGCCAAGTTAGTTGTCAGTACCACCGACAAGTAATGCTGTCACCATTTAGCGTTTGCAAAAAGCAGGTGAATACGAACAATAGATACACATTCTATTAAAATTTATTTTATCTCTTGTGATTAGGTTTGTGTTTCAATGACAAACCAATGAGCAAAGGCCAATTTGATAAACAAATATGGAAACTTTGAGACAATATATACTGAATGAAATGACTTCAATTTTCTTGTTCGTTCACTTTCCTTTCATGAAATATTTTCCACTTTGCACCTAAGGTTTAAGTAATTCATATGATGGTTTGGGGTAAAAAGTTATTTCCCAAAGTTTTATGCCATCATCAATTGTTTAAATAGAATAAATATTGTTTACCATGTAGGGAGGCAGGCAAAAGGTGCCAATCCTACTGAGATGGTGAAACACTGACTGACTCAGATCATATTGTTAAAGCTTCTTATAGGTCTATGGACATGTAGCAATTTCTATATTGGTTTAAAGAGTCTTACAATTTCAACAGATTAGATTTTGAATCTTAGAAAAAATCACCTTTGTTTGTTTAGTTATGGTTTGTTTGTTAAGGTTCAATCTGCGAATATCAAATCTGCCAATATCAAAGTTTGATCAGTTTTTAATTCATTCATAATTTGTGATGTATGACAAGGTAAACAGCTCAAAATCTGTAACAAAAACCAAAAGGTTTTATCGTTCCAATGCTTTTTTTCATATACTGATTGATCTGCAAGTTCCGAATTAAGTGTCATGTCATTGCATATCATGAAATATTTGTTCCAGGATATTCATAAGCCACGATCATAATGCATGATGCAGATCAATAAAATAGACATACCTATTGACAACACTAGCATGTGCACAATAATTGACAATATTATCATAGCAAGTAGAATGCAAAACAGACATACACTAGCTCATGTATCATATTTAAAGAATTTTAGGTTTAGCCCCGCCTTCTCATTGATATGCACGGTATCACCACCAAAACCAATAAGGCACATCCACAGACCATGGGCTGTCAGTGTATCACACATGACTTGAATCCAGTTTATCATTCTTTAGATACCATGATTACATGCTTTTTTCAGCAAAATCATATTAAGCCCCGCCCACTATGCATATCATTAAAATTCAACGTTTTATACCATGAACATGTACACAATAGCAAACATCATAACTGTAATAAAACATAATATATGCAAATTGAAATTTAAACATGCTATAAATTGCTCAATGTTGAACTTTTATGAAATTTGTTGCTGCTAAAATAGTTTTGAATAGATTTGAAAGCAAGGTTATCTTGCCTCTACACGTCCATTTACCTTTAAGAAATTATTCTCTTACTTATCATTTGTGAAGATGAGAGGATATTCAAATTTTTGCTGTGGTTTGTTTTTCCTCTCGCTCTGGTTCTTGACAGGCCTCAAAGGTCTCTCTGAGATGTCATAAGGAAGGACGGGTGAGCTGGACCTCTCCGTGCTTGGGTAATTCCATGGTCGATGCTGGTTGAAAAACCCCATGAAATGACTCCTTTGTGGTTCCTTAGCATACCACACGCTGGAAAAACAGATAACTTGCATATGACAGGTTTACAACAAATCTCATTTTCAAATTTTATTCAGAAGTAGAAATGTGCATATGTGAGTTAGAATCACATCAAAAGAATTACATAAGTTTGATTCATAATCACAAAGTGACACAAGGACAAATCTAAAAGTAGGAGTGACCTTTCAGATGATATCAGACATCCTTGGTATAAGCACATAAGGCTTACAAATTGCCCAGCTGCAGGAAAGAAAAACAACATATCAACAACTGGTAATAACAGTTTTAGTAGGTTATATGCTTGCATGTATTATCAAAATAACAGTTCTATTCGTTTGTTTCCAAATAATATACATTATCCTTTTTAAAAGGAAATTGATTTCTAGAGGGTAATTTGTACACAAACTAAGTTGACCAAACTCAGAAAACTTCAGTGAATTTCAATTATAAAAAGAAAATTAAAAGAATTGATGAACAAATTTCAAAGTAGAAATATACAGTATTGATATGGAAGTTGCCATCACAGAGGCAAATAAGGAATTTATTTTACAATGCCCAAATTCTTTGTTGACAATGCCTTGACAAGTGACTGGCAAATAAGGAGTTTATTCTACAATGCTCAAATTCTTTGTTAACAATGCCTTGACAAGTGACTGTTAATACATGTACTTTATATGGAGCATGATTCCTATTCAAGTAATTACAGGATTAGTTTGCTAGTCAAGCAAGTTCATCTTAAATAAAAAAGACAATGAAAATGACAAAATGGTTAAGAAAGCATTTAAAATTATTATTCTATCAAGAAGATATCAAGGACTGAAATCAGACTAGTGGCATAACATTATCTCATTCCCCCAAAAATTCTGTGAATTTGATTGTATTTTTGTTTGAGATTTTGTAGGTTTACAAGCATTGGATATGTCAGGAAAATACTATAACAAAATTTAGTAGAGCTACGATAGGTAACCAATTAAAAAAATTTATAAAAAGTATTTCAATTAGTGAAAAAGTAAAAATACAATAGTCTTAAGAAAATGTGATGTCACACTTCTAACATAGCCCTTCTCCACCAGACATTTTCATACAAATTTGTTACAACTTTAACACTTAATATCTCCTAAACAGAACAATATATTTAGATATCCACAGCATGGGACCATACATTTTACACGGAGGTAACTGCACTGTTGCTAACCCCAGCAACTGCAGATGGTTGGTTGTGTAAAAGAGAAATTCCCCCACCAGTGGATTGATCAAAGTTTTGCAGCTAAGATCAGTTTGAAAAGGTCTATACAAGGTATATATGTCTGTCCATTGAGCTAAGAATCTATTTCTTTTCTTACCGAACAGAGCCATCTGATGATCCTGAGATGATGGTGGTCATGTGGTTCACAAACACCAGGGACACAATCTTACTCAGATGAGCTCGCCAACTCACAAGCTGCTCAATTTTGCCCTAAGAAAATGAGACACCAATACATTGAGAATAATCATATGTTTTATGAAACATCGTGACATCGTTGGTTGGTTAGTGGGATTTAATGACACAACGACAGAGATAGCCAAGTTGTGCCAGAGAGATTAGATTACGTCAGAGGAGATAAGCAGAGCTCAAAGAGGCAGTGTTGTCTCAAATCAAATTTCAATGATGTCAGTAAGTACATGCCATGTAAATACACACCTCATCATTATTGTATTACAAGAGAAGTGTATATTATACAGTGTGTGCATGGGGATTAGGTACATGGAGGTTGTACGCACAGTATGTACATGTCATAACATGACAGTTTGAAAAGAGCTGTAGAAATTTGTCATTACTTTAATAATGGAGCTATTAACTTAACTTAACTTGGTTAATAGCTCCATGTGTTAATTAAAATGAGTGAAAATCAAAAGCAATAAGCCCTACGTGGCCACAAAGCCCAGCACCTTATCCATTTGGCCACATCATCGCTGTATCTGAAGTTGTTGCTGTATTAATAATATAGTGCAAAATATGATCGAAATTGATTGAAATTTGAACCAATCAATGTCCTTATGCCGATATCATACCTGTAAAGTTAAATTCTATGAAGCCTGGAGGGTTTATAGAGCTGGTGCTTATACCAGGTTTCCATGGAGCTAAGTAGACGAGAGTACTCGACTTCCCCTGGATGGGACACCAGTCCATCAGAAGTCAGTTCCCCAGCCAAAACTGATACTCATTTCACAGTTGAGTGAACTGGAGCAAATGGTATAAAGTTTCATGCTTAAGGACACAGCACAGCGCCCTGGCTGAGATTTGATCCCAGTACCTTCGAGTACAAGACTGACACCCTAACCACTGCAGGGGCTAAGAACGGACATAATACAGTCAGTCAGCACAGCAATCTCTGTAGATTTTTGTGCCCTGCATTACTTTCTTAAATGTCAAAACAGGTGATTGAATAAGAAAAGCACAAAGATATTTTGAATGATTTTTAAAATGATTTCACAGAGGCCTTATCAACTTCATTCATTCTGTAAACAAAACAAAACTGATATGCTCATGGCAAAGTTATGAACTGTCAGAAATTCATATATGTTTGAGTAGTAATAAAAAGCTGTGAATGATAGACACGTACACCATTACTTGTTTTGTGCAAGAAATTATTGAAAGGTATATTTAAATTATTATTTTTGTATTTGACTTACTCATTATCTATTCTTAAGATTATTAAACCTTTTTTGTCTCACTATTTGCAAAGAATTTGCATAATATACACACTAATCTGTAGCAAATCAAAAATGTATACCGCTAACCTGCTCAGCAGATGGATTTTTCAAAAATTCTGCAACATTCCACATGGTAATGTAACCCTCTGTTCAGATAAAAGATGAGAAACACAACATTTGATCAAATATTTTCAGCACAGAAAGAAGCAATACTGAACTCTGAGAAACTCATTTCTACATTGGGCATTAAATATTCCTTACCTAAAGTACATTGTGACAGGAATATCTGTTACATCCTAAATTTCTTTTCATTTTAAAAGCTTTGTGTGTTCACCTGTCATGTTGGGAACTTTGGACCAGCAATTCTTGACATTTTCCATAAAAATTGAGAAATTTGTTGGCAGTGACCTTTTGTTGAATTATTTCTATAAGGTCACCCTATCTATTTATCTATTCATCAGGCACAACGTCTACAATTCAACACATCCTAAAAGTGGAGAATATTTTCTTTACAAAAGTGTAATCATACATTGATTAATTCTGTGTTAATGACGGATTCTGTTTCTGCACAACTCTGTGAATGAATTTCAACTATTATCCATGAAGCTGTGTATGAGAGTGAATTGTGTAAGTGTATGGAATGAAACTGAGGAACTTACTGATATCTCCAGTTATAAGTAGACCACAATCTTCATCTGCTGTTGCCACAGTAACAGGAGAGCCTTGTCTCTTTGTTACAGCAATCACTTCTTGAAGAAGATCACCCTGCCAAACACACAAAAGTAAAATTCCATAAATGTATTATACATATATAATACTTGGATTGGCAAACACCAGACACATTTTGTTCTTTTTGCTATTTGATGTGTTTAGGAGGAACAAATGGTTTTTGCAAAGTAAAAGGAGACATAAATGTATTTTTGCATTCTTTGTTGCACAGCTAATATATGACCCATACTGGGTTTTGACCTCTGGTATGCTTAAAGAAATGCTGACATGCATATGCTAATACTGGGTACCTGGAAATCTGTAATAAAATTGTAATGTCCATCACAATAGCACCTTTGAGAAACAAGATATAAACGAAGAACTGCAATGCCAACCTTCATATTCCAGAATCGGATAAAACCATCTTTGTGGCAAGATAACAGAACAGGATCATACACTGTGACCAACATCTGGGCAGAAGGATCTGCACTGTTCACCCCTGATTTCTGGGGCTTCTCATTATCACCATTTGTGTCAGTCTGTTCTTCAGGCATCTCATGTTCTCTGTCAGTGTTCTCTTCTTCATTTTCATCCTGATCTGAATCATCTCCAGCATCTTCACTATTGAGCGGTTGTGTGACAATCTCCTCAGAGTTGTTTGCCTCTGCCATGGTTTCGTTTTCACCTGTTTTCTTCATCTCATCTTTTTGTGGTTGTAGCTCAGGATCTAATACCTATTTACATAAAAAAAGCATAAAATTATAGTTTGAGATTCATTAGATCAATCGTACTATTGACCAATGAGGTCAAAATAAGACTCACAGAAATTTACTAGTAGAGGACTTAGGAAAAAGATAATAAAAGCTGCAATGCTCTTATCTATGTGGACTGCTATGTGAATTGATGAAAGCTTTTATATCAAAATGTTAAACTATGCTACTTCATCCCTAAGACAAATTTTAGAACCTAATACAAACCACAATAATATATTGTAAACAACTAAAAGTTCCAGGAGAATTATACACTCTTTTATCTTTAATCTAAGATCTTAATCCTTCCTATTCAAGCGAAGGACTATGGATAGGTATGGGTAACAAAGGCTGAATTGCATCAAAATATATTACAAACCATAAAAGTAGCCAAGGATTGTCAAAATTGACCATTTTAGGGCATCTTGAATTCTCAGGCATCAATATGTAATATTTGTGATGTAAGAACTTGGTATATCTGTAACTGCATCATATCCTTTTTTATTAACCCATCATAATTCTTTGAAGAATTCCATAAATATTTGTAAAATGTGAGTGTTATTTTCAAAATTCAAAAACTGATCTGATTAGAGTTTAACATTCTACAATAACTACTGTATGTTGAAATGTCCATAGACCTTTCCGTTTTGATCTGAATTGTGTAGAAAGGTCTCAAGTCTTTGTGCATGTCACTGAAAGGTCTCAAGTCTCTGTGCATGTCACTGAAGGATCTCAATTCTTTGTACATGTCACTGAAAGGTCTCAAGTCTTTGTGCATGTCACTGAAAGGTCTCAAGTCTTTGTGCATGTCACTGAAAGGTCTCAAGTCTTTGTGCATGTCACTGAAAGGTCTCAAGTCTTTGTGCATGTCACTGAAAGGTCTCAAGTCTTTGTGCATGTCACTGAAAGGTCTCAAGTCTTTGTGCATGTCACTGAAAGGTCTCAAGTCTTTGTACATGTCACTGAAAGGTCTCAAGTCTTTGTGCATGTCACTGAAAGGTCTCAAGTCTTTGTGCATGTCACTGAAAGGTCTCAAGTCTTTGTGCATGTCACTGAAAGGTCTCAAGTCTTTGTACATGTCACTGAAAGGTCTCAAGTCTTTGTAAATGTCACTGAAAGGTCTCAAGTCTTTGTGCATGTCACTGAAAGGTCTCAAGTCTTTGTGCATGTCACTGAAAGGTCTCAAGTCTTTGTGCATGTCACTGAAAGGTCTCAAGTCTTTGTACATGTCACTGAAAGGTCTCAAGTCTTTGTAAATGTCACTGAAAGGTCTCAAGTCTTTGTACATGTCACTGAAAGGTCTCAAGTCTTTGTACATGTCACTGAAAGGTTTCAAGTCTTTGTGCATGTCACTGAAAGGTCTCAAGTCTTTGTGCATGTCACTGAAAGGTCTCAAGTCTTTGTGCATGTCACTGAAAGGTCTCAAGTCTTTGTGCATGTCACTGAAAGGTCTCAAGTCTTTGTACATGTCACTGAAAGGTCTCAAATCTTTGTAAATGTCACTGAAAGGTCTCAAGTCTTTGTACATGTCACTGAAAGGTCTCAAGTCTTTGTAAATGTCACTGAAAGGTCCAAGTCTTTGCACATGTCACTGAAAGGTCTCAAGTCTTTGTGCATGTCACTGAAAGGTCTCAAGTCTTTGTGCATGTCACTGAAAGGTCTCAAGTCTTTGTGCATGTCACTGAAAGGTCTCAAGTCTCTGTGCATGTCACTAAAAGGTCTCAAGTCTTTGTGCATGTCACTTAAAGGTCTCAAGTCTTTGTACATGTCCCTGAAAGGTCTCAAGTCTTTGTGCATGTCACTGAAAGGTCTGAATTCTTTGTGCATGTCACTGAAAGGTCTCAAGTCTTTGTACATGTCACTGAAAGGTCTCAAGTCTTTGTGCATGTCACTGAAAGGTCTCAAGTCTTTGTGCATGTCACTGAAAGGTCTCAAGTCTTTGTGCATGTCACTGAAAGGTCTCAAGTCTTTGTACATGTCACTGAAAGGTCTCAAGTCTTTGTACATGTTACTGAAAGGTCTCAAGTCTTTGTGCATGTCACTGAAAGGTCTCAAGTCTTTGTACATGTCACTGAAAGGTCTCAAGTCTTTGTACATGTCACTGAAAGGTCTCAAGTCTTTGTACATGTCACTGAAAGGTCTCAAGTCTTTGTGCATGTCACTGAAAGGTCTCAAGTCTTTGTGCATGTCACTGAAAGGTCTCAAGTCTTTGTACATGTCACTGAAAGGTCTCAAGTCTTTGTAAATGTCACTGAAAGGTCTCAAGTCTTTGTACATGTCACTGAAAGGTCTCAAGTCTTTGTGCATGTCACTGAAAGGTCCAAGTCTTTGCACATGTCACTGAAAGGTCTCAAGTCTTTGTGCATGTCACTGAAAGGTCTCAAGTCTTTGTGCATGCCACTGAAAGGTCTCAAGTCTTTGTAAATGTCACTGAAAGGTCTCAAGTCTTTGTACATGTCACTGAAAGGTCTTAAGTCTTTGTACATGTCACTGAAAGGTCTCAAGTCTTTGTGCATGTCACTGAAAGGTCTCAAGTCTTTGTGCATGTCACTGAAAGGTCTCAAGTCTTTGTACATGTCACTGAAAGGTCTCAAGTCTTTGTAAATGTCACTGAAAGGTCTCAAGTCTTTGTACATGTCACTGAAAGGTCTCAAGTCTTTGTGCATGTCACTGAAAGGTCTCAAGTCTTTGTACATGTCACTGAAAGGTCTCAAGTCTTTGTAAATGTCACTGAAAGGTCTCAAGTCTTTGTGCATGTCACTGAAAGGTCTCAAGTCTTTGTGCATGTCACTGAAAGGTCTCAAGTCTTTGTGCATGTCACTGAAAGGTCTCAAGTCTTTGTGCATGTCACTTAAAGGTCTCAAGTCTTTGTACATGTCACTGAAAGGTCTCAAGTCTTTGTGCATGTCACTGAAAGGTCTCAAGTCTTTGTGCATGTCACTGAAAGGTCTCAAGTCTTTGTGCATGTCACTGACAGGTCTCAAGTCTTTGTACATGTCACTGAAAGGTCCCAAGTCTTTGTGCATGTCACTTAAAGGTCTCAAGTCTTTGTGCATGTCACTGAAAGGTCTCAAGTCTTTGTGCATGTCACTGAAAGGTCTCAAGTCTTTGTGCATGTCACTGAAGGATCTCAAGTCTTTGTACATGTCACTGAAAGGTCCCAAGTCTTTGTGCATGTCACTTAAAGGTCTCAAGTCTTTGTGCATGTCACTGAAAGGTCTCAAGTCTTTGTGCATGTCACTTAAAGGTCTCAAGTCTTTGTGCATGTCACTGAAAGGTCTCAATTCTTTGTACATGTCACTGAAAGGTCTCAAGTCTCTGTGCATGTCACTGAAAGGTCTCAAGTCTTTGTGCATGTCACTGAAAGGTCTCAAATCTTTGTAAATGTCACTGAAAGGTCTCAAGTCTTTGTGCATGTCACTGAAGGATCTCAAGTCTCTGTGCATGTCACTGAAAGGTCTCAAGTCTTTGTAAATGTCACTGAAAGGTCTCAAGTCTTTGTAAATGTCACTGAAAGGTCTGAATTCTTTGTGCATGTCACTGCAAGATCTAAAGTCTTTGTACATGCCACTAAAAGGTCTCAAGTCTGTGTACATGTCACTGAAAGGTCTCAAATCTTTGTGCATGTCACTGAAAGGCCTCAAGTCTTTGTACATGTCACTGAAAGGTCTCAAGTCTTTGTGCATGTCACTGAAAGGTCTCAAGTCTTTGTACATGTCACTGAAAGGTCTCAAGTCTTTGTAAATGTCACTGAAAGGTCTCAAGTCTTTGTACATGTCACTGAAAGGTCTCAAGTCTTTGTGCATGTCACTGAAAGGTCTCAAGTCTTTGTACATGTCACTGAAAGGTCTCAAGTCTTTGTAAATGTCACTGAAAGGTCTCAAGTCTTTGTGCATGTCACTGAAAGGTCTCAAGTCTTTGTGCATGTCACTGAAAGGTCTCAAGTCTTTGTGCATGTCACTGAAAGGTCTCAAGTCTTTGTGCATGTCACTTAAAGGTCTCAAGTCTTTGTACATGTCACTGAAAGGTCTCAAGTCTTTGTGCATGTCACTGAAAGGTCTCAAGTCTTTGTGCATGTCACTGAAAGGTCTCAAGTCTTTGTGCATGTCACTGACAGGTCTCAAGTCTTTGTACATGTCACTGAAAGGTCCCAAGTCTTTGTGCATGTCACTTAAAGGTCTCAAGTCTTTGTGCATGTCACTGAAAGGTCTCAAGTCTTTGTGCATGTCACTGAAAGGTCTCAAGTCTTTGTGCATGTCACTGAAGGATCTCAAGTCTTTGTACATGTCACTCAAAGGTCCCAAGTCAAGTCTTTGTGCATGTCACTTAAAGGTCTCAAGTCTTTGTGCATGTCACTGAAAGGTCTCAAGTCTTTGTGCATGTCACTTAAAGGTCTCAAGTCTTTGTGCATGTCACTGAAAGGTCTCAAGTCTTTGTGTCACTGATGTCACTGAAAGGTCTCAAGTCTCTGTGCATGTCACTGAAAGGTCTCAAGTCTTTGTGCATGTCACTGAAAGGTCTCAAGTCTTTGTAAATGTCACTGAAAGGTCTCAAGTCTTTGTGCATGTCACTGAAGGATCTCAAGTCTGTGTACATGTCACTGAAAGGTCTCAAATCTTTGTGCATGTCACTGAAAGGCCTCAAGTCTTTGTACATGTCACTGAAAGGTCTCAAGTCTCTGTGCATGTCACTGAAAGGTCTCAAGTCTTTGTACATGTTACTGAAAGGTCTCAAGTCTTTGTAAATGTCACTGAAAGGTCTCAAGTCTTTGTACATGTCATTGAAAGGTCTTAAGTCTTTGTACATGTCACTGAAAGGTCTCAAGTCTTTGTAAATGTCACTGAAAGGTCTCAAGTCTTTGTACATGTCATTGAAAGGTCTTAAGTCTTTGTACATGTCACTGAAAGGTCTCAAGTCTTTGTGCATGTCACTGAAAGGTCTCAAGTCTTTGTGCATGTCACTGAAAGGTCTCAAGTCTTTGTGCATGTCACTGAAAGGTCTCAAGTCTTTGTGCATGTCACTGAAAGGTCTCAAGTCTTTGTACATGTCACTGAAAGGTCTCAAGTCTTTGTGCATGTCACTGAAGGATCCCAATTCTTTGTACATGTCACTGAAAGGTCTCAAGTCTTTGTGCATGTCACTGAAAGGTCTCAAGTCTTTGTGCATGTCACTGAAAGGTCTCAAGTCTTTGTACATGTCACTGAAGAATCTCAATTCTTTGTACATGTCACTGAAAGGTCTCAAGTCTTTGAACATGTCACTTAAAGGTCTCAAGTCTTTGTACATGTCACTGAAGAATCTCAATTCTTTGTACATGTCACTGAAAGGTCTCAAGTCTTTGAACATGTCACTTAAAGGTCTCAAGTCTTTGTACATGTCACTGAAGGATCTCAATTATTTGTACATGTCACTGAAGGATCTCAAGTCTTTGTGCATGTCACTGAAAGGTCTCAAGTCTTTGTACATGTCACTGAAAGGTCTCAAGTCTTTGTACATGTCACTGAAAGGTCTCAAGTCTTTGTACATGTCACTGAAAGGTCTCAAGTCTTTGTGCATGTCACTGAAGGATCTCAAGTCTTTGTGCATGTCACTTAAAGGTCTCAAGTCTTTGTGCATGTCACTGAAAGGTCTCAAGTCTTTGTGCATGTCACTGAAAGGTCTCAAGTCTTTGTGCATGTCACTGAAAGGTCTCAAGTCTTTGTGCATGTCACTGAAAGGTTTCAAGTCTTTGTGCATGTCACTTAAAGGTCTCAAGTCTTTGTGCATGTCACTGAAAGGTCTCAAGTCTCTGTGCATGTCACTGAACGGTCTCAAGTCTTTGTGGATGTCACTGAAAGGTTTCAAGTCTTTGTGCATGTCACTTAAAGGTCTCAAGTCTTTGTGCATGTCACTGAAAGGTCTCAAGTCTTTGTGCATGTCACTTAAAGGTCTCAAGTCTTTGTGCATGTCACTAAAAGGTCTCAAGTCTTTGTGCATGTCACTTAAAGGTCTCAAGTCTTTGTGCATGTCACTGAAAGGTCTCAAGTCTTTGTGCATGTCACTGAAAGGTTTCAAGTCTTTGTGCATGTCATTGAAAGGTCTCAAGTCTTTGTGCATGTCACTTAAAGGTCTCAAGTCTTTGTGCATGTCACTGAAAGGTCTCAAGTCTTTGTACATGTCACTGACAGGTCTCAAGTCTTTGTGCATGTCACTGAAAGGTCTCAAGTCTTTGTGCATGTCACTGACAGGTCTCAAGTCTTTGTACATGTCACTGAAAGATCTCAAGTCTTTGTGCATGTCACTGAAAGGTCTCAAGTCTTTGTGCATGTCACTGAAAGGTCTCAAGTCTTTGTGCATGTCACTGAAAGGTTTCAAGTCTTTGTGCATGTCACTGAAAGGTTTCAAGTCTTTGTGCATGTCACTTAAAGGTCTCAAGTCTTTGTGCATGTCACTGAAAGGTCTCAAGTCTTTGTACATGTCACTGAAAGGTCTCAAGTCTTTGTGCATGTCACTTAAAGGTCTCAAGTCTTTGTACATGTCATTGAAAGGTCTTAAGTCTTTGTACATGTCACTGAAAGGTCTCAAGTCTTTGTAAATGTCACTGAAAGGTCTCAAGTCTTTGTACATGTCATTGAAAGGTCTTAAGTCTTTGTACATGTCACTGAAAGGTCTCAAGTCTTTGTGCATGTCACTGAAAGGTCTCAAGTCTTTGTGCATGTCACTGAAAGGTCTCAAGTCTTTGTGCATGTCACTGAAAGGTCTCAAGTCTTTTTGTGCATGTCACTGAAAGGTCTCAAGTCTTTGTACATGTCACTGAAAGGTCTCAAGTCTTTGTGCATGTCACTGAAGGATCCCAATTCTTTGTACATGTCACTGAAAGGTCTCAAGTCTTTGTGCATGTCACTGAAAGGTCTCAAGTCTTTGTGCATGTCACTGAAAGGTCTCAAGTCTTTGTACATGTCACTGAAGAATCTCAATTCTTTGTACATGTCACTGAAAGGTCTCAAGTCTTTGAACATGTCACTTAAAGGTCTCAAGTCTTTGTACATGTCACTGAAGAATCTCAATTCTTTGTACATGTCACTGAAAGGTCTCAAGTCTTTGAACATGTCACTTAAAGGTCTCAAGTCTTTGTACATGTCACTGAAGGATCTCACTATTTGTACATGTCACTGAAGGATCTCAAGTCTTTGTGCATGTCACTGAAAGGTCTCAAGTCTTTGTACATGTCACTGAAAGGTCTCAAGTCTTTGTACATGTCACTGAAAGGTCTCAAGTCTTTGTACATGTCACTGAAAGGTCTCAAGTCTTTGTGCATGTCACTGAAGGATCTCAAGTCTTTGTGCATGTCACTTAAAGGTCTCAAGTCTTTGTGCATGTCACTGAAAGGTCTCAAGTCTTTGTGCATGTCACTGAAAGGTCTCAAGTCTTTGTGCATGTCACTGAAAGGTCTCAAGTCTTTGTGCATGTCACTGAAAGGTTTCAAGTCTTTGTGCATGTCACTTAAAGGTCTCAAGTCTTTGTGCATGTCACTGAAAGGTCTCAAGTCTCTGTGCATGTCACTGAACGGTCTCAAGTCTTTGTGGATGTCACTGAAAGGTTTCAAGTCTTTGTGCATGTCACTTAAAGGTCTCAAGTCTTTGTGCATGTCACTGAAAGGTCTCAAGTCTTTGTGCATGTCACTTAAAGGTCTCAAGTCTTTGTGCATGTCACTAAAAGGTCTCAAGTCTTTGTGCATGTCACTTAAAGGTCTCAAGTCTTTGTGCATGTCACTGAAAGGTCTCAAGTCTTTGTGCATGTCACTGAAAGGTTTCAAGTCTTTGTGCATGTCATTGAAAGGTCTCAAGTCTTTGTGCATGTCACTTAAAGGTCTCAAGTCTTTGTGCATGTCACTGAAAGGTCTCAAGTCTTTGTACATGTCACTGACAGGTCTCAAGTCTTTGTGCATGTCACTGAAAGGTCTCAAGTCTTTGTGCATGTCACTGACAGGTCTCAAGTCTTTGTACATGTCACTGAAAGATCTCAAGTCTTTGTGCATGTCACTGAAAGGTCTCAAGTCTTTGTGCATGTCACTGAAAGGTCTCAAGTCTTTGTGCATGTCACTGAAAGGTTTCAAGTCTTTGTCCATGTCACTGAAAGGTTTCAAGTCTTTGTGCATGTCACTTAAAGGTCTCAAGTCTTTGTGCATGTCACTGAAAGGTCTCAAGTCTTTGTACATGTCACTGAAAGGTCTCAAGTCTTTGTGCATGTCACTTAAAGGTCTCAAGTCTTTGTGCATGTCACTGAACGGTCTCAAGTCTTTGTGCATGTCACTGAAAGGTTTCAAGTCTTTGTGCATGTCACTTAAAGGTCTCAAGTCTTTGTACATGTCACTGAAAGGTCTTAAGTCTTTGTACATGTCACTGAAAGGTCTCAAGTCTTTGTGCATGTCACTGAAAGGTCTCAAGTCTTTGTGCATGTCACTGAAAGGTCTCAAGTCTTTGTACATGTCACTGAAGAATCTCAATTCTTTGTACATGTCACTGAAAGGTCTCAAGTCTTTGAACATGTCACTTAAAGGTCTCAAGTCTTTGTACATGTCACTGAAGAATCTCAATTCTTTGTACATGTCACTTAAAGGTCTCAAGTCTTTGTACATGTCACTGAAGGATCTCAATTATTTGTACATGTCACTGAAGGATCTCAAGTCTTTGTGCATGTCACTGAAAGGTCTCAAGTCTTTGTACATGTCACTGAAAGGTCTCAAGTCTTTGTACATGTCACTGAAAGGTCTCAAGTCTTTGTACATGTCACTGAAAGGTCTCAAGTCTTTGTGCATGTCACTGAAGGATCTCAAGTCTTTGTGCATGTCACTTAAAGGTCTCAAGTCTTTGTGCATGTCACTGAAAGGTCTCAAGTCTTTGTGCATGTCACTGAAAGGTCTCAAGTCTTTGTGCATGTCACTGAAAGGTCTCAAGTCTTTGTGCATGTCACTGAAAGGTTTCAAGTCTTTGTGCATGTCACTTAAAGGTCTCAAGTCTTTGTGCATGTCACTGAAAGGTCTCAAGTCTCTGTGCATGTCACTGAACGGTCTCAAGTCTTTGTGGATGTCACTGAAAGGTTTCAAGTCTTTGTGCATGTCACTTAAAGGTCTCAAGTCTTTGTGCATGTCACTGAAAGGTCTCAAGTCTTTGTGCATGTCACTTAAAGGTCTCAAGTCTTTGTGCATGTCACTAAAAGGTCTCAAGTCTTTGTGCATGTCACTTAAAGGTCTCAAGTCTTTGTGCATGTCACTGAAAGGTCTCAAGTCTTTGTGCATGTCACTGAAAGGTTTCAAGTCTTTGTGCATGTCATTGAAAGGTCTCAAGTCTTTGTGCATGTCACTTAAAGGTCTCAAGTCTTTGTGCATGTCACTGAAAGGTCTCAAGTCTTTGTACATGTCACTGACAGGTCTCAAGTCTTTGTGCATGTCACTGAAAGGTCTCAAGTCTTTGTGCATGTCACTGACAGGTCTCAAGTCTTTGTACATGTCACTGAAAGATCTCAAGTCTTTGTGCATGTCACTGAAAGGTCTCAAGTCTTTGTGCATGTCACTGAAAGGTCTCAAGTCTTTGTGCATGTCACTGAAAGGTTTCAAGTCTTTGTGCATGTCACTGAAAGGTTTCAAGTCTTTGTGCATGTCACTTAAAGGTCTCAAGTCTTTGTGCATGTCACTGAAAGGTCTCAAGTCTTTGTACATGTCACTGAAAGGTCTCAAGTCTTTGTGCATGTCACTTAAAGGTCTCAAGTCTTTGTGCATGTCACTGAACGGTCTCAAGTCTTTGTGCATGTCACTGAAAGGTTTCAAGTCTTTGTGCATGTCACTTAAAGGTCTCAAGTCTTTGTGCATGTCACTGAAAGGTCTCAAGTCTTTGTGCATGTCACTGAAAGGTTTCAAGTCTTTGTGCATGTCACTTAAAGGTCTCAAGTCTTTGTGCATGTCACTGAAAGGTCTCAAGTCTCTGTGCATGTCACTTAAAGGTCTCAGGTCTCTGTGCATGTCACTGAAAGGTTTCAAGTCTTTGTGCATGTCACTTAAAGGTCTCAAGTCTTTGTGCATGTCACTGAAAGGTCTCAAGTCTTTGTGCATGTCACTGAAAGGTTTCAAGTATTTGTGCATGTCACTGAAAGGTCTCAAGTCTTTGTGCATGTCACTGAAAGGTCACAAGTCTTTGTGCATGTCACTGAACGGTCTCAAGTCTTTGTGGATGTCACTTAAAGGTCTCAAGTCTTTGTGCATGTCACTAAAAGGTCTGAAGTTTTTGTGGATGTCACTTAAAGGTCTTAAGTCTGTGTACATGTCACTTAAAGGTCTCAAGTCTTTGTGCATGTCACTGAAAGGTCTCAAGTCTTTGTGCATGTCACTGACAGGTCTCAAGTCTTTGTGCATGTCACTGAAAGGTCTCAAGTCTTTGTGCATGTCACTGAAAGGTCTCAAGTCTTTGTGCATGTCACTGAACGGTCTCAAGTCTTTGTGGATGTCACTTAAAGGTCTCAAGTCTTTGTGCATGTCACTAAAAGGTCTGAAGTTTTTATGGATGTCACTTAAAGGTCTTAAGTCTGTGTACATGTCACTTAAAGGTCTCAAGTCTTTGTGCATGTCACTGAAAGGTCTCAAGTCTTTGTGCATGTCACTGAAAGGTCTCAAGTCTTTGTGCATGTCACTAAAAGGTCTGAAGTTTTTGTGGATGTCACTTAAAGGTCTTAAGTCTGTGTGCATGTCACTGAAAAGGTCTCAAGTCTTTGTGCATGTTACTGAAAGGTCCCAAGTTTTTGTGCATGTCACTGAAAGGTCCCAAGTTTTTGTGCATGTCACTGAAAGGTCCCAAGTCTTTGTGCATGTCACTTAAAGGTCTCAGGTCTTTGTACATGTCACTGAAAGGTCTCAAGTCTTTGTACATGTCATTGAAAGGTCTCAAGTCTTTGTACATGTCACTGACAGGTCTCAAGTCTTTGTGCATGTCACTGAAGGATCTCAATTCTTTGTGCATGTCACTGAAAGGTCTCAAGTCTTTGTACATGTCACTGAAAGGTCTCAAGTCTTTGTGCATGTCACTGACAGGTCTCAAGTCTTTGTGCATGTCATTGAAAGGTCTCAAGTCTTTGTGCATGTCACTTAAAGGTCTCAAGTCTTTGTGCATGTCACTGAAAGGTCTCAAGTCTTTGTGCATGTCACTGAAAGGTCTCAAGTCTTTGTGCATGTCACTGAAAGGTCTCAAGTCTTTGTGCATGTCACTTAAAGGTCTCAAGTCTTTGTGCATGTCACTGAAAGGTCTCAAGTCTTTGTGCATGTCACTGAAAGGTCTCAAGTCTTTGTACATGTCATTGAAAGGTCTCAAGTCTTTGTGCATGTCACTGACAGGTCTCAAGTCTTTGTGCATGTCACTGAAAGGTCTCAAGTCTTTGTGCATGTCACTGACAGGTCTCAAGTCTTTGTACATGTCACTGAAAGGTCTCAAGTCTTTGTGCATGTCACTGACAGGTCTCAAGTCTTTGTGCATGTCATTGAAAGGTCTCAAGTCTTTGTGCATGTCACTTAAAGGTCTCAAGTCTTTGTGCATGTCACTGAAAGGTCTCAAGTCTTTGTACATGTCACTGACAGGTCTCAAGTCTTTGTGCATGTCACTGAAAGGTCTCAAGTCTTTGTGCATGTCACTGACAGGTCTCAAGTTTTTGTACATGTCACTGAAAGGTCTCAAGTCTTTGTGCATGTCACTGAAAGGTCTCAAGTCTTTGTGCATGTCACTGAAAGGTCTCAAGTCTTTGTACATGTCACTGACAGGTCTCAAGTCTTTGTGCATGTCACTGAAAGGTCTCAAGTCTTTGTGCATGTCACTGACAGGTCTCAAGTTTTTGTACATGTCACTGAAAGGTCTCAAGTCTTTGTGCATGTCACTGAAAGGTCTCAAGTCTTTGTGCATGTCACTGACAGGTCTCAAGTCTTTGTGCATGTCACTGAAAGGTCTCAAGTCTTTGTACATGTCACTGAAAGGTCTCAAGTCTTTGTGCATGTCACTGAAAGGTCTCAAGTCTTTGTACATGTCACTGACAGGTCTCAAATCTTTGTACATGTCACTGACAGGTCTCAAGTCTTTGTGCATGTCACTGAAAGGTCTCAAGTCTTTGTGCATGTCACTGACAGGTCTCAAGTTTTTGTACATGTCACTGAAAGGTCTCAAGTCTTTGTGCATGTCACTGACAGGTCTCAAGTCTTTGTGCATGTCATTGAAAGGTCTCAAGTCTTTGTGCATGTCACTGACAGGTCTCAAGTCTTTGTGCATGTCACTGAAAGGTCTCAAGTCTTTGTGCATGTCACTGACAGGTCTCAAGTTTTTGTACATGTCACTGAAAGGTCTCAAGTCTTTGTGCATGTCACTGAAGGATCTCAATTCTTTGTGCATGTCACTGAAAGGTCTCAAGTCTTTGTACATGTCACTGAAAGGTCTCAAGTCTTTGTGCATGTCACTGAAAGGTCTCAAGTCTTTGTGCATGTCACTGAAAGGTCTCAAGTCTTTGTGCATGTCACTGACAGGTCTCAAGTTTTTGTACATGTCACTGAAAGGTCTCAAGTCTTTGTGCATGTCACTTAAAGGTCTCAAGTCTTTGTGCATGTCACTTAAAGGTCTCAAGTCTTTGTGCATGTTACTGAAAGGTCTCAAGTCTTTGTGCATGTCACTGAAAGGTCTCAAGTCTTTGTGCATGTCACTGAAAGGTCTCAAGTCTTTGTACATGTCACTGAAAGGTCTCAAGTCTTTGTAAATGTCACTGAAAGGTCTCAAGTCTTTGTACATGTCACTGAAAGGTCTCAAGTCTTTGTGCATGTCACTGAAAGGTCTCAAGTCTTTGTACATGTCACTGAAAGGTCTCAAGTCTTTGTAAATGTCACTGAAAGGTCTCAAGTCTTTGTGCATGTCACTGAAAGGTCTCAAGTCTTTGTGCATGTCACTGAAAGGTCTCAAGTTTTCGTGCATGTCACTGAAAGGTCTCAAGTCTTTGTGCATGTCACTTAAAGGTCTCAAGTCTTTGTGCATGTCACTTAAAGGTCTCAAGTCTTTGTGCATGTCACTAAAAGGTCTCTAGTCTTTGTGCAGGTCACTAAAATATTCTCTGAGATTTTGTGGATTCTAACATTTGGATTTATCAACAGAGTACTAAAACAGAGTATAGAAAAGTTACTGTGAGTTCCCAACTGAAGAATTTTTAAAAAGATAATTTATATTGGCAACTATTATGTAAATTTCAATAAAATGTATTGATTACTAAGAAAGTGAGGATATGAGGTCACTCTCATACAAGAGACTTTCTACACCAGTCATTTTCATACAAACATTTTAGTTTTAAAATTAAGTCTCTCTTAAATGCGATCATTTACCTAGACTAGTTCCTGCGTAGTTCTGTTTTTTCCCCATCATATAAATAGACATGTATGACAACTGAACTAATCCTGTAATGAAGGTTATCAATGAGATGAAAAAGAATTTCAAATCACCTGGTCTTGATCAATTTCCATTGGTTCAGTTTGATCATGTGACTCTTCTGAGTTGTTCTCCGTGTTTTTAGTGTGAGATTCTTCTTCCAACTGACCCTCTGCACTATCACTCACATACCTTGTTAATTTACTTTCAAGTGAGAAAATAAGTTCAAGACATGAACAACACTAATAAATTTAATCTATTATGAAACAAAATTTTCATATTTAAAAAATACACCTGTCAGCACACAGATCATTCCATCTTTAATCCGTTTACTTCAGGTGTAAAATGTACTGAACCATCAATATATTCTTTGTGCAAACAAAACTTGACATAGTGATAAACGTACATAAGACATAGCCAAACAATAGTTAGCTTACAGTAACTTTCAATAGGTCACATTTAGCCTATTAGTTACTTTTTATAGCTTTGAATCGGTTTGAAAATAATGACTTTTGTGAAGGCTCATATGCAGCAAGCTTGAGGTTAGTTTAAAGCATGCCGCTCTTTCTAAAGACCTTTTCAGATGTGAATTGGCAATTTCCATAAAACTAATCAAAATATTGTCATATGGCCAAAATTCACGTGTCCATAATGGACCAATCGTATACTTGTGCAATCTTATCAACCAATCAAATATTAGGGGAATCTTGGCCATCTGCATAATTCATGCACGGTATGGGATCATGTGTATGAAAAGAATGCTGTCATAAATGCACTATATATGAAGGTAACCCTTCAGCATCTGCAGCTGAATGGGTAACAAAGGAAAAATTTCCCCATCAGTTGATTGGTTGATATTTTGGAGTAAATCACGTTCGGCTAAAATCTGTTTGAAAAGGTTCATAAGGGTAGGGATGGTACAGCCAGTCACTGCACATCAAGTTGTTGGCTACATACTATGATATCCCAAATGGTACAGAAGCATCAAATGAATATTAAATCTTACCTTTTGATATAAGATGGATCTGTTTGCCTCGTTTTATGGATTAAGATGAGGACATGGTTTGCTCGTCGGGGGTGAGTTGTCTTTTCTTCATCATCACTTCCTTCATCAGGGGGAATCTCTGGACCTAACTGAAAGCTGCAAAATGGGTAAAATATCTTTTTATGTATGAAAGCTGATGATGAATACCATAATAAGGGGAAATTCAATGACAGTAATGTTAGTATTCAATTCAATTGATTTGTTTCTTCGCATCATGTACATTAAAGCAATCAATAGCAAAGTACGTGTAACATGATTGTAAAAAAGAAAAATTGATACAAATTATAATCAAAGGTATGATGTGAGAAGAAGTGCTCTAAAAAGCTTCTTAGAGCTGAACTGGTAGAAATTTTCCTTTGGGACAAAAAAGGGAAAAGAAAATTTATTTAGAGTAATATAATCCTACATAAAGCTATACTCCACCCATATCACCTGACTCCCACCCAACCAAAGCAGGGTTCAATTCAAATCTACAATCAATAG
Source organism: Chiridota heheva (assembly GCA_020152595.1). Taxonomy (NCBI): domain Eukaryota; kingdom Metazoa; phylum Echinodermata; class Holothuroidea; order Apodida; family Chiridotidae; genus Chiridota; species Chiridota heheva. The sequence goes on along the minus strand of JAIGNY010000432.1, from coordinate 130,597 downwards.
GTTTTAATAAAATAGGATTTAACTTGACAACTAAACTGCTTTAAAGGATGTTGTAATGGTTGATGGTTCATACATGTAAATCACCCAAGGACATCAAGAAATATGAAACATTAACCCTTTCACTGCTAAGCTATATAAGACTTAATTAAGTGCAGGTGCTATTATCGTTTTTTTCACAAAACTAGTATAGGAGATATCCACACTAAAATGTGATTAGTGTGAGGGAAAAAAAGATTCAGATCACAGAGAAAAAGTCTATGTTTGTTTCAAAAGAATAGTTCCATACTTGAACAACAACTAAATATGTTATTTCTAAACATTAAGACTCGCTAAAGCATAGTAATTTCTTTCACCAATCAACCCATTTTCGTATCGTCATTCTTTGATATTTTGATACTTTCATCGACTCGACATCGCCACTGTTTTGTAAGTGATACAACTTGGAGGTACTAACTCCAAATTAAAAAGGGGAACACCGCCCCCACTTCTTCTATTTTTGCCCTTCAATCTGGTGTATGCTTTTATGCAATCAAAAGGACTCCATGATGCGATATAATGATTGTACAATGAGTGCTGTGCCATTGAAAATGGTTTGGGAAATGTGTGCATGTATGGTGTTTGCACAGAGGTTCAAGTAAAAGACACTGCATATGTACAGTGTCAGCAGTGAAAGGGTTAAAGAATCTCTGGAAGCAAAGGGTGATCTTTAGATCAGGTAGCTGATCCCAAGCTACAGAATCCACATCCAAAAATGATAATCATTACTTACAGGTAAATGGACAGATACGTATTATTCAGAAAACAATCTTCAATAGAGTAATCCCTCTATTATGACAAATGCACCAGTAGTTTCAAAGTTATGGGTTTCTAATGTATGAAAAAGACAGCTCAAAATCTGTAATGTAATTATTCTTTGAATTTCTATCCTAAATTAAGCTGACTCTTTTCTCACTGCATCAAAATGATAGAAAATATTAAATGAATTTTTTGTTCTAAAATTATCAAATGCAATTTCAGCATGATTCTGCACAATAGTAGCTAAAGATGGAATTTAATTGCAATCAAAGAAGTAGATATTCAAGAAAAATTTAGATTTTAAATGAAGGCTAGAATAAACATACATCACTACTGTGAAAGAGTTTATAGTACGACTCAAATTAGATCTGGACTAAACTTCTATAAAAATGGCACAAATATTACCACTGAGTGGAAACATGGGTGGCTTAACATAGGGGCAACGGGATGCACTTACATCAAATATTTGCTAATTTGTAATAAAGAATATATATATATATATACATACATATATACATACACACATACATACATACACACATACATACATACATACATACATACATACATACATACATACATACATACATATATGTAATTAAAAGGATGTTCATTTCCCGCTCCCCCTCCCATTATGTTTTCCCTCTCCAACTACAATCTCTTACAGCTGCCTAGGAATAAAAACTTGTTGTAAATATATAATTAAACAGATGTTCATTTCCCGCTCCCCCTCCCATTATGTTTTCCCCCTCCAACTACTATCTCTTATAGCTGCCTATGCATGAAAACAACTTCTTGTATCCAGCTGGACTAGGAATATGACAAAACTTGATCTTACATTGTTTCAACTGTAGCGCTGTTTGTATCCCATAGAATTATGGCCCCGCTGTTGCATCCTGTGGCTAAGCTGTCAGTGCTTAGATTGGTCATAGATACCATTTCCTCATCATCTAACACATTGTGCTAAACAAGAAAAGAAAAAAAAAGTAAAGAAAATTATTTTAAATGAATTACACCACATCAGTAAGTTAGAGCAATACTTTGCTCACAACCGATTTGTTTTCTTGTTTCAGTTTATGGGCTGCTTTACAAAATGAAATACAAACTTAGAGCTCTTTTCGCATGTCATGAACTTTTCATTCAATTCAATCTATGGACCTTTTAGCAAAATTTATGGACCTTCTAGGAAAATATTTGAACTTTTTAGCCATATTTATGGACCTTCTAGCCAAATTGATGGACCTTTTAAATCTTAGGAAGACATAAGGGGAAGGGGGAGGGGTCAGGGTCAAACAAATCAGACCTGGTCGACCCTTCTGGCTACATGCATGATATTTGTTAGAAGCTAATGAGAGCAAAACGACTAACCTCTCTGGACAATCTGGTGATCTGAGCATTTCCACTACCAATATCTGGAAGAGGAGGAGTCTTATTAAACACACTCCTACTTGAGTTGCGACTTACATGTTGTAAATCTGATAATGGTGATAACAGGTCTGAAAATTCAGCAAATATGTCGAGTTCTCCGTGATCAGAGTAATCCTACAATTAAAAAAAAATATGTTTGGAGAATTCATTTTTGGGCACAATAATTTCTTCAAGTAAATCTAATGTTGTTTCATCAGGTGAAGAAATGCTTTATTTCTTTAAATATAAATATTAATATTATACAATGTTTTTACAGACAAAGATTTTAATTCGTATTACCTCCATGAGTTTCAATTTGTTATTCCATCCAATGACAGCAATACACCTTTGACCTTTGACATGACAGTACAGCAAAGAAGCAACTCCTTGTTCATCTTCTTTGGATAAATGTGGTTCCCTGTGGTATGCTCTGATTTCCTGTCCACTCCCAAAATCCCAAACCTTCACAGATCCTTGGGGAAGAAGAACCAAATGCAAAGGTTGGTAGAAATTATATATCATTAAAGAAATGAAATAAGTATTAATTTACAAAGGTTTGTTTTAAGATATATTTTTGTCTTGTAAATCACATTTCTAAAAAGACAACATATATGAAGAATATAGAAATGCTATAAGTGATGCAACTGCTGAATTCATCAGGATTTGTTGGGAGAGTAGCAAGTAGCTGTCCATTGTAAAGTTTCACCAGCCAGAAATAGCAAGACATCAGGTAATAGGAGCTTTACATACTCTGATAGCACTTCATGTTGTACTATGTGAGTGGCTTTATATTAAAGAAGAAGTTTGTACAATCATCTTTAAATGCAAACACTGTTAATCAGCTCTTTTTTGATATGGTTAAATAAGGTCACAGTGGAATACGCTTACCATCCATGGCACCCGATGCCATTCTGTAGCCAGTCTCATCCACGCTGATAGCTGATACCTCCATGTTTTGCCCATGAGATTGACTGATGTAATACACCAACTTTCCAGATTCCATTTCCCAAACCTTAAATAAGCAAAAATAAAGCAAACTTATTACTTACAGACATCTTACATCAACCCCAACAAATCAATGAAACATCATAGCTGAAAGATTTAATCATATCTCAATACTTTTAAGACTGTTGAAACAAAAAGGGTCTCAGAATAGAATGGTTGTCATGAAGGCATACACCCCTTTTTATATGCTATCATGCATTAAATTCTTAAAATTATCAGTATGTTTTACCCTTACATCCAAGGTTACCTTTATGCTGATGGGTGCTGATGGGTGAGTCTTAAATCTCTGAGAGTAACTATCTAGGTTACATCTTATCTACATCAAATACACTCTAATATTTCAGCTAATAAATCAAGGCTTATTGGACAGCAGAACAAATTATTTTCTCTGTTTAAGCGACAGTATGGCAGAAAATAAAAAAACAACACTGAAGAATTTATTTACGACAAGAGAATGAAAACATGCTGAGAATCAATGAAGAAGAAAACAATTCTTCCCAGAAATTTTACAAGCCACATGATCTCAGGAAAAATACAAGAAATACGTAATTGAACAAAGTAAAACTGTAATTGAACAAAGAATGCCCCACCTTAATAATAGACTCTGAACAGACAGTAACCACCTGGTTAAGTTCTGCATTATAGAGGACCTGATTGATGGACCTGTCGTGGGTGTGAGGCACCTGCATGCTATCCTGAACAGTTCTAGTCAATGGCCAAGCATCCAGCACACTAGACCCTATGATAACAAGTTAAGGGATTATGCAAGTTCATCTTGTATGAAAGAGGACCTCAATTGTCTTCATTTATCTATCATACTTTCCTGAACTTTTGAAGCTGAGGAACCATTGAATATATCACAAAAGTAGTAAACCAGAATCTAGTGAGGTCTAGTAGGCCCCATAGAAATGATTATTAGCTTATCACCCTCGTGGGCATAAAATTTGACAGAATCCCATAAAAAAAAAATCGTTTTTTTTCTCATGGATCAGTCATTCAGCCTCCGTACTTTCCCCATTTCTTCCCACTTTCTACTGAAACAAGAATGATTTCTTCTGATACTAGTTTTCAATATGTATTACATCTGATGTGGTTGACCTGATCCACAGTGCTGCAAATCGGCAAAAAGAATTGGCTTGGAAAAAATAAATTTGCCCAACCTCATCATTTATCCAACTAGGTTAGGTTGATAAGCTAATATATCATCTGAAGAGAGTTTGAAGAAAAAGTTAATTAGTAAAATAATTAATTTTCTTTACATTACATGATGGCAAACTTTCCATACCAATCTTTACTTCACAGATGAGACAGAACAATACACTTGAATATTTCCTTTCCAGAATCAGATATAAGTATAGTTTCTTCCCCATTTTGTTGCTATTAACGTCCACAAGATAATCTTGTTTGACTACTGAACTAATCCTTTAAAGGAATATTCCATATTCAATATCTAAAGAAATATATTTTGATACCATGTTTTGCTTAGCCAATACCAAATGTCAATTACTCCATAAGTGTGTTTAAAAGTGACTAGAGCAATAAGACTAATTTAATAATGTGATATCATAAAGGCATATTAGATATAATTTCTATGCATTTCTTACCAAATAAATCACCTCTTAAGAAATGATTGGAAACATGTTTTTTGATTAATAATTAAGATGGAGTATACTTCATATGAACATGTTTTTTCCATCTGTTCAGGCACCCAATAATAAAGGGAAATGTGACAGTGTGATCATGCTTAGTCCTCTCAACAGCCAATTGTACACAGGTCTCTCGTAGATTTAAACTAAAATAACTCATCGAAGGATATCAACATGTTTTTGTTTTTTTAACCAGTATGATTCTTTACTTGTGCCCTATCATGAGAAATGCACATGTTGAACCATGGAAATATTCCCTTAAATTCTTTGAAAACTTGCCACGAATAAGACAAGTGTACATTCATGGTTCGGTGGTCAAATGATGCAAGTGCAAGCACCTCTACAAAATGAACTCACATTACAGTATATATCAATAACATTAATCATTTGCAGACAAATTGATTGCATAAAGTGGTGCCATGTTTCTTGCTCAAAGATGTTCAGTCCTTGTGGTAAGAGTTATGATTATGGACCTTTTAGAAATGAGCCACTGCTTGTTTCTGAATATTGCAAAGAAAAATGAGTCTTGGTGCTACAGAAACACAAGGAAATAACAGAGAGTCAAAGAAATAGTAGACAGGTTCATGATTCAGTTCTTCATCCCCATATTAATCCCAAAATAATAACTGAATGTAAATAATTAAATAAATAAATGTCTCATTTAATACCACCAGATAGAAACAACTTACTTGCAGAACATGTCATCTAATTACTACCTGGCAATTCTTTGTTTGTATACCTTTGTTTGATGCTTCTGACCTTTGACATACCTGATACAAGTCTCTCATGCTTCTCATCAAACAGGATGCAGTGAATTCTTTTCTCTCCAGGTCGTTCCTCATTGTCAGTGAAGACCTGAAGGCTTGTTAATGTATGAATGTCCCACACTCTGAACACCTACAGAAGACACAACAAACATTTGTCCTTTACAACAAGTCATCAATTAACTCTTATAGAATAAGATTAGGATCATGTCAAGTTAAATAAGAACAATTTTTATATTGGAATCTCAAAAATGACATTTCATTTAAGGACTCCATTTGCCTGGGATCTCTGGAATTCTTTGCTAAAGGAAGCTTTGAAATTTCAGCAAAACATTCTCTAAATCAAACCCTTTATAGACCTTCTTAGATATATACTTAGATTTTTTGATATGTGCAAAGTTTTTAATACTACTACATAAAAAGATAATTCTCTCAAAGAGCTGGGGATGCTTTTCAAAAGAAAGAACTTTAAAATCTCAGCAAAAAATTCTTAATATTTTGCAAAACATTTTCACAGTCTCTGAGATAGGGTTAGTCAAAGACTAACAATTGTGGTATGTGTGGTATATGCTTTGTTCCAGAGTCAAGATGACCCAACATCTTTGGGTCATTCTTTGAAATACTATTTTGAAATTCATCGACTCATTTTATATAGGGAATGATTAAAACTTAAACACAATTTCTTTTTTTATGAAGTCATCATGTCTGCATTAGATCCGTCTACAAATAATTAGATATGTGTGAAATATAGAGTGGTATTACATAAAAAGGCTTAAAAAAAAACTTGCGATGCTTTTCAAAAAATAAGAGCTTTAAAATTTCAGCAAAAATATTATTTAAACTTTGCAAACACTTTTGTAGTTTCAGAGAAATGGTTAGAAGAACATGGCATGCCTAAGAATATTTGGTATAATTTCTTTTTGCAAAAATTTTCAGTAAACAATTCTCACTAATTTGCAAAAACATTCTTATATAATCTCAGAGATACGGTCAGTGAAGGACTACAATGTTTTGGCATAAGCAAAATATGTAGGGCTGCTAAAGTATAAAGACCTAAAAACTTTCAGTCTATCTTTAAAATATTTAAGTCATAGCTTATGAAATACATCAAAGATTAAAGGTAAGTTACCCTGGCTGTGGAAAGGGAGATAACATGCTGGTCCTTTTCGTTCACGGCCATGTCAATAACGGTAAACAGATGGCCATTCAGCTTGCCTGTCGGTCTTGAAAAAATATGTGGGTGCCAGATGCGGACAATTTTATCCTTTCCACCAGTCGCAATGATGTTTGCACGAGAGCAAAATGCAAAAGCGTTCACACCTTTTGGAATGGCTACTGGCCTCACAGGTCTATGGATGTAGAAAGGAAGGCCTCATTACATCTTGAAACAGACAACATTACAAATCTGCACAAAATGGCAGTCATAAGAAATCTCTTTTCCTAATGGAATTAGTTATAAATATATTTGTCTTTCTTTTAACCATGCTTAAATTTGAAAAGTTCAATGAGGATTGTTTGCTTTGGTTTAAGTTACTTACACTGTGCAAGACTACGAACTTGGGTGTAGTCAGTGATAAGATGTCCTTGCATACCTATTAATGCACTCAACCACCTCTTACTGATTCCGTCATCTCCCAGATATAATTTCATCTCTTAGCTGTTCTTCACTGTGCCCTCCATTCCATGTGTTGTACAGTATCCAAACAAAACTTACCCTAGTTCTCATAACTCCCTTCCCCTATTAACAACTACCCTTGTTCTCACTACCCAAATAACCTCCTGCATGGCCTAGCCTCCCTTGCTGGATTCTCAACACTTGAACCTTTTTTAAAAGGGGGGAAGGGGGGGGGGGGTGGAGGAGAGAAAATGGTTATGTACCTGTGAACCTTTTAGATGACTACTTAATATAAATTTTACTTTAATAGCCTGAACTTATGTCCCTTTCAAATTTCATTTGTTAGAATTTTGAAAGTAATACAAATTATGTGTTAGAAAATAAGACATAATAACAACCACACTCACTGGCTATCCATTATTCTGTTGACCGATTCTAACAAAAAGGACGTTGTACTACTCGCTGAACAAGAGGCAAAGCAATCCAGTTCCTCAAAATACTTGACCTGTCAAGACAGATTATTGAGAACAATACAACTACTATCATACCAAATAATGTCATAACCACATTTTGAAAAGAAACATGGCTCAAAAACAGTCTTTTAATCATAAATGAAATCACCCCTGAAATCATCACGTACAGCAGTAGAAGTTCTCAATGTTACTAATGGACATAACCAAGCACATTGTTGAAAAAAGTGACTCAGAAACAAAATAAAAATCTTCTAATTATAAATGAAATCATTTTTGATTATGCAATAGAGATTCTAAAAAGTATTTAATGTTTGGTAACAAACGTATCCATGTTAACATGATATTAACTTGTTTAAAAAAAAAATGAAAGCATTGAATCCATTTAATCAAACCAAGTGTAGTACATCACACATCTGATTTCATATTAAATCACATAACAACGTCAATAACTTCAACAGATTAAAGGTAATAAAGCCCCCAAAATGAAGTCAATTGGAATCATACCTTTAAAACCCAGTCATCATGGAATTTTCTTTTTTGGATGCGACTGTTAAAACAAATTAAAACCCTGTTAAGAACATATCAGGAATAAAGACATTCCTAAATACTTCAGCTTCATTTAACCCCTAAAGAACATAATTATCATCAATGCCAATTTATATTTGGGTTTTAATCTTATTTGTTTTATATAAAGTGTAAATATGAACAATAGCCACACCAGAAAAAAACAAGTAAGTAGCTCTGATGAAGCAACTATAAGTTGGTTGGGTTTGTTAATGTTTAACGGCACCGTGACAGTCAGAGTCAAATGTGCCAAGAGGGTGTTAGAAATTTACGGTGCTAAAGTGAGTTGGAGATGAATGAAAGAGGGAGAGGGGATAGGAAGGATAGAACAAAAATATAATGAAAAAGAAAGGTGCAGAAAGGTAAAACCAAAAGGTTACGAAGCTTCTTTTTCATAAGCTGATTGATTTGCAAAATTTGTACTTACTGTCATGTCATTTAAGCCCCGCCCACTAGGCATATTAATAAAATTCAATGGTTTTAAATCATGAACATGTACACACTAGCTAACATCATAGTTACACCAAATATGAAACAAAACAGACATGCTGTTGTTAAAGGGTGAGTTCAGTGGTCAAGTATATATGAAAGAGGACTTCAAAAGAAACAAAATGGTGATAAAAGCATTCAAAAATCTTATTCCGTTAGGAAGATATTCAAGTTTAAACATCTACCTTATCTGCGTAGAAATGACTAGTGTAGTAAGTCTACTATGGAAAGTTGGAGTATTCATCCTCACATCTTTAACAATTGCTAATGTATTTGAAAGAAAGTTGATTTAATTTTTTTACTATTTAAATTATTTTTTCAGGTGGTATATTATAGATACCCTTCTTAGATTCAGTTTTACTACTTTTTGACATACCCCGTGGTTTATAAGCCACAAAATCGCAGGACAAAATGTGATAAAATACATAAGGACTTTTAGGAATCTGAGGCTATGACTTCGCAACTGATTTCAGTCATTTCTTCACACATGATATTAAACTTTAACTTTAAATATCTCCTTTACGAAATAAGATTGTTGAATGTTTTCTTCCCCATTTTGATTCTTTTGAAGTCCTCTTTCATATAAAATATGACTTGCTTGACCCCTAAACCAATCCTTTAAAATATGAACATTTTAAGATTTTTACAATAAACCCTACCTACTCATTAACATGCATGATATCACTACCAAAAACAATAGGGCACATCTACGGACCACGGGTGAAATTAAAAAAAACTACAGACCTGTGGCAAACTTAAAATTTCTTGGAAAAACAATTGAGCGAGTGGTATCAAAAAGACTATCAGATCATATTCAAGCAAATAACTTATCAGATCCATTCCAATCTGCCTATAGAGCACATCAATGACATTTTATGTGCAATGGATGATGGAAAGGTTACTGCACTGATTTTGCTAGATCTGAGCGCAGCGTTCGATACCGTGGATCATTATGTTTTACTGACACGGTTACATCAATATATTGGCATTCATGGCATTGCATTAAAATGGTGTCAATCTTACTTGTCTCACAGACCTCAACATGTGTGTGGGAGATGCAATATCTGAACCTATTTTCTTGAATTTCTCAGTTCCGCAAGGATCTGTACTTGGTCCACAGTGGTTTCCAATTTATACTTTACCCATCCGCAACATTGTTTTGATATACGGTATATCCTATCATATTTATGCTGATGACACACAACTGTATTTGGCCTTCAAGCCTTTACAACAACAAAATGACCTTACCATCAAATGTTTAGAGGATTGCATCGCCGATATACGTGTTTGGATGACGCAGAACTTTTTGAAACTCAACGATAACAAAACCGAGTTTTTATTATTTGGATCTCGCCAACAACTGTTAAAGTTTTCATCACCCAATATCATCATTGGTGAATCGAAAGTTGAGTCCTCTTTGAAAGCTCACAATTTTGGGGTTATTTTTTACTCCTTCATGATGATGGATAGTCACATTTCTCATATCATACGCACTGCATCTTTACATCTTGGGAACATTGGAAAATTGTGCAAATATCTCAATTCAACTGTGACAAAACAGATAGTACATTCGTTTGTTACATCTCGATTAGATGTGGGAAATTCCTTGCTGCATGGACTGCCCCACAAACAGATTCATCGTCTTCAACTACTTCAAAACACGAATGCACGAATTATAACTCTCTCAAAGAAAACATGTCACGTAACTCCCGTCCTGAAAGATTTAAACTGGCTTCTAGTTTCTCATCGCATCATGTACAAAATATTACGTATTGTTTACAAATCGATGAATGGTTGTGCCTTAGTTTATATATCTAACTTGCTGAAATTATATGTTCCTTTTCGTAATCTTTGTTCTGGTGATAAACTCCTTTTATGTGAACCAAAATCCTACCATACAAGTTGTGACAGATCATTTGCTATTGCAGCTCCGTGTCTTAGGAATCGATTACTACTCCATATCAAGATGTCTTGTTCTGTTGACTCATTCAAAAAAAATCTAAAAACCCATCTCATGTGTGATGCCTATGCAAATATGTACTTAATTTAGAATCAGTTAATTTATTTTATTGTTCATGTATACTTATCTGTAATTCTATTGTTATATGTACGGCGCCTTGAGTATCCATTAGGATGGATATGTGCGTGTTATAAATCTTATTTATTATTTTTAATTATTATCAGTGTACCACATATGACATGAATCCAGTGTATTGTTCTTGAGATATCACGTTAAGGAGCTGGCCATTACAAACACACACACCCATACGTGCTTCACATACTGATCGAGGACCTTGGCATTAAACTATCCATTTGAGGACTCAATGATACAGACCAATAATGAAGTAGTGGAGCTGAAACAATTGTTGTTTTATTATTGTTAATTGCTTGTCGGGTAGGGGGACTTGAAAGGTAAACAAAAATACAGTCCTGATTTATGTTATCTTTTTAAGGACATAAAACAAAATTTTAGGTTTTGCTAAGCAACAAAGGACCCTGGATAAGATCTGATCCTTTTATTTATCTAAGGAATTCTGTGTGTGTTACATAATTTTCAATTTTACTAAACAACTAAGGACTTGCGGCGAATCAGCGGGTAACTGTGTTAAGAATTTGTGGTGCAATACATTTAAAAAATAAATCTGTGTGGAATTTTTAGCACTCTAAATATAGCATGCAAAAATGTTTCTCTTTAAGCCTACCCGCACCTGACACCTGAGTTAATCCTGAAAACTCAGGTTTGACAATTATCAACCCGACTTCCTGTTCAGTGTATTGTGTTTCCATACAATGAATGTTTATCTGCCATTCCCAGGCAAACCACAGCCAAATAGTCCAAAGCTATTTGTGTGAATGAGATTACACAAAGCCAGAGCTAAATAATCAAGACACTTTTGTGATTGAAATCCATCCGTGTTAGGTGTCTTAGTTGGAGAAGTTCGTTTTCAATCTGGTGATAAAAATAGCTGTGTATCATAATGCCTGAGGTAATAATGTGCATTAACTGTGAATGATTGACGGACCATTTCTCCTAAGGAAAGATATTGCCTCATGAGTGTGAAATTAGATGTCAGATTCAACCGGTTCATTAAGGACATCTGTAAAACTTCTCAAGCACCATCCTAAATGAAAAATGTTCTTGTTTATAGCAAAAAAGTTTAAGGACGTGTGTTCAGGTCCTCAAACGCAACCTGGGTCCTTAAACGATTGGTGTGTTGTCAAGTTAAGGTCCTTAAATGAATATCAAAACAAACGCATGCATACATACATACCCACACACATATATACACACACGCCATCATGACCGCATAGGTTCCTGATGCTATCGCATCGAAACCAAAAAGGAAACGAGGGATAGGATGGATTGCGGAGGAAGGTGATGCTGGAGGAGGCATTGTTCTTGAAAAGATTAGAAATGGCCAATCATAAGGTCCACTGCAGTTCAGAAAATTAAAGGCAAGTACACAAGACCAATGATTGTTTGATGTGATAATCCAATTGTAGGCTATGATTTTATTATGGTTTAGTGACATAACGATGACTGAGGTCAACAAATGAAGATTACAACTCTGTATTCAGTGAATAAGCACTTTTGATAGTATTCTACTTTTCGTTTAAAAAGTTGTCACTTCAAAATTTACAATCAAAATTAAGTAGACAATTTTTTCTGGTGTCCAAGAAGTTACATGCATGTGGTAATTAAACTTGTATTTTGACGCAATAATATATTTTCACAATCAAATACTCTTTTAATATCATTACAAATACGTTCATTGGAAATTTACCATTTGGATTAAAAGCAAAATTTCATGCCTTTCAAACTTTTTTTCTCATAAATGTGAATATTTCACTCACTTTTCTGAAAGTTAACACAGGGTAATTGAGCAGTAATTTTTCAAACCTTGTGTACATTCTGAGCACGAATGTAAGACAACAAAATTGTATCAATTATTTCTTAATTGACAAATATGATTTAATTTGTAGTAGCAGAATAAAACTAGAGATATCACTACTTACTATGAGAGCGTAAGAGGTTCCAAAACTAGATTTCCATTTTTCTTGTCGATGATTGCATGCTTGGTGTTGAGATCCTTGGCAGCGATTGTCAGCAAGTTGACGCAACCCTGGTCATCACCAAACAAGATACAGTCTTCATGAATATTTTTGCTGTGTGGAACTTGAACCATGCAATGAACTGAGTTGTCTGTTGGCTTGATGCAGAATATGGTCTAAAACAGGTAGAATTAAAGACACAGTAAAGTCAGAATGACCTCAAAGAAAATCATTTACAAAATAATAAAAGGTGGAAAAAAAATGTTTTACAGGATAACTTTAATGGTCAAGCAAGTACATCTTGATAAAATAGCCCTTTATTAAAAGAAACAAAATGTTGAAGAAAGTTTGTTTGTTTGATGAGGGCTTAACGGCACCATGACAACAAGGGTCAAATTGTGCCTGAGAGCTCAGATCATTCTAGAGGTAGGAAAGAAAGGAAACAGGGGGAGAATGAGAGAAATTCGAGAACAAAAAGTCAGAAAGCTGTGATTGAGAGGTGAGGTGCATGGTTAAAACAAAAACGAAGTAGAGAGGGGGTGGAAGAGGAGAACTAAATATGGTTGTAGAGGGAAGCATGATGAAGGAAGGAGATAATTTTATCCAGAGGATTTTTCTGGAAGAACTCAGCAATTGAATTGTGGGGAGAGAGGGAAGCTCTGGGAAGGTTGTACAGGGAGCAAGCAAGGAGAACGTGATGGATTGTGAGGGTACAATGGCAATTGTTGCAGAGGGGTTTGGGGGAGCCAATAAGGAAGTGGGAGTGAGTGAGGTGGGTGTGACCAATTCTAAGATGGATAATATGGATGTTGTTGATACGAGAGAGGTTGTTGAGGGTGGGTTTGATCGGATTTAAATAAAGCATTCAAACAGAAGCACACAAAACTTGCATGATCAAGCTGTAATCTCTTATCAGTGACAAAGACAATTTAAGCATACAGCAGTTTGACTGCTTTAGTGTTTTCAGTGATAAAGGTGAGTTAAGCATACAGCAGTTTTACTGCTTTAGTGTTTTCAGTGACAAAGGTGAGTTAACATACAGCAGTTTTACTGCTTTAGTGTTTTCAGTGATAAAGGTTAAGCATGCAGCAGTTTTACTGCTTTAGTGTTTTCAGTGACAAAGGTGAGTTAAGCATACAGCAGTTTTACTGCTTTAGTGTTTTCAGTGACAAAGGTGAGTTAAGCATACAGCAGTTTTACTGCTTTAGTGTTTTCAGTGATAAAGGTGAGTTAAGCATACAGCAGTTTTATTGCTTTAGTGTTTTCAGTGACAAAGGCGAGTTAAGCATACAGCAGTTTTACTGCTTAAGTGTTTTCAGTGACAAAGGTGAGTTAACCATACAGCACTTTTACTGCTTTAGTGTTTTCAGTGACAAAGGTGAGTTAAGCATACAGCACTTTTACTGCTTTAGTGTTTTCAGTGACAAAGGCGAGTTAACCATACAGCACTTTTACTGCTTTAGCATTTTCAGTGACAAAGGTGAGTTAACCATACAGCAGTTTTACTGCTTTAGTGTTTTCAGTGACAAAGGTGAGTTAACCATACAGCAGTTTTACTGCTTTAGTGTTTTCAGTGACAAAGGTGAGTTAACCATACAGCAGTTTTACTGCTTTAGTGTTTTCAGTGACAAAGGTGAGTTAAGCATACAGCAGTTTTACTGCTTTAGTGTTTTCAGTGACAAAGGTGAGTTAAGCATACAGCAGTTTTACTGCTTTAGTGTTTTCAGTGACAAAGGTGAGTTAAGCATACAGCAGTTTTACTGCTTTAGTGTTTTCAGTGACAAAGGTGAGTTAACCATACAGCAGTTTTACTGCTTTAGTGTTTTCAGTGACAAAGGTGAGTTAACCATACAGCAGTTTTACTGCTTTAGTGTTTTCAGTGACAAAGGTGAGTTAAGCATACAGCAGTTTTACTGCTTTAGTGTTTTCAGTGACAAAGGTGAGTTAAGCATACAGCAGTTTTACTGCTTTAGTGTTTTCAGTGACAAAGGTGAGTTAACCATACAGCAGTTTTACTGCTTTAGTGTTTCAGTGAGCAAAGGTGAGTTAAGCATACAGCAGTTTTACTGCTTTAGTGTTTTCAGTGACAAAGGTGAGTTAACCATACAGCAGTTTTACTGCTTTAGTGTTTTCAGTAGCAAAGGTGAGTTAAGCATACAGCAGTTTTACTGCTTTAGTGTTTTCAGTGACAAAGGTGAGTTAACCATACAGCAGTTTTACTGCTTTAGTGTTTTCAGTAGCAAAGGTGAGTTAAGCATACATCAGTTTTACTGCTTTAGTGCTATCAGTGACAAAGGTGAGTTAACCATACAGCAGTTTTACTGCTTTAGTGTTTTCAGTAGCAAAGGTGAGTTAAGCATACAGCAGTTTTACTGCTTTAGTGTTTTCAGTGACAAAGGTGAGTTAACCATACAGCAGTTTTACTGCTTTAGTGTTTTCAGTGACAAAGGTGAGTTAAGCATACAGCAGTTTTACTGCTTTAGTGTTTTCAGTGACAAAGGCGAGTTAAGCATACAGCAGTTTTATTGCTTTAGTATTTTCAGTGACAAAGGCGAGTTAAGCATACAGCAGTTTTATTGCTTTAGTGTTTTCAGTGACAAAGGTGAGTTAAGCATACAGCAGTTTTACTGCTTTAGTATTTTCAGTGACAAAGGCGAGTTAAGCATACAGCAGTTTTACTGCTTTAGTGTTTTCAGTGACAAAGGTGAGTTAACCATACAGCAGTTTTACTGCTTTAGTGTTTTCAGTAGCAAAGGTGAGTTAAGCATACAGCAGTTTTACTGCTTTAGTGTTTTCAGTGACAAAGGTGAGTTAACCATACAGCAGTTTTACTGCTTTAGTGTTTTCAGTAGCAAAGGTGAGTTAAGCATACAGCAGTTTTACTGCCTTAGTGTTTTCAGTGACAAAGGCGAGTTAAGCATACAGCAGTTTTACTGCTTCAGTGTTTTCAGTGACAAAGGTGAGTTAACCATACAGCAGTTTCACTGCTTTAGTGTTTTCAGTGACAAAGGTGAGTTAACCATACAGCACTTTTACTGCTTTAGTGTTATCAGTGACAAAGACGAGTTAAGCATACAGCAGTTTTACTACTTTAGTGTTTTCAGTGATAAAGGTGAGTTAAGCATACAGCAGTTTTATTGCTTTAGTGTTTTCAGTGACAAAGGCGAGTTAAGCATACAGCAGTTTTACTGCTTTAGTGTTTTCAGTAGCAAAGGTGAGTTAAGCATACAGCAGTTTTACTGCCTTAGTGTTTTCAGTGACAAAGGCGAGTTAAGCATACAGCAGTTTTACTGCTTCAGTGTTTTCAGTGACAAAGGTGAGTTAACCATACAGCAGTTTCACTGCTTTAGTGTTTTCAGTGACAAAGGTGAGTTAAGCATACAGCAGTTTTACTACTTTAGTGTTTTCAGTGATAAAGGTGAGTTAAGCATACAGCAGTTTTATTGCTTTAGTGTTTTCAGTGACAAAGGCGAGTTAAGCATACAGCAGTTTTACTGCTTAAGTGTTTTCAGTGACAAAGGTGAGTTAACCATACAGCAGTTTTATTGCTTTAGTGTTTTCAGTGATTAAGGTGAGTTAACCATACAGCACTTTTACTGCTTTAGCATTTTCAGTGACAAAGGTGAGTTAACCATACAGCAGTTTTATTGCTTTAGTGTTTTCAGTGATTAAGGTGAGTTAAGCATACAGCAGTTTTATTGCTTTAGTGTTTTCAGTAGCAAAGGTGAGTTAAGCATACAGCAGTTTTACTGCTTAAGTGTTTTCAGTGACAAAGGCGAGTTAACCATACAGCAGTTTTACTGCTTTAGTGTTTTCAGTGACAAAGGTGAGTTAAGCATACATCAGTTTTACTGCTTTAGTGTTTTCAGTGACAAAGGCGAGTTAACCATACAGCAGTTTTACTGCTTTAGTGTTTTCAGTGACAAAGGTGAGTTAAGCATACAGCAGTTTTACTGCTTTAGTGTTTTCAGTGATTAAGGTGAGTTAACCATACAGCAGTTTTACTGCTTTAGTGTTTTCAGTGACAAAGGTGAGTTAACCATACAGCAGTTTTACTGCTTTAGTGTTTTCAGTGACAAAGGTGAGTTAAGCATACAGCAGTTTTACTGCTTAAGTGTTTTCAGTGACAAAGGCGAGTTAAGCATACAGCAGTTTTACTGCCTTAGTGTTTTCAGTGACAAAGGTGAGTTAAGCATACATCAGTTTTACTGCTTTAGTGTTTTCAGTGACAAAGGCGAGTTAACCATACAGCAGTTTTACTGCTTTAGTGTTTTCAGTGACAAAGGTGAGTTAAGCATACATCAGTTTTACTGCTTTAGTGTTTTCAGTGACAAAGGCGAGTTAACCATACAGCAGTTTTACTGCTTTAGTGTTATCAGTGACAAAGACGATTTAACCATACACCAGTTTAAGTGCTTTAGTGTTATCAGTGACAAAGACAATTTAACCATACAGCAGTTTTACTGCTTTAGTGTTATCAGTGACAAAGGCGATTTAACCATACAGCAGTTTTACTGCCTTAGCGTTATCAGTGACACAGACAATTCAATCATAAAGCAGTTTTACTGCTTTAGCGTTATCAGTGACAAAGGCGATTTAACCAAACAGCAGTTTTACTGCTTTAGTGTTATCAGTAACAAAGGCTAGTTGACCATACAGCAGTTTTACTGCTTTAGTGTTATCAGTGACAAAGACAATTTAACCATACAGCAGTTGTACTGCTTTAATGTTGGTTTTGTTTTTGTAAGTATTCAAAAAAGAAAGAAAAAAATAAATCAATCGTCTCAAGACTTTTGTTATATTCTAAGATAAATTTTTGATATCATGGGAAACCAACTATCAAAGAGTCATACTCTTTATCTAGTACTGCTTGATATGTCCTATGGGACCCTAAGATCAAGTTCCAAAAGTTCCATGAACTAAGACTAAAGCCTTTTGCATCATTATCAAATCTTGAGGAGAAAAAGAAAGTAAAATGGCTTTGCTTCAATGTAAATGGCTTTTGATACAACATACAAGCAAGTTTTTATACATTGATACAAATAAAGTCAACATGCTGTAACTTTCTTTTTGATAATTGTGAGTTATGATTGTGATTGCAAAATGGCTGACATTGCAAAAAGACTTTGCTAATTAGATGCAGAAGCTATGCAGATATGCATTAAACCTTCCCTGCCCAGCGTGTTCAAAATGTGACTGCAATTTTTCAGAACATTTTTTTCAAAATTAATTTTCACACTTTTCCTTTTGTTTACTATCACTACAAGTTTGGTTTATTTGAATGCTAAGACAATAAACTTTTCAATACAAAATTCAAAATAAAGAAAATATTGACATAAATATGCAAACTTTAGGCAAAATTACATCAACTTTTCGAGTTTGTATTACTTCGTGTGAATAATGAAAATGAAGGCTTTTTCACATATTTAGATTGTTTGTGAAATTTCTTTTCTATTGATATCAGTCTAAATTTTTTTATCTTAAAGCAAAACATGCAAAAATAATGAAAATAAACAAAAAATAATCACCCGTGTAATTATTTGCGAAAAACAAAGCCGCGCATCCAGTGTGGTTTTCTAACACAGGTCGCTCACGTGTGAAGTCCTGCACGCACACCGCTACATCACGCTGCCTATGAGTAGATTGTGGGTTTGTTTTAAAACTTATATTTCGGTGTGGATAAATAAAGGGGGTAGATGCTCTTTGTGTTTTTAATAGAAAATTTTATAGGAAATTCCAATTCCAATGATATATTTTGCATAGGGCAGTTGTATTGCGATCAGGATCTACAATTTTTGTCAAAAAATGGTCTCAAAAAGGCTAAAAATCATGACATTTTGCATAAATTTTGGCAAAAAAAGATATTGATGATAGGGGCAGTTAAAATTTGACCGGAATTGGATGCATTGATGTCTTTGACAGTTTTTCACTGGTTTTCAGGCAAGGTCTGGAAGTATAGCATGTAAGTTTTTGATTATTTATTTTAATTTAGCAAAAAAAATTGAAATTATATTCTTGACCCATTTTCAAGCGAGTTTTCTCAAAAAGTTTCAATACAATCCTCATCAAAAATGTTATTTCATTAAAAGAATTAGAATAACTCTTTCAAATGATACCAGGATCACTACTTGACATAACAAAATAATTGTCCATATCACGACCGCAAGAGGATTCTAGGGTTAATACAAGATATACCCACTAAACCCATATGTTTTGAGCCTCATGAACCTACTGTTATTAGGTTTTACTGATAGCATGTTCTAAGTGTTCTAATCTATCATGCCAACACACCTGATTTTTCCCTGTTGCTCTATGATCCCATATACAAATACTTCTTTCTGATGTGATGGCTAAACGTCTCAAGCTTGGCAAGTAATCTATTCCTGTGGTCCACGTTGTTTCCTACAAACAAAGAACAACAAAAAAAACAGCAAAAAGTTTACTTCTTTCCCCAAAACACACAGGGAAAACACACTACATAAAGTTTCCAACAAGATATTGAAAAAAAAAAAAAAAAAAAAAAAAAAAGGTTGCAAAGAATTACTGATTTCAATAATACATTAATTACAAGATTTTCTAAAGATTTCTTTTAACTACCTTGCTTTTCTCTTTCAAAATTGAATTTTTAAAAGAAAAACAAGTAATAGACTGTTGCTATCTACTACTTTCTGGCTGGTCCCAAGTTTACATTTATTTGAAACTTCCTTTCTGATCATTTCTAACTGTTTAAGACAATAACAATACTCTTTTTAACAGATCACAACTTAGAATTGATAATTGTGACATCAAAATCTTCGACAAAAATGTTCTTTCATTCAATTTTCAATTTTTCAACATGGCATGCATATAAATCAACACCTATTACATAGAAAATTATGAGGATTTATTTCCAATCCATATTTCTTAGATACTCTTGTATCCACATGTCTACTGATACAAAATCACAAACTTAAATTATTAAAGGAGAACTGAAGCAAAAAGAACATAAATGAAGAGGATTGACATGCAACTATTAAAGAGCAGCTTGCATCGCATGAAAAATGACTGCAGCTTGCATCAGGTTATAAACATGGTCACAGCTTACATCGGATACAAAAATTCTACAGCTTGCATGAGACAAAAACAAATACTGCAGGTAAAAACATAGCTACAGCTTGTAATAAAGTAAAAAACATGACTGCAGCTTGCATCAGATAAAAAACATAGCTACAGCTTGTAATAAAGTAAGAAACATAACTGCAGCTTGCATGAGATAAAAAACATAGCTACAGCTTGTTATAAAGTAAAAAACATGACTGCAGCTTGCATCAGATAAATTTCATAGCTACAGCTTGTAATAAAGTAAAAACCATGACTGCAGCTTGCATCAGATAAAAAACATAGCTACAGCTTGTAATAAAGTAAGAAACATAAGTGCAGCTTGCATGAGATAAAAAACATAGCTACAGCTTGTAATAAAGTAAAAAACATGACTGCAGCTTGCATCAGATAAAAAACATAGCTACAGCTTGTAATAAGGTAAGAAACATGACTGCAGCTTGCATCAGATAAAAAAAACATGGATACAGCTTGTAATAAAGTAAAAAACATGACTGCAGCTTGCACCAGATAAAAAACATAGCTACAGCTTGTAATAAAGTAAAAAACATGACTGCAGCTTGCACCAGATAAACAACATAGCTACAGCTTGTAATAAAGTAAAAAACATGACTGCAGCTTGCATCAGATAAAAAACATAGCTACAGCTTGTAATAAGGTAAGAAACATGACTGCAGCTTGCACCAGATAAAAAACATGGATACAGCGAAGATGTTGTAAAGACCCATAAGAATAGCTGACATAAGAATAGCTGACATGTCATCCAACTTCTTAACCTAATGCAACCTAATCTAAATGATCCCCTTAAAACCCCTAATATGATTGAAGTATATTCTCTACGGAATATTGAAAAGCTGTCTTGTTGATAAAATGTTATCCATCAGATGAAAAATTGCTGAGTCTTAGCATATATTGTCTTTCAATTACTTTAAATTAAGAATATGAATATTGATTTTCTATTCTGCAAGGTAATAATTTTCAAGAATTTGCAAGGAACTCCTGTACAAAATTCAACAGGAAGTAAAATGAAGCAATGGCACCTTCAAAGTTCAATCAAACAGATGAAAACTTTGAACAAACTAGAACATAAATCACTCGTATCTTATCACTTTCTAAATCTTAAAATAATGTTGATTGCAAAATATTTCATTACAATCATGTTCTTTCACAGTAGCATTGTAATGTGATTAGCATAGGTACTATGTTGTCAGTTTTCTTACCACTTCACATACATAGAAACATGTATTCATTCAACCAAAACAAAATAATTATAAAATGTTACTTTGTATTCACATCATAAGAAGTGATGAGAAAGACCACATAACCAAGAATACTACTAGCACATAAATCTTGAGCTAGTATATAAATTTGATTGCTGAGAGACACAAGCAAAAGGAACACAAGAAGAAATGTGGTATATATCTACTGTACCAGAGGGAAGCAGATTGCTAGTTGATATGAGAAGCTTCATTGTAGTCCAGGTATTGGGTTTAAAGCATATATGTGCCAGACAAAATGAAAACAAATTTTAACACCTTTGGCAATCAAGCAAGCCTTTTGATAGTCTATTAATGAAAGGAGGCAAAGTACCAATGTAATGATAGTAACATGAATTTCTTTTGAAATTCACCTAAGGGTTTATATATAATTCATTGTGGGTCATCTATGACAAACGGTAGAAGCTGAGGCACCGGATTGAGGGATGCAGGAGACAAAGCTGAGAGCATTCTCCAATATCCAGTGAAGCAACTTGAATTTTCTCTACGTGTTTCTAAAATGAAACACAAAACACATGTTTCTTTAGCAATTTTAGTACATACCTATCACATTAATACAAACTGTAATATGATTGTAATAATGCTATGCCAATCATAGTGTCTACATATCCTTTCTGAAAACCAGAATCACTAGTTTAAAAGTCAGAGATGCTAGTGGCTAAGTATGTAACCTACACCTTGCTAGCAAATAAACTGTCTAGCACAAAAACTACTGCTACTACATGTACCTAAGATGCCTAATAAACACTATGCACAATGACCAGCTGCTGCACTTTATGTGTTTTGGACCTTGTTTTTCTTTTCATCTTTCTTCTGGCGCTTTTAGGAGAAAGAGAACAATTTTTATAAATTTTTGTTTGAAATTGCAAAAACAAGTATAAAATTATGTTTCAATTACAAGATCAAAATGCCTGGACAATATAAAGATTGATAAGTTACACTATAAGATAGGCCCATGGTGATGATGAACCTTGCTGAGTAAGTCATATAGTAGCCTTTCTGAAAATAGGAATTGCTTGGCAAATGTTGATCATTCTACAATAAGAAATGAAATCCTCTAAAGCCTTATAGAACCAGTGTTTATACCCAGTTTGTTTCCATGGTGCTAAGAGGATGAGAGTACTTGGCTTCCCCTGGATGGGACACCAGTCCATCACAGGTCAACTACCCAGCCGAAACTGGTACTCAAATGAGAAAAAGTATCTTGCACAGCGCCCTGGCTGAGAGTTGATCCCAGTACCTTTTGAGTACAAGACCGACGCCCTAACCAATGGGCTACTGCACTCCCATATCATGGGAAAAGATTGCTTGAGAATCTGCACAAACATGTTGTCATCTCACTTTGTTTTAAACTCTGTGCGTAATGTCAGTGTGCATAACTAGGAATGTAGCGACGACAATTTATTAAAAGCTGCTATGTGCACATGACCAACTTTTCATCAAACTTTAATCATGTTGTTATAAATAAAATTATATGCATAATTAAAATCTTCAACAAATTTTGCTGTTTTATCAACTTTCGGACCAAGTTTGCTAAGTACCTTGCAGAGAAAGGATCATTTTTTAAACAGTTTATAAAAGTAGAAAAAGACAAACATCATTTGCTTTTGGAATTTGACCACTTTTAGCATACATTGAACAAGATTTTAAAAGAGTGGGAGTGATGGCCTGACTTAAATAAACTTTTGTTATGTCCCAGAGCTTGTCAGATTCTCATACATATCAAGTTTGTGAAGCATACTTATATAGTCTCTTCCAACAATTCTGAAAAATGAAAAACAAAAATGGTCAAATGAAGGACATATTCTCACTACCTGCCTTATGTGTCTTGGCAGTAAAGTGAACAAAAAAAAATCCCTTTCATTCAAAGTCCCCCACCTATATCATATCAATTACATTTTAAATTTCAAAGCAAGTATAAGACATTTGTGAAGGGAAAAATACAAAACTGCACCAAAGCTTATTCCAAAGCAAAAATATATTTATATCATTTCTCAATAACATGCTAATTCATCAAAATATTTCAAGCCTTTTTGTTGGAATTTCAATTTACACACTTTTGACTAAATACTGTTAATTAATATTTCCACATGAAAATGATCAACGTTGGATATAAAAGTGAATGAAGCAATTCTTTGGTCCATACTTACATTTAGGTCACATGTTGATACCAGTTTGAATGTCTAAAAAATGAGAAAATCATTTGTAATTAAACCAATCACACATCCAAATCCCCAAATATCCGATATGAAACTTACATACCACAATTTAAAGTGAGACAAAAAAGGAAATTATTTATTTCACTGTGACAAAGAGTAAAATATCTTATCCTTTGCTTAGCTGCAAAAGATAATCATATTCTAACATGATCATAAATGCAAAAATATGTCAGTTACAAATTGCCAACAAATAATTGCAACAGTTGTTTCCTTCCAAAATTCATCCACAAACAAATTTTGTAAAATATAATTGTCCAAAACATTTTATTCAGAAACTACAATGATTTTGATATAAGTTTTTGATCATTTTCAACCCTTCATCTGTGAGATTGGTGGACTTGTTTGATTGTGAACAACAGTGCAGAAATGACAAATCATAATATTATATTATCAATCTTCATCAATCACAATCATACCAAGAAAAGCTCAATAACTTCAAATAACCCCATCTCAGTGGTTTTCACTCAAATAATACAACATTTCCCTTCCAAGCACAGAAATTCAAATGTAAACAATAACACATCCTTAGCATAAATGCACAAGAAGCAGAAAACTTAAATATTTTGCTACATAAAAGTGCTTGTTGACAAAATAATGTTATTATTGGTGGAATAGAATGTATGGTGTGTCAAACATTAATTGACATATAGCTTAATACAGCAAGTCAGAACCTTTTTAAAAAATATGATAACTATTAACATTTCTGAAAATGCATCAATGTACCTTAATCAATTTCATAGAGTGGTCTTCAAAACTAATAAGCAAACAACAACTCAACCTAATAACTAACAACAATTATGTTTTTGCCTGTGTTTGTTTGTTTGTCTGTCTGTCTGTCATCAACATATCTCAAGAGTTGTTGACTGCATTTGTATTTAATTTCCTATGTAGTTTTGTTACTGATTCAGGAAGAGGTGATATTTGGGACAAATTGAAACAGGGGAAGGGTAGAAATGGAGGGGTGAGGATGTTTAAGCGTGAGATCTGTCAAGACTTAGTTGAAACTTTCCAATGGAATGTGCTCAAAAATAAATTCATGCCCTGAAAGGAAATCCAAACAATACATTTTCTGGACTCAAAGAAAATCAAGTCAAGTGCTCTCAGCAAAGAAAATAAAAATTGTTAGTTTCTGCCATTGAAAGAAAATGTATGGAATGTGAATCTTGCTGAAAGGAACTCAAAAAATAAATGCTTAGCCTGAATAAAACTAAAAACAATTATTTGACTTGGGAAGAAATCAGTCAGATGGTAGATGATCCTGATGTGTTTAGAATGCAAATGGTAAATACAGAAATAAAATTTATGAGGTAGATTGTATTGGCTGTTGGAAAAAATATCATGTTGGAATTCTACAGAGTGCTAACATTATAGTTTCTTTTTTCTATATATAGTACATTTTTCTGCATGGGTTGAATACAAATACACATCTCACCTTGCTGTTCCACACAGTTACAACCCCTTTCTGTGATGCTGTGACATAAACATCAATATTTGGGATATGGGTGGCGGCATGAATGACATCCCTTCTCTTTTTACCTCCTGAATATCCAAAGAGATAGAGAACTATTCAAGACTATCATATCTCTCACAAAAGCTTATACAAATATCTCTCATTGTTGGATAGAATCTCCCATCATAACAGAAATGTTATCTATATGGTGGAAAAATCCATGATCAGAGATAAGCAATACCACTTGCAGGTAACGAAATGAAATTTCTCTTGTTACTTTAGAAGTTAAGTATATAATAAATGACACACTTCAAATTATACCATTTAAAACAAAGTATATTATAATTATTTCTATTTTCAAGGTGTAGACTATGTCTACCCAGATACCCAGTTCAATAAGACATCCCATATCCTCCTTATTCAAATTTTGGAAACAGTGAGAGGCATTCATTCACTGCTCATTGGAAAGGATATTACATGTTGGTTCTGTGCGCAAGGCTGCCAAGAGATTATGTGGGGCTTGAGGCACAATATCAACTTGGGGTCTTGATGACCTCACATATCAACAAATAATTTGATTTGGCTTCCCCCTTCCCAGGGTTTAAATTCCTCCAAAGGGCCAAACTTAAACTCTTTGGTAAAGGCTTGCCTCCTCAATTAATCTGATAGTTATATTAAATTAAGTTAAAGCTGGTAATACATTATAAGGGACTAAGCTATATGATATTGCATTGGATATGTGTGTGTATTGTCATTTCATTTCATAAGCATTATTTCAGGACAACAAACCCCAAAATATACATATTAAAAGTCAGATAATACAGCTAGAAAATATATTTTACTATAATTTGTTTATTTGATTTAAATATGTTAGATAGAGCAGATAAAATAAGTAACAAGGAAATATACACAATGGCTATAATTTTGTAGCTTTTGGCACAAAACCACAATAAAGCAATGGATAATATACTGACAATAATGCAAGAATTATGGAGGTAAAAAAAGTAAATACACAATGAAAAAATATGCACTTAGTTAAGGTAGGTATGAACTTCTTAATCTATAAAGAAACAGGAAATGAATAAATGACTGCCCAAGTCCGCTCCTCCTAACCACCACCTGTCAAACAATATGTATGTAATGACACATCACTTCACATGTCAGGCCAGTAATAATGTAATAAGTATTAATCTGATTATTCAGTCCATGAAGAAGGATTTTAAAGAAATCTAATGGGTAAAACACATAAGGATTATTCAAATCCAGAGTATGGGAATGATGAATATCACCTGTCATGAGAAACAAAGACAAACCTGCAGCTTCCCCTATCTTCTGCTTCTTTGATATTGTGAATACACTCACATCTTCATTAAGCATCTGCTCCGTATCTTCCTCTTCAGTTTGAAAATACCCAAATATCTTCAAAATGTTCAAAATGTAAAATAAAGGAATTGATCAAATTTGAATACTACTAAAGAAAAATATGAAATCACATCCAAATTAGAAGGTATACACATATCATCTAGATTTCAAAATGCACAAATATGAAAATAACGATATTCTACATGCACAATGTAAATGCACAAATATGAAAATAATGATATTCTACATGCATAATGTAAATGCACAAATATGAAAATAATGATATTCTACATGCACAAGGTAAATGACTTACAACTGTTTAAAGATACCCTACTCATCTTCTGCACAAATAAAGACACTTTATAAATACAATGAAAGGAAGACTCTGATGAAATACCTTCAAATATTAGAAGTACTGTAAAACAGCAACATCTACCCAAGGAATGTCGTTGAATATAAATAATACTTTGAACTTATACTTATAACTTCCCTCCCCTCCCGAAATGACCTGCACTCTCTATGTGGCAGGGATGTGTGATATTTCTGTTTGCTTCTAGGTTCCCTACCTGACTAACTCTACTCCACCACAAACTGAAGCTAGGAGAACAGACTGAACAAAACCAAAACAGGAATAAACCTACAATTAGATTAAATCAAACTTGCATAAACATTTATGTATGCTGTATTTTGTCATTTTTCCTTACCTCACTCCAATCTACGTCTGCATCAGGGTTGTAGCTGATCTTTCTAAAGATTGCCTTCAAGTCATTGCTCTTTATGTCTGGACCAAACAAGGAACGAATGGATTCGCAAAATGCATCAAATCTTAAAGTCTCTGGAAAGTAAAATATTTCAATTTGAAAAGAAAAAAAACATGCAAGTGTATTCCTGAAAAGTCACAAAGGAATTAAATTCTTTCCGTGTAATTTTATCAATTTCTGTCTTTTCAGCAAAGAACCAATGGAGGAGCATGAGATTTTTCAATGAAATTCTTACGCGGAATAAAAAAAGCGAATTTCAAATAAAAAAAGAAAGAAGAATTTAGGTACTTAAAATATGCAGGAACACATGAGACAGTATTTGGTAGATTTGTTTCAGAAGTATACGAAAATAATGAAAAATATGATAAAACATATCAAAAAGATCAGTTAACTCATGGTCATTTTATAGCATTCTAATTTTTCAGCCCAATCATTGCTGGTTAATCTGTAGCATAGTTTGGTAATTGCATTTTCGATGCATGCATTGGGATTGTCATGTTTCAAATTTGTTTTATAATGTTGTAAAAGGAGTTGTAATGAGTGTATCTCCACAAAACAACAGTAAGAGAGAAAATGAAAGCTTTATTAAGCATTATTTTTTTAATAAGAATATTGAAATACTCCAGAAATGGTATGTAATGCAAATCTCTATCTTTAGAAAGTCATACTAAGATAAGCTGCTCAAGCTTCCAGATCTTCCTGAATATAAAATCAAACATTTATGTATTTATATAGTCTGTTTTACCTGAAATCTAAAATTATCAAGAATAAGACATATTGTATGCATATCTGATTGTTTTAGTACATAAAAAACTAACCATTTATCAACTGTCTTCTCTCTTCAGCACTGGCCTCACTATCTTGTTGTGTTAGCTCAGCTATAAGTGCCTTAAACTGATGCAGTTTAACTGCAAATGTGTTAGATGTGTATGGCCTTGCTAGTCCGCCATTTAAGTTCTTCCTTACAGTTGACATAATGGTGCATTCATTTTCTAAGGGAAGAAAAAGTGGAAATAGAATTAATCTCTCAGCATTCTTCTCCTTCCTTAAATGGTGGTTAATGCATTCAACTTCTAAGAGAAAAACAATTTGATGAATTAGTAAAATTGCTTTCATTTCTTTAAGATAAAATTGTAGAAAAGAGACATCGTTTCTTTTTAAAATTTGATAACCACATGTCAGAGGTCAACAAAGCAAACTTGATTACAGGATTAATAATGGAGATGATGGAATATATCCATGGCCAAATAAGAGTTGCCATACACTGCCCTCGTGAGACCACATCTCAAACACGTAAGCCAGGTTTGCATGGTGCCCAAATTTAGCTAGAAATATTGATGAAATCAAGAATGTACAACAGAGATACGAAACAGTTACCAAGGATAACCAGTTATCCTTCTTTTTTACTTTTCTTGGTGCTCCATGATTGAAGCAGAGTCATTAGGTGACACACAAACAGACAATTCTTCTGTCAATGGAATAAAAGGTTTGATTTTCGTGTTCTTTGTGTAAAATTATGCAGTATTTTAATTTTCAGTGAGTGTTTCACTATGGTGTACTTAATACAAGACACTCCTTAATATGTATTCTATAGGCCACACTTGAAATGGTAACCATCTATGAGGGTAATTCTGTTAGGCTGCACAGAAATTTTGTCAATTATTTATTCTTATATAAAAACTGTTGTATCCCTGGTCATGAAACTCTTAAGAATTTCAAGATAAATTCCTTAACAAAAAACAATCCCTGCAACAAATATTGAAACTTGCTGCCAGTAAATGGCACAATCACTGACACAGCTAGCATCAGTACAACGGTACTAGTTATTGTCACATACCTCTGTTCCAGGCCATTTCATGACTTGTCCTTCTCCTTAAAAATTTGTTCAACCAAATCATAACCACAAACTTACTGTAGCAAATAGTGAGACCACTTTATTTTAATTAAAATAACCACACAATAAGGACTTTATCTATTGCTAATATGATACTCAGCACCAACTTCCACAATAACTAAGGTTTTCAGAATAAAGAGGAAAAATCTGACCCGACCTGGTTATTTATTAGGTCGGGTCTGACTGTTTGAAACTTTAAGGAGCAGATCAACTAATGTACAGCCTTACTGATCTGTTTCTTTCTTGTTGGCTGACATTCAATGACTTATGGCCTGTCGGAGGTTATTTAAGTCCAATATGGTTTGTGTATAGGCCCAAGGTCCTAACATTAGATTTGATTCTAACTGAGTTACGATGCTCTGCCCCGTTTTTTGAGCAGAAGCTCATTTCAGTGTATACTGTAGGCTGTCTTTTGCATGTTAGAATTTACACCCAAATAATCATCCCATTAAAAGTTGCAGAATGTAGATTGTTTTACAGCTTGGCGCAACCAACAGAAGAGGTGAAATCCTTTCAGACTGTGTGGATCGTACTGTAGGTAAGTTTATCGCATTTTGGAAAATATGTGTTGCTTTAGTGTGACTCTAGTTGACAACATGGCATCTGCAACAATCTAATTACACAACAAAAAATCATAAATGTTCATAACGTTAGTCCTACACCTACTCCCTACACTAATATATAACATTCTATATAATAACAAAGCTAGACAACCCTTAGGGTAATATAGTGGTCAGAGCTCTTCTGACCTACTGTGATGATCACATGATAGTTATTGGTAATATACCCACAATATACTTTTTGACATACTGATGGTGTGTACAGCGGTCACAGATCAGTAAACAACAGCAATCACACAACATAAGCATACATAAACGGGTTATGGTTAAAGTGAAAGAAATCAGCCAACCACCAAACATGCTACAGCAATGATGTCATGAAGGAGCGATAGAAGCGCTCTGGGCACTGAATTGCCTCATCAGTGTCCCACCTTATATACATACATGTATATTAGTGTAGGGACCTACAGAGTAGTGCTATCTTTAGGAATATGAGCACCTGTGCGTGGAATACAGTTAGCTTGAGAATCCTCTAGCTTTGATGGTGTTGATACAAATAGTATCCTTCAGTGCTATTAATACGTTGTTTAAAATTTGCGTTTGTTTTGAATTGACACTATCCACAGCTAGAGGTAATTAGCGGAAATCATAAATCACTTTTCAATTCTTTTTAAAAATGCATTGCTTTGATAACAAAGATTCATCTCAAATAATACAAGACATAATTTAAATTTGATTTTACCTTGAAATGGGAATTTTTGCCAAGAACCTAGGATAATCTTTAAAAAAATTCTTCGATGAAAATAGCCATTTTGAAGAATGACCTAATTTGAACAAAACGGAAGTCTTTTACAAACTACGGTAACTCGAAATAGACTCACATTGTTAATTAACTAATTTCATATTACTCGCAGAGATGTATATTCAACACCTTTAATATATATGCCTTTAAAAGTTACCGTAGACACTGCATTAACTTTCCTGGTTCGTGATGAGCTATTCCCACCTTACGTTGTTGATGTCTTTTGACAAACTGTGTTCGATCACTTATGAAAACTTCTCTGAGAACTTGATGTGGATTCACTGGATTGGTATGAAAAGACTTTGTTTTTGCGAAATTACCTTTATCATAATTGTTTTTGTGTGGATTTACAAGGAAGTAAACATATCCAGACAGACATTCATATGATTTCCATGTGAATAGAGAATTTCCAATGTGGGTATTTTGTTACGAAAAATGCCTCTTAATTCCCACCTGATGTTGAGTGGGAGGCAGATTCATGTATGGCTGAGATACTAGAGGTCCCAGGTTCGAGTCCAACAGCAATTTAATGACTGATTTTTCCACAGATATGCAGAACGATATACGCTGACATCAAGCACAGAGGTTTGTCTTCTGCATCACACCTTCTCCCCCACCCAGCCTTTGGGAAAAGTGGCCAATGGTTGGATGGCACACTCACTGTCGTTCGGAGGGGACGTAAAGCCGTCCATCCCGAAGGCAGGGTTCCTCACCCGCTGCCTGTTTCTCTGATCATTTCTCGAAAGAGCAGGGTGAAAATTTGGTGTTCATACAGTTCCATCCCGGTCAAATTCCATGTTCATTCATGGCTCGTCTAGATGCTGAACAGGCTTTGACAAGTATCTATGTATAAGTTGAAGTGGAAATTTTGTACACTTAACCATTACAGCAAGTGTATAGGCTGAGATCGTAATTACCTCTGACTGTGTGGTACTGGTAGAGCCTAATAACAAACAAATGCAAAAGGTCAAAAAATGCAAATATTGAATGAAAATGGATGCCCACTGTCAGAGGAATCTTGGACTAGAAATACAATTAGTACTCTCCGTGGTACCATAGTGTAGTGATGGTTGGCTGTCCAAGTGTACTACAAATCCGATACCCTGCTGTGCTGTTTTAAGCGATGCGTTAAAACTTAAGAAAATCTCAGTTTTAAGATAACATAACATAACAAGATGACGGCCTAAGAAGGGTGAATCACTCCATAAAAAGCCCAAACTAACACCACCACAAAAAAAAAAAAAATCAAAGACGCCCAGAGTTAGTAAAGAACTTATCAATGTTGACTTTGAAATTGTGAACAGAATTGGAGCTAACTACCCACTCAGGCAAACCATTCCACTTATTAACAACTCTTTGCGAAAAGCTAAAACACCGAATATCTATCCGTGAGAACTCTTTGGTCAACTTCAAACTGTTACCAAGTGTCACATGAGGATTAGCTGAAACATGCAAGAAATAACAGGAAGTCAAAGCATTACTCCTCACCTCATCTAGTCTCTTCAGGCCTCCTGGCCCATAAGGCTGCAGTGCACTCTCTTCACTGGACTCTGTTATTTGCAACTTGTCTGGCTTCAGTCCACAAGCTCCATCCCATCACATTCCTCTCCTTTTCGACTGTCCTTCTCCAGGTTATTCTAGGACAAGTAACTTTCCTTTTTCCCTCTGGTTTCCACATCATAGCTGTCACACAGTGCTTAAGAGTGCTCATGTACATCACATGACCAATCCACCTTCCCTTCTTCTTTTTACTTCAGTGCTAATTTTGTTATGTTTAGTGATTCTCAGTATTTCATCGTTAGATATTACATATGGCCATCTAATCTTCAAAATTCTCCTGTAGCATTTGAACATAAATGTACAGTATTTAGCATTTTATTATCTGCTACAATAACTCTCCATGTCTCCCAACCAAACAAGAGTAAAGACTTAACACGAGACTTAAACAGTCATATTTTTGTATATATTTAGAATGTGCTTGAGTTCCATATCTTATTGAACTTCATAAATGCTACTCTTGCTTTAGAGATTCTGTTTTGGACATCTTCCTCGCCACCACCTTGTAAGCTTACTGTTGTAGCAAGGTATCTGAACTTGTTTACTTCATTTAGTTCTTGGTTATCAATATAAACTTTGTTTACACATTTGCTCTTAACTAGCTCTGTTTTATCCCTATTAATTCTTAGCCCAGTTTGTGCAGCATACTGATTGAGCCTGGTCACTTTGGTTTGCATGTGTTGATATGGAGATGAAAGTAAAGCGATATCATTAGCAACATCAAAGTCCTCAAAGGTTGACATGAACTTCCATTTAATTCCATTCCAGTTACTTTATCATCAGTCGTTTTCCTCATCACCCAGTCTACCACCATCAAAAAAAAAAAGGAACCCTAACATTACATCGCCTTGCTTTACACCACTTTTGACTTGAAACCATTCAGATTCCACACCACCATCTATAACTGCACATTCACTGTCTTCGAATAACACTTTAATCAAACATATTATCTTTTGTGGAATACCATAGGCTGCCATTATTTTCCAGAGGCTATCTCTGTGCACTGAGTCAAACGTCTTCTCAAAGTCAACAAAGGCAATATATATAATTGACTACCATTCAGCCACCTCTTCTAGAATGTTGCCCAGGATGAAAATTTGCACGGTGGTACTCCTTCCTCTTATAAATCCAGCCTGTTCATCTCTCATCTTACTGTCAATACCGTTTCTAATTCTGTCAATTAAAACTCTTCCAAATACTTTGCTTGGTATGGATGTTAAGGTTATTTCTCGCCACTTAACGCATACAGTACTATTGCCTTTCTTAGGTATTTTGTTATCAGTACTTGCTTACATGACTTTGGTATAACTTCCTTTTCCCAAAGCATCACTACCAGATAGGAATTTTAAAACCTGAATCATATCCCCACATACTCTTCTCAAGTCAAGCGTGATCAAACCAAGAATTCACAACCTAGATTCATAAGAGAGATTCCTTACTTCAGGAATAAGTCTTGTAGCTCTTTGCTGAACCTGCTCCAAAATGAACCTATCCTTCTCATAAAAGGGACTCCAAGCCTGAGTAGCATACTCAAGGTGAGGCCTGACTAACTGCTTATACAAATTAGGACAACCTCTCTACCAAGAAAACAAAAATTTCTTCTAATCAAACCAAGCATCCTATTTGCTCTTGCAGTTGCTAAAGCACACTGTTTAGAAAGCTTCAGATTACTGGTAATGATAACACCTAGATCCCTTTCTTGATCAACACAACCAAGATTTAAACCATTCATGCAGTAATCAAAAGCCAAATTGCTCTGACCAAAATGAATAAATTTGCATTTATCAACATTGAATGACATCTGCCACATTTGGGACCAAGAAACTACATTAACTTAACCAGATCAATTTGCAAAAGTGAAGAATTCCTAGCATCATCAACAATCCTGTATAGCTTAGTGTCATCAGCAAATTTACAAATCCTGGAGCCAAGGGAAACATCAATATCATTAATGAAGCTTAAAAAAAGAAGGGGACCCAATACAGAACCCTGAGGAACACCAATTGTAACCAGATACTTCACCATTAAGAATAACTCTCTGGGACCTGTCAATTAAGCAAGAATTTAATCCAACTGGCACACTTTCCCTCCACACCAAGTGCTCCTGTTTTCAACATGAGCCTGCCTAATGGAACCTTATCAAATGCTTTTTGGAAGTCTAAATAGATACGTCCACATTATGACCAGAATCAACTAGTTTGGTAACATCAAAAACTTCCATGAAATTAGAAACACAAGACCTCTTAGGTAAGAACCCACGCTGGGACAAATTCACCAAACCATTTTATGAAAACGAACCCATTTTACCTCCTTTTTTCTTTTTCGCCCACAATAATTATTCATTTTTGAAGCCCATCCATGTCTTCAAAAACTGTTTTTACTGTGATTTAAGTTACTTTTATCAAAGCATTCACTGGACATACTTTTCTTTTGATAAAAATTATCTGTTGAGCTCTCCAAAGTACGGTCAAAGTTTAAAACACTGCTATCGGGGCTAAAACACATGATGAACTTCCAAAGCTATTAAAAACTGGTCTTCTAGCCCCTTTTCATGAAACCACAATTTAGCCTCAAATCACTTAGTTTTAGTTGCAAATCACCAGCATGAATAATCCTCATTCAGCACAATCTGTGTTAATTTGTTAATAAACGTGTATATTTTCAAAAACAGGAATTGTATGGCAGCCTAGCTATAACAACCAGCTATTCTGTCCCAGTCACATGAGACTGGCATCTGCTATGCAGGTTATAGCTTGGCGTCTATGCTCCGTATAGGAGTCTTGCAGAGTTCCCGTAAGGGAGGATAATGTACAAAACAAAACACAACCCTCAATACGGCAATTTGAATGTCAACCATACTAAGGGATGTGTCCAAAATTTCGCGGAATAGGTGTGCTACAAATCTTAATAAGAAAATATACATTTTTCACTCTGCTAGTTTCTTACCACTCTCAAACAACTAAGCGTTCTAAGTTGAAGTCTTAAGTCATCTGACACTGACAGCTTCCAGTCCAATTCGTATTTCCTTGTCCATGTTACATTAAATAAGACTGTCACTCACATCATATTTAGTTATTTTCTTGACGTGCACTATCCCAGGGATTAAGGAGAGCGTGTTGTTACTATAGAAACGGAAATTGACGATATTTGTTGATCAGGTACGTGCACATAAAAGGAATAAATAATAATTCCAATACCGCGCACAAATACGACACTTGGCATCCATATCAAGTTTTTACGTAGAAGAAAATCAATACGGTACCAAAGAAGAACAACAACTCGCATATGTAGGCCTATTATAACAGAATTAGATAAAGCTAGAGAAATCAATGGTTTCAATAGGGACCCATCGATTTCCTTAGGAGCACTTTTCACGAGTCGGCTCAAACACCTCATTGGTATAATACTTTGATTTTGTTTTCCTCCTAATGATTACTGTTCGACTGAGTCGGATCCGACTAGGGCTTTGATCTTCAAATCAAATATGATATACCATGCTGGGCCACAGATATTAAACATATACTTTTTTTCTACAGGTTTGGGTGATGTCTGGCTAAATCAAGGTGTTAATATAGGCCTGAGTCTTTTTTTAATTTCTTTATAGCAGGTTTCCTGCAAAGAATTAATGATATAAATAACCAGACTTGGAAAACAGAAAATACATCTATAAATTTATTTTGCTTATTCAATTCAATTTTCAATTTATTAACACTTGATAGGCCTTTTCATCTGTACAATATCATGCTATAACAGCAACATAATAGAACATATGATATATGCATTTTCAACAAACGTAAGGTAAACTAAATCATACATCTAACTTGAATCAATGAATCAACTTCTCTCTGAATTACTCAAGCTTTCTCTAAAAAATGACAGATATTAAATAAAAGGGATATGATTTCTGTTTGTAACATAAAAGGGCCTACGGAATCGCTGAAGTGATCATGCTTAAAATAAAAATACTTTGGAATATACAATGATTTTATTTCAGAAAAGCATGGGCATTTAAGTACATTCAAGCAAAAAATGAAACTCATCTTCGAATTTACCGCGACACTTAAGCTTATCGAATTTTTTTTTTTTATATTGGTAGAGTCAAATGCCGCACGAAAATCATAGAAAGGCGGTAAACAGTTTAAAAAGTTTCTTGGTTGAAGTACTTTAAATTTACAATTCAAAAAAAAAAAAAATATCAAGCGTTGAATATCCCTCTCGGACTGTGAGAGATTGAAAACATCGAGTGACCAGTCCTTATATAATGAAATTAAAACCAAAATAAGTTAGAATTTTACATTTACATCTAGTCCAACAAATTACATTCACTGCTATCCAAGTTTCGAAATACATAAACTGATAAAGGCCGTCGTTTTAACATTCCACGAGTATATGACGTTTTTCACTTTTTCTAACATTCACAAACTCGAAGATGAGTTTACAATAGAGTACACAAATAGTTAGAAGATCACTCCCATTCATGATTACTTCCTAAAATTGTGAGATAGGGCACTAAAAGCTGAAAAAAATGCATGGTCCCAAAATAATTTTGCCCACTGTTAAATCTCCTGTTAACAAAGTAGGCCTATACTTCTGATAATTAAGTTGCAGAGTTATTTCCATCATGTATGACATTCCCCAATTTTACTTCCAGTTCTCAATTACCTGGGGGAAAAGAAAACATGGCTGTTGGAAAAATATAATCCTCTCTAAAAAGGCAGTTTTCCCCAACCTCCACTCCCTATGCCTCTGCATAGGCAATGTTCCTGGGGTCAGGAATTTTTCTCCATCAGTTCATTAATATTAATGGAGACATGTGCTTCTCCCCGTTCCCCCTTCACCCCACACACCCCAAATAAATTCCTCAAAAGCAAAAATGTATACACCGTTTTGGATCCATAATCCAGTCTCAAGTTATTGCATGGGAAGCAAAGAAAATATGTCAGCAGTCAGTCAGCCTATTCTGCCCAAAAGTGACAAGTATGAGTATCCAGCAATGGGGGTTCCTTGGATTAACCATACACTGAAGTATTACAGGGAACTAATCCTTAACAACATGAAGAGAATTATATGTACATTTATGCCAGAGTTTCTTTTTTTGCTCATGCTTTTCTGAAATAAGATCACTTTTTAATCCAAGGTATTATTTTATGTAAACCCATCACTACAGCGATTCCATATTATGTTACGAACAGAAAGCAAATTCCTTTTATTTAGTAGGCATATCTGTCATTTTTTGGAGAAAGCTTGGATATTTTGAAGAGAAATTGATTCATATGATTAGATGTATAAATAAGTGTACCTTACGTTTGTTGAAAATGCATGTATTATGGTATATTATGTTGCTGTTAGCATTGTCACATTGTACATATAACATGGCCGGTGACCTATCAAGTGTTAATACATTGAAATGAATTGAATTGAAACAACTTAACATGGCCCCTGATGTTTGGTTGTTTGGGAACTTCCAAACTTATTTCAAGCACCTATGCATAGATTCAGTCAAAGGCTAAAAACATGTATACAGACAGTATAATTAGGGGACAG
The DNA here is from genome assembly GCA_020152595.1 of Chiridota heheva. Taxonomy (NCBI): domain Eukaryota; kingdom Metazoa; phylum Echinodermata; class Holothuroidea; order Apodida; family Chiridotidae; genus Chiridota; species Chiridota heheva. The sequence goes on along the minus strand of JAIGNY010000432.1, from coordinate 93,262 downwards.
TAGGGCGGTGAGCTCTCCCACTGTTTGTTCTTAATGATAGTAAAACATTATGCTACATTTAACCTATAAGTTGAATTGGGTTTAGTTTTATATTAATGATTTATCCCTCATCGTTCTTACAGTTCTGATATATATATATATATATATATATATATATATATATATATATATATATATATATATATATATATATATATATATATATATATATATATATATATATATATATATATATATATATATATATATATATATATATATATATATATATATATATATATATATATATATATATATATATATATATATATATATATATATATATATATATATATATATATATATTTTATATTATATATATAATTTATAAATTTTACCTTTAATGTTTGTTGACCAATTGCAATTATTCTTAAAAAGATATAACAAGGTACTATAAGAACACATTAAATACTCTATTTAAATTTATTAACAGATTTCTTCAATAAATTAGACTTGCAGCCCATTCATCAACTCATAATTCAACCTGCATGCTGATCAATAAAATTTGTAAAATGATACACACTCGATCGTATATCAGTATATGACTCAACAACTCAAATATACAGAGCCTTTTAAGATACTCAGGGACGGTGAAGATGGGGATGGGAATTTGACTTCCCATTATTTTTGCTGGCCAAAGAATAAATTGATAATTCGTTTAACTGGTTATAACAATTGAGATATTACCAAATGCTCAAAATCACAGAGCTTCCCACTGATGGCACATTCAACAAGATCATTTTTCTCACCATCGCGACGTGCCTAGGGTGGGAGGGGTTTGGAAGGTCGGAAAGGGAGGGGGTGGACGTTGTTAATGCTGGACCGAAACTCTTCCAGTTTGCACGAAAAATCTTTCATTGTGGATTACATTTTGTTGGAACAAAGTTTATGATTTAGAACCAAACACCTTTTATATTTTACCACAATCGTGCTCGGAAACGTCTTGATAAGATATGTTTTTAGGGGTTAACCTCCCTTGCTTTAAAATATGTTAAATCTATGCCGTGGAGCGAAACTTTGGTAGAGGCCTAGGGGCGAAGCCCTGTGAGTCCTATACGTTTTTTGCGATTTTGATAGCAACAGATTTGTTTAAAATTGTGTCAAATCTAGGGGCGAAGCCCCTGGAAGCTCTGCATTTCTCGCGATTTTGAAAGCAGAACATTGCTTAATATTGTGTCAAATCTATGTCGATGTCCTGGTATGTGTCCAGAGGGCAAAACCCACGGAAGCTTAGCGTCTTTTGCGTGATTTAAGCCATTTTTTATTTTAAGACATGTAGGAAATGATGTCATCAGCCCAACATGTTGGAATGCTTTGTAACTTTATAATTTATTTTAATTTTTCAAGCCTATGAACATTTTTTTTTTTTTGTAAGGGTCAAGGACATTTTTGTATACATAGGATATTATCAAAACATGCTGTTAAAACTTTGTGTCACATCATTTTGCAAGCAAAAAAAACTATTCTTGTTGGGATAATTATGTCATCATGCACAAGATTTCGATACAGAATTGAACAAAATGGCAGCCTCCATGTGCAGATGTGTCGACTTCAAACAGGAATAACTTGAGATATATAGGAGTTTGACTTGCTGATGTTGATAGTTGGTCCAGAATGTTAACCTCTATTATATGAAATAATGATCGTTTTGGACTTTGTGTCCCCTGTAAAATCGTGTAAATTCCACTTTGGTTAGAAGAAATAGGCCTACACATTTTGGAACGAATGTTCAAATGTAGGATGCCATTGACTATAATGTGTCTTTAATTGGGAGTCCAGGGATGTTTTTATGTAAGAATAAACCTTTGAGAGAAAATATTTACGTTTGTTTTGTTATAATAAAAATTACAGAAGTTGGGAATAAGAAATAATCATATAGAAAATATATTCTCAGGACTATTTTTACGCTCCTGTGAGCATTCGGCGCCCTCTCAGCATAGACAGCTGAACTGGGGGCACGTGCCCCCACTTTTCTCAAAAGTTTAAAAAGTGCCCTTTTTGGGTCATGCAGGGTAAAACTTACTATTTGGACCCGGGCCATTGTCATGACATTAACTAACGTGCCCTCCCCCATCTTTTCGTAAAGATTAAAAGGTGGCCCTTTACAAAGATAAGAAAGTGTTATTCAAAATATATTTAAGTCTTCTTATTCAGTTATTATATTTGATCTTTTTATTGATAGATTGAAGAAAGTAACACCCACAAATTTCACTCGTGGAGCACCTTTAATTTGGGTTCTGTCACCGACTCGCTGAAGACTGAGTGTGAATTTAGGCCATCTGGTGTAATTTATACTGATATACCGAGTTACATTCATTTTCAGCAAGAAAATGATTGTCTCCTGAATGATAATCAAAGGACCACTTATTTCACATTATTTTAGACATTAAGTATATAATTCATGAGCAATACAATGACTAATTATGGTCTATAAGTCGAAATTCTTCCCAATTCAAGATTGATGATCAGGTTTTGGTATAAATTTGTTTTATTTTACTGAATTTTGGACCAAAATATCTAAGTTGAATATTTGAAGCCAAAAAGGAAGGAAAAATGGGTTACCTATAACTTTTGGACCAATAAAAGTTTCCAGTGGGAAGGGTAGAAGGAGGAGGGGGGAGGGGAGGGGAAGAGTTGACTCTACAAAAACTATACTGCTGTGCTACATGCTATCAAAATTGGAAAGTTCCCCTCAGATCCCGTGCCCACCCCCCTCCCTTCCCAGATTCAAACATCTTCTGCTGCCTCTGCCGCTTAGAAAGCTAGGGAAGTTGCCCCCTGCCACCACACCACTGATGGGGATTCCTTAAATTAACCATTCTCAGCTATTAGGGGACTTATCCTTTACAACAAGATGAGAAGAGATGCACATTTATGCCAGTGTGCAATCGGTTTCAAATATGAAACAAAAATGTTCAAAGTAATGTTCGTTTATTTGTAAAATTAAGTCAGCAACAACCTCCATTGGAATAACAATGCCAAGCTGGCAATGTGAGTCAACCTCAATTGGGATAGCAATGCCAAGCTGGCAAAGGGAGTCAACCTCAATTGGGATAACAATGCAAAGCTGGCAATGTTAGACAACCTCAATTAGGATAACATGCCAAGATGGCAATGTTAGACAACCCTCAGCTAGGATAACAATGCCAAGCTGGCAATGTGAGACAACCTTAATTGGGATAACAATGCCAAGCTGGCAATGAGAGACCTCAATTGGGATTACAATGCCAAGCTGGCAATGTGAGACAACCTCAATTAGGATAACAATGCCAAGCTGGCAATGTGAGACAAGCTCAATTGGGATAACAATGCCAAACTGGCAATGTGATATCTCAATTGGGATAACAATGCCAAGTTGGCAATGTGAGAACCTCAATTGGGATAATGCCGAGCTGGCAAAGTGAGACAACCTCAATTGGGATACCAATGCCAATCTGGCAATGTTAGACAACCTCATTTGGGATAACAATGCCAAGCTGGCAACGCGAGTCTCTTAAGTTTGATCATAAGTGGATAAACACTGGGTGTTCATCCTGCTCCTTTCAAGAAGTGATCCGAGAACCAGGTAGGGGATGAGGAACCAAATTGATCGGATCTGAATTGAACATCCTCATCTGATGATCATTGAGCATCACCCAACCAATGGCCACTTTTCCTAAAAGCTGGGTGGAGAGTAGGTGGGATAAAGATGACAAACCTTGTGTTTGATGTCAGGATATCATTTTACATATCTGGGGATATATTGTGGACTAAAATGTTTTAGTGGTATGCTCAACTGACTGTGCCACCGTGTCTCTTAATAAAACATCATAACCCAATCATTATTACTTGCCTTCCCTTAAAAAAAAAGTGAAAAGATTTATTTTATGACAACTCAAAAAAGAGAAATATTAAACTTGTACAAATTTGGTTGAGGGTTTATAAAAACATATATCTGATCATATTAAGTGTTTTCAATAATAATCACACAAAACAGAATTGAATAGTCTTATCTTGTATTTCATGTATTCCTTTTAATATTGTACCTATGTACATTTATAATACAAAAAGACAAGTGATATAACTTAGCATTATATTAGTAAGAATCCATGCTACATTTAATTGAGAGCAGTATATTTATAAGTCAAAGTATCCAGTATGTTTATAAGTCGTCTCCAGGATATTCATAAGTCAAAGTATCCAGGATATTTTTAAGTCAAAGTATCCATACGGATGTAAATTACATGGTCGTATTTGTCAGTGTGAGTTTGTTGGATGTCCAGCACTCTCCGCAAACATACTTCTCTTATCATTTGTACTTTATATCAAAGCTTGATTCTACCTATGACACAAAATAAAGTTCTTAAAATAATTTGACTCTTAATGAGTATTTTTCCTCTAATTTGGCAAAAAAGCCTCTCCTCCCTCTCTGAAACATGTGCCACACATCTGATCTTGAACTTTAGTCACAGACATTATAACATGTCTTCGATACCGTAAAAGCGATTAAGAAATCTCTTGCATGCTGGTAATGGAAAGGGAAAATTGGTCAAATGCAAATCAACATTCTACTGGAAGAAGATTGAACATTGAAAACCAAATCCTACTCCATAGGTGGTCTACTATTTTGTGCCAGAATGAGTAGATTGCGAGAATGGTTAGCATTACTACCTACAGAAGATGAAAGTCGATATAAACCCAGCCTCTGCTGTTTTACCAAGCTTGTTAGCCCATGGGAGGATACAAAGGGGAGTTTGAGATTGCACTTAACAACTAAATCAGGACAACCAATTATCATACGAGACTAAAGATTTGACACAGTCGGAATGAAAACTCAACCGTAGATCGGAGCTGAGTTCAATTGTAGCACAACTTAAATTTTTATCTATTGACTAAATTCGCTAACTCTTTTTATTAGATTGCAATTATAACTTCTGAGTTAATTTATGAAAGTTTATTATAATGCAACATGATGATGGAGAAACTAGGAAAGTCCCAAAGAAATAACCTAGGAAATCATTTATCAATTGAAAAGTGATTTCATGATGGAACAAAAAGTAATCCGTTCTCAACTACAGCAAAATTTGATAGTTTATGACAAAATTTTGAAATGACAGATTTCAACTAGCAACTTAATTAAGAATATTATGTAATAAGACTAGGAAGTAATAACATATGTTAGGAGCATAAGGTTACCTACCATTTTAGAGTCCCTGGAAATAGCCTGATCCAGGAACATGGATCTGCCTACTGAAAACAATACTGAAACATGGTCAAGTCAACTGAAACAAACAATCAGATGTAGCTCAAGATTTGATCAAGGAACAGAAGTGTATGAATATGCCTTTCTGAGAGGATTTCACCTGCCCATTTTTTTTCTTTTCAATTTGGTAAAATTTGACATAATTTCTCAAAAATTCCCCAAAATAAAGAAATTTCCCTAAATGTGAAGGAGATTTCCCCCCAAAATGAAGGGATTTTCCAATTGACAGCAACGTTTCATGGAAATTTGTTTACTTTTTGGGGGACTCTTGTCCCCCTGAGAGGTCACCCTTTCTACGCCCCTGTCGAGGAGTATGTGATTTATGATCATCTCATATACACACTAAATAAAGTGAAACAACAATAATCGTTCAGCATATATGTATAAAATGACCAAACGTAGGTTCCTTCAACTTTGTTCTTTTCTACAAGCATAGGCATGACTTACAAAGCACAATTTAATACAACACCTGCAAGTAGAACAATATTGCTTATCTCATAAAACATGCGTACCTTCAGTCATTGCCTTTTGACATTTGATGAATTATACCAAAAAAGACACATCACCACTAAAACTGACATTTTCAAATGTGACAAATTATTTGAACACTTTTAAGGACACTTAGAAAATATAACTACTATCTGTATCAATTACATCCTTTTACAAGATTTACATCCAAACAAGTAAGCATTCTACGTGAATAAATATATTTGCTTTAAAATGCTGGTGTATTGAACAGTTACAAACTGATATGGCAGTAATCTGCTTACACATAAATTTGCTGTGATCATTGTCTCTTGAGAAGAAAACTGGATGTTTTCTTTGGCACAGTTATAAATTCACCACACATTCTTTGTTACAATCACTGACACAATATCTTGGAATGCAATTTGGTCAGCTGAAACTTTATAGTTTCTTTAAATCTCCTAACCTGTCTTTCACATGGGACTAGTATTTTCACTGAGGTATATGACACTGAGGTATATGATGACAATAAGGACGAGCATTTGCTAACTTGCTTTGAAGATCTCCTTTAATAATCATTCAACTTACCAAAGTGGGTTAGAATGTTAATTTTCTTTTACAACTTTGTTCATTATTCTGCCTAATTATTGTACAACATGAGAAAATATGTGATGTCACAAGCAAGTAACTTTTCTATATGCAATGCATCATTCACTGTTGTCAATCTATTTACAACTGGGAGCAAATGCCTGCTCCTTGGTTTAAGCATGTATTGAAAATGTTTGGCTAATTTTGCTTCAGTTTTTTCATTAAGACCTCATCTTTATTAACCTTACAAGACAGCAAATGATCACACCACATAGAGTAACAGTTAAACTAAAGGTGATTTGAGAAAAATAACATGATTATGATAACCAAGGTAGGCAACCTACTGTGACATCATATATTCCACATGCATGAGAAAAATGTTGAAACTATTAATTTTTCACACCTCAAAATTTGTTGAAAGTTTTTGCAAAACTATGATAATTCTATGCTGAATCAATTGTTTTGATGAAATTACTGAGAGCAAAATTTTGTCTTAATAAGTTGTACATGTAAATTATGTAAAATATGCCAGCTGCTATATGGAAAGGGAAAGACAGCAAGAATTAAACTCTATTAAAATTTCAAGTAATGTAATCAAGCAATGTTCCATTAATTTTTCATGTTTCACGAAAAGGTTTTTCTTATTTTGTACAAAAATCACATTTGTAACAATAATACTAAGTGGATGTGCAGACTTTAAATCAACAAAATAATATGCAATAAGCATATACTTTTTTGAAGATTCCTCAGAAATTATCATTAATTACTGAATTGAAAATGTAATGATTGAGTTTTAATATTGAATAAATTCACATTACACATAAAAATACAATTATAAGAACATTATGTGATAATTCAAAGAGATAAATCTAACTGTACCTGCCTTTAATTTCTATCCTTTGGATTTATCTCACCTGACATTCTAAACATTTTATCACAACTAAATATCTGACAAAATAACAGTCAATGAAACTTCTAACTTTAGATTAACTGCACTTAAAAAGGAATCTCATCCCCCAAAACTGCTTGACATGTCATCAGTAAATCTGCTACATATCAATGACGTCAAGTCTGTGTAGGTTATCAATTGGCTCATCAGTATTTTTGTAAATATAAGAAGCAATTAGAGAGGCTGCTTTGTATTATCTTTTCTGCAGGTTAACATGATAAAAGGCCTTTAATATACAAGTAACATGTCAATTGTCAACATTCTGAATAGGTTATGAAAACTGAAGCTGAGAAATGGTGAATGCAACCTGACCAAATTTTCCCATATGTAGACATTTTGTGAATACTGCAAGACATTTGATCTTCTCAGTTGGAAAGAGGAAAATGCACACATTTAATGATGGCCTCATTTTCACAAAGAAAAATATTTTAATCCTGTTGATTTTATTTTTTTATCTGGAACACCAAGGAAAACCTTTCTTTGAACAATTTCAGATATAAACAAAAGCAATCAATAGATAAACAAAACTAAATTCTTTCTAATTTTTGGGAAAATTTAAACAGAAAATGATTAAAATTAGTCAAATAGTTACAAGAAAGCCAACAAATATCTCTGACCACACGTTCTATTTGTCTAGAATTAATAACTAACATGTAAATGTTTGGCAGCCTCTACATTTCTCCTTTCCAACCAATGACCCATTGAGGCTACCAGGATCATTAATCGTGATATCGCAATATCGTCTGTGAAACTTGATTCGATATCATCTTCATTACACAGACACCACTGATATCACTGTATGAACAATTTCACATGGAATTCAAGTTTTTTTACATATTTTTCAAATTCTGTATAATTAATTTCTTCCTCAGATGTAAAGAAAATCAGGATTTATAAAATACTAATTGTTATTTTTCAATCAAAATCTAAATAGAAGTAGAAAATACAAACAATAAAAGTGGAATTTAATACAATAATCATGAAAATGAGGTTTGACATGATAATATTTACTATAAGATAAATTGCTCATGATATTATCACACCTAATTGTGGCAATATCCATATACAGATGGACAATATCGTGGCAGCCCTATGACCCATGCATCAATCATCTAAATGTGGCAAGTACAGACAAGTCAGAGTGAAGCTGTCAGTCAGTAAAATCAATCAAATCACCACACATGTACATATGAAGGTAAAGGAAAGCTATCTTTAAATATACCATTGACTACTAAATAAAAGACATCAGTTCATCATTTAAAACATACTCTCCATTTGAGGTTTTGAAGGGTGCATACCACTATTATAAGCAATCTAAACAGGGTTCCACAAATCACCAAGACAAAGGTTTGCTTGTCAGGCAGCCATGTTAAACCACTTACACTCCACTAGCTTTTTGAGACAAATTCTAATGTTCAACACGTGCAATGATATCCTGACTAAATATTTCATACATTTATTTGTGGAGAAGCCATGGCAGGATATCTCAGGAATGACTATGATTGCTATTATCTACAGTGATAAACTTGAGAAATGTCCACTCAACACTGACATCAGGCTTGTACCTAAAAAAAATTATGTCACGGGAAATTAGCTGCAGGATCAACCAATACCAACTTGTAATTCACAGGTATTACATTCCCAAATTGTCTCCAATTTCATTCACTTCCTTCTTCTTCTTGTAAATTTGGAATACTGTGTTAATTATAAATTGGGTCAAGCGGCTATCACCACCTTAGGATAATGTAAACGGAAGGACCAACAAACTTACGGATGGACACACATTCAGACAAATAGGAAAGATGTGATATCCTCAGTCAAACTCATCGCTAATAACAATACAATTGTCAATCGCCAATATCAATTTTCTGTTTATTTTGTAAGTACAAACTTGATTTTTACATCATTCAAACTAACATGCTCTTCAAATACAATTCACATCATGATTATGAACAAAAGCTTTGTCACTGAAAAAGTTTTTTACCATTTTCTTTTCAAACGTTTTCATGATGTGATTACATAACAAGAGTAACTCCTATCAAATAATCTATAATAAAGTCATTCAAAACTAACATGCTCTGCCAATACAACTCACATCAATATTGTGAACAAAAAGATTAATGCTGAACAAATTTTCAACAATTTTCTTTAAAAAAGTTTCATGATCCAATTACATAATAAGAGTAACTCCTATCAAATAATCACTTGTTGACTTGCATATTCATCCGTGAATGGAAAGACGATGTAAGAGGTGGTGAAGTAGAAGACAAGGCCAAACCCAATGGATATAGGTAGAGCTGGCAGAGCCTTCTTGAATATGGCCAGTAAAATCAGCGTCAGGCACAAACCCTAAAGATACAGAGAAATATTAGTCTGCATATGGATATTTTGTCATTTCAGTTAACTCATTGTGATAGATAACAAAACTGCTACCATGGCATGGCAACCAAGGAGAGCAGCTTGGTTAAGTGAAATGCTTACAATCATGGAACTGATATGTAAGGCTATCAGATGCACCCCAGTAATGAAAATGCATAAATACACTTCTTCAAATACTTTCTTAGAATTAGAAATAGTACACCCTGTGAAGCAGCTTTAGGCGACTGTGGTCGTCACACTATTTTCATGCATACTGTTATAATAAGTGTGAAGTTTTGGCTCAGGCATATCAGACTTCAGATGTACAAGGAATTGTTACAATATGTTGTTTCGACTTGATGAGCATGGGAAGCACAGTCGGGCAACAAATGTAAAAATTATATGCTTATGCCTGGTTTTATCAAGTGCAGGATGTGTCACTTTTGTTTTACTCAAAGGGTTTTTGATATAGATTATCAGAACTGGCAAAGGTAACTCATTCTCACAATAAATTGGATGCTTACAATGACGTCAAAAGCACATTCACTATTAAACCTTATGTCCTGAATGTAACTAATCATAACAAAAGATCTCTTTGAGTAAATTGGTTCGGGTCATGAACTACAAGCTGAAGTTGGTAGATATGATACTATTGAAAGGAGTAAAAGGTTGTGTAAACTATGTAATTCAAATCAAGTAAAAGACCAATTTCATTTTCTTTCACTTTGTTACAAATTCTCTTACATGAGGAAAATGTTCTTGCTGAGACTTGATAGCACACCTACTTATATTTATTTTATCTTTCACATAAAGAATGAGGACTTTCTATACCAGATTTCAAAATCTATTTTACATGCTGTAAATTGAAAAGATAAGGTATTTGATGATGTCTCGTAACTTAAACATTTTGTTAATTTATGTTTAACATATTACTATCTTTGTTCTTTATACGTTGTTGATGTATTTGGATTGTTATGGGCTGGAGGCCTTAAGCTAATAAACCAAACTATGAAAACCATCATTATCCTGATTTCTAAAGCAAGTTTATTACCCCTCAAATTTCAGTTGGTATTTTCCCCATACGCTTTTTCCATTTTTAAAGCCGTTTGTTATAATCCTGTGTAAGTAAAGATAAATCGGAGAGGAGAAAATGAGGTTATATATTACAGACAAAAATGCAAACACAATGCTAAATACTCACAATAAGAATTGCAATAAAGCAAGCTACAGTTGTTGTCCAGTCACCATATGAGGCAGTTTTGCCAACTAGAATACTGTAAAAGATAAAATCCCCGAGCCCAAGTTTCACACCACCTAAAAAAACAAGACAGAATAACTGATTATTGTAATAATATCTGGCAACAATGAAAAAAAAGAAAAGAATTAACTCTGGAAGTGATTATCTTTTACCAGTAACAAACATGGAATTTTACCAGTAAAAAACTTGGAAAACCCCTAAAATAGTGGAAATTGCAATAAAGTTTCTATGCATGTCTTAGAATATCATTCCTCATTAATGTTTTTATTCTGGGACTAAAATTTCATTTTTAATACAAAAACTTTAGAATATTTTTAGTTGCAATTATTTAAACAAAATTAATATAAAATCATAAAAAAAACTTAACATTTTTTCACTTATTCTAATAACAGAATAAAGGCATTACAAGAAATGCACTTTGCCAATGTTGTAACGGGATACTAGAATTTTACCAAAAATGGACATCACAAATTTAAACTAGCTTGCTCGAACCAATAATGCTGATTTCTAACGCACAGTGTGTTATCCTCACAGATTTCAGTTGCATTTTCCCCCAACCTTTTTTCTGTTTTGAAAGTCTGCCCTCTTTGAAGGTCAATTATCAAGTTTCATTGGACTGTTTTGATTGGTGGAAGGTGCATAGAGGAGCTGATGTATATAGTGATCACTACCTTGTGATAACCTGACTCAAGTATGCAGAAAACAAAGAATGCAATAAAACCAAGACTCCATGTAGGAAGACTGAAGGATGGGGAAATCAAGAAGAAGTACAACATAGCATTAAGGCCGAGGATAGAAATACATACTGAGCCTGATGGTGACTGCAAAGAGATGAGTGAAAGATTGGCAGATGCACATGTGTCAGCGGAGAAGAAGTGTTTGGATACAGTAAGAGGAGTAGTAAGGCATGGATAGGAAACTATACAGAGCCTGATGGTGACTGCAAAGAGATGATTGACAGATTGGCAGATGCACGTGTGTCAGCGGAGAAGAAGTGTTAGGATACAGTAAGAGGAGTAGTAAGGCATAGATAGGAAACTATACAGAGCCTGATGGTGACTGCAAAGAGATGAGTGAAAGATTGGCAGATGCACATGTGTCAGCAGAGAAGTGTTAGGATATAGTAAGTAAGAGAAGTAGTAAGGCATGGATAGGAAGGGAAACATGGAAGAAATAGAGAAAGGATGTAAAGAGAAAGATAGAGAGTACAAAGTCAGAAAGAATAAAAGCAAGATTGATAGCAAGTACAAAAAGAAAGATCGGAAATTTAAATGAAGTACAAGAGAGGATAAGAGGAGATGGATGACGGAATTAGCAAAGAAGGCAGAGGCAGTAGCTAATAATGGAAGGCAACACAAGCTGTACCAAATTTTCAAACAAATAACAAACCAGAGCATGCATAAGCCAGCCACAGTCAAGGACAAGAAAAGTGTTGTGCTGAAAGGAAAGCAGGAAAGACTGGACAGGTGGAGAGAGAACTTTGGAGAGGTACCTAATAATGATGTGGTGCTGAAAAGAAAATAAGAACGACTGGACAGGTGGAGAGAGAACTTTGAAGAGGTACTTAATAATGGTGTGGTGCTGAAAGGAAAACAAGAAAGATTGGACAGGTGGAGAGAGAACTTTGGAGAGGTACCTAATAATGATGTGGTGCTGAAAAGAAAATAAGAACGACTGGACAGGTGGAGAGAGAACTTTGAAGAGGTACTTAATAATGGTGTGGTGCTGAAAGAGAATGCTCCAAAAGGAGAAGGGTGACCTTGCTGCCGGTATTCAGTAAGGTTCTGGGAAGAATTCTGATGGAGTAGTCAGTACACTCAGGAAGGAGCAAGCAGGATTTAGGAGGAATAAAAGTACTGTGGATCAAATCTTTATTCTATGGAACATTATCGACAAGCTAATGAATGTAACGTGACAATGTATATACACTTTCTCGACTTCAAAAGGCTTTTGACTCCGTGCACAGAGAGAGCTTATGGCATATCATGGGAGAATATGAAATAACACCAAAGATAGTTGGGATGGTGAAGGCAACGTGCAAGGGCTTTGAATGTGCAGTGATAGAGGATGGAGATGTTATGGAGTGGTTCTTTGTTAACGACTGATTGGGTTATGAGGAAAGAGACGGAGGGGAAGAGAACAGGTATTTAATGGAATTTCATGTCAATGCTGGAAGATCTACACTTTGCTGACAATATAGCACTACTATCGTCCAAGTTTGATCACATACAAAATAAGACAGGTGTTGGTGGAAGAAGCCAGGAGAGTTGAACTGAAGATCAACTATAAGAAATGCAAGAGTATGAGGATAAAATAGCAAAAGGAATGCAAAGATCAAAGTAGGAAGTAAGGATGTAGAGGACTATATACCGTGGAGCAATGCCAACTGCTTATACAGGAAGAGCTAAGGAAAGTCACAACAGAATGGCCAAAGCCAGAGGAGCGTTTCTTAGATTAAGTAAGGTATGGAGTTCTGCAAGCATTGGAAGAAAGGTGAAAATCAAGTTGTACAGGACATTGGTACTGCCCGTGCTATTACACAGATGTGAAACATGGAAGAAAGGTGAAGATCAAGGTACTACCTGTGCTATTACACAAATGTGAAATATGGAACTTGACAAAGGGAGATGAAAAGAAACTGGACACGTTCCTGTTCAAATCTTTAAGGAAGAATTTGAAAATCAGATGGCAACAAATCAACGAATAATAGAGATAGCAGAAATACAAAGAGTAAGTGAAAAAAAAAAAGTGAAGCAGATGGAACTGGATTGGACATGTTTCAAGAAGAGAAATAGATGATGATCGTGCCATAGCTTTAAGGTGGAAACCAGAAGGGCATAGAAATGTGGGAAGACCTAGGATGACATGGAGGAGAATGATTGAGGAGGAGAATGGCAGAGCAGAGTGGAGATCGTGGACTGATGTAAGAAGGAGAGCAGATGCAAGAAGTGAATGTAGAGTTGATGTCCATGCCATATGAATCTCCTGGCGTGGAGAAAATTAAGGCTAAGGTAAGGATTGGTCGAATATAATTACTGTCCATCAAATTATGGATTGTATAAACAAAAACTGCTGATATTTGTGATTTTTGTTTGTTTTTGTTTTTCAGTTTTAAAGTAAGTTTTTACGAGCTGTTTGGTTACTTGTTGGCAAAATTAGTTATTTATATGAAAATTAAATCATGTCAGATTATAATGTACAGGACTATATTGAAATCACCACAGGACCATACTTCTCACGTAAGTATATGCAGAACATTCTATGCACTAAAGTGTAGATCATTTTTTAACATTAATGGGACCTCATTGAATTCATTGGATTATTGCTTTTGATGTTCAGATTAATTATTACAGCCCTTTAACATATCAGAATATGCCTTGAAGGTGATGTAATGCTTCATATGTATTAAGCACTTGAGACTGAAGCACAGCACTGTAGGACTATTAAAAAGTCATAAATAAGGGAAATGGAAGATAAATGACAGGATTTGTAGAAGGATCTCTGACTGAATTTCCATCCATATGTCACAATATTCTGATGAGCATTCATTGAAATTATTTTCCTTGTAACATTGTAAAATGGTCAAATTGTAACTGATTTTAAATGAATAACCTCTTTTCTAGTTTGTTAGACAACCAACATTGAGCTGTGCAATAAACTGCCAAAGCTTACACAGACGATTGTTGAGAGAAGACTCGAGACTTGCAGGACAATGTGTTTGACTTCCCAAAGAATTAGCTTCAAACTTGGTGCACTGGCAGCCAACACACGGTCACAGAAAGCATGGCAGTCAATGCACCACCTTCACTGATATGCTTAAAAAAAAACACTGGACTGATCTCAACATCCGATACGAAAGCAACAATGCTGGAAAGGATATGTTTCTTTGATTCAAATGGAAGAGCTGCCAAAGCGATGTATATTGTTGATTTTTAGTCCTTTACATTCATAGACCTTTAAGGAAGGTGAAGAGTAACTAAATTATAACTAATGAAGAAAGAAAAGAGGGGCAAGAAAGGGAGGCCCCAGCAATATCAAAAATTAATTAATTCCTCCTACTGAAAAATGCAAAATAGGAACTCTGATCTGCTACATTTATGAGAACACATAATAAAAAAGTTTTGAAAAATGTAATAGAACTTACGCTCTTCATCATCCTCCTCATCCTCCTGGGTTTCATTTTGTCGTCCACCTTGCCCCTGCGCACCCCCTGCCTGCTCCCCCTGACGTAATGCACTGGCTGCAGCTCTAGCATCATTTGAATTGATACTTCCGTGACTCTCCACAAATTCATTTTGGCGCTGAACAAAATTGTCATCAAAGCCTCCGTACTCTGTGGTGTCTGTTGAGAAAGGAAGACAAGTGTCATGAAATCTGTACAGACGTTAATTAATGCAGCATCAATGAA
Source organism: Chiridota heheva (assembly GCA_020152595.1). Lineage (NCBI taxonomy): Eukaryota > Metazoa > Echinodermata > Holothuroidea > Apodida > Chiridotidae > Chiridota > Chiridota heheva. The sequence goes on along the minus strand of JAIGNY010000432.1, from coordinate 77,955 downwards.
TGGGATTTGCAAGAGGAACTGTTTATTATCAAAGATCTATAGAAGGCAGCAACAACACAAGCAACATAGCATTTACAGTCTCTAAGTAACAGCTCATCAAAACTTCAACATGTTTTGATTTTAGTCAAATTTGTGAAGAAATTAGAATAGTTCTTGATTTCTATCAAGTTTGTTTAATTTCCGTTTACATTAAAAATTCTTGCACTCTTTGGCATACCTTTTGCACCTTTTGGGCCTATTCTTCTGCCCTTTGCAACATTCATGTGCCTAGTCCTGCACCCTATTACCCAATTCATGCACCCTTTGGCATGATTTGTGCACCCTTTGGACCTATTCTTCCACAATCTGGCATGCTTCTTGTGCCTTTTGGACCTACAGTATTCTTGATAACTTTGATTAAATTCTTGCACCCTTTAGGTATGATTTTTGCACCCTCTGAACATCTTCTTGCATCCTTTGACAATATTCTTGCTTCGCTTAACATGATTCTAGCCCTCCTTGGCTTAAACCTCTAACTTCCACACAACCCATACCAGTTTAGAGTCTAGATCATTAAGGGTCGCTAAGAAATCTGTGCCAGTTTATAGTCTAAATCATTAGGGGTCGCTACGAAATCTGAGCATGCATGTTTATAATGAAAATATATCACAATTACTTTGTCACAATAAGCAGCTGCACATATGGATAAAGAGAGTTAAATAATTTTTCAATAGAGCATTTAAAGTTTTAAGCGGCGGCAAAATGTTATCAGCAATACAAGGGTACCAATTATGCAGTAAGCTGCCCACAAGACGCCTCCAGTAATAACTTGCAATCATAATAGCAATGAAAATTACTTTGGCTTTCATGCTTTGAAAAGCATATTTCCTGTCTTTCTGCTCTTTCTCTATTCTTCCAAAAACAACTAAAATAATTTAAAGAATAGTGACCTCACGTAATACAGAAATCCACAATACTTGCATATCTGAAATTTAGCAATGTATCAAATATAAGCCCACGCATCATGAATTTGAATCATTTTGTGAAAAGTGTGTGATTTCATTGAACATATTTGCTTCATGACTGGTAATTTGATCTTGTTTACCAAGTGAATTAATGATACAATTTGGCTAGAAATTTAACAGCTTGGGTTATCCATCTATTACACCAATGACCTTTGATTAACTGTCTTACATTTTCATCTTTTATATTTAGCAGAAATTGAAACATGCTGTAGCAAAGATATCTCTGATAAACTATTCACGGTCTGACCAGTAGTCTGAGCTTGGGGTACATGTATTCATTTGAAAAGGTTGGGTATTCTAATTGGAAAGCACACATTCCTCCCATCAAATATCAAATTTTACACAATATATACTGCTTACAAAAAAACATTTATTTTTTATAACATGTCTTATTTGATGGAGTAATTTTCATCCAAGGTATACAGATTTAATTTTTTAAATCAAAATAGTTTTTCCTGGTGAATTCCTAAGTCCATGGATACATGTTTGTCTGATTAATGAAAACTACACATACATCATTTCTGATTTCCTGTTACTATTTCTGATCAAAGCTCTCATAACCAGATTTTCCAGCGATGATTAAGATATTTAATCCATTTCAATAGCTATGTTATCAGCATCTTTAATGAAAGAAGCCAGCATCCTTAATAAGACCCCAAAGAAATAAAACATATCAGCTTCCTCAGATAACACTACACATTCCACATTTGATTCTGCTTCACACAAGAGAACTATGTCAATGAGAATGCTAACTTCGATCCAATTTCCCTAGTTCATTAGAAATGCAGAAATGAACAAATCACTCAGCTCTAGACCTTACAGAATTTGCAAGATTTTGACAGGAGAGGTTTAATACCATGATAACAAAAACATACTTTAATTCCAACAAATAAAATGTATAAAACCAGAAGAAATCATTGGGATTAATTTCTGCATTAAGATTGTGTTTAGTTTCAAATTAATGGAACTTTTAAATCCAAATGAATATGCAATTTATATGTCAGTATCATATCTTCATCCATGAAAATATCATACATCGACGCTTGGCCTAAATTATCAATCTATGAAATCTTCAAAGCCTCTCTTTTTGGAGCATTATGTAGGTCAATTTCCCAACATTCGCTATTTTGAATCTCTCTTCCCTGTGGTCATAATTAATGTTTATAGAGCATCATATAAGACTTTCACGCTTGTAGCATAGGTGAAATGCACTTCTGAAAAGAAATCTAGTTTATTTACAAAGTTTGTGGATCTGCATGGCCTATTTTAGAAAACTCTGCAAATTATCTGTAAGTTTTGAAATGCCCTCAAAACAGTATTATTTATTTAGGACAGACCACTGCACACTCACTGATAATGAATGGGAGGGGGTGGAAGTTGGGGTGGCAGGTACAGTGTGAATAGAGGCTAAGTGTCCCTGCATCAATTGAAGATACAGAGAAAAATGCCACAATTTATTTTACACAATTAGGGGCTAGCCTGTTAAAGATGGAAGCATAGGGCCTACTTCATATGGTGCAAAAAGGACCAACCACATCCAACAAGTCCATCAATACGACAAAATAGCCAAGGTGCAATATACATTTTCACAGTATTGTACCAGGCCACCATACCTCTGATACCATACAATAACTTAACTTTAGCTGAGCACATTAACCCCTACACAAATATCCTGCTTAGAAACAGAATTGAACAAATTCAGCTTTAGTCAAAAATGTGTTTGAGTTTTAAAGATGAAGCATAGGGCCTACTTTATATGTAATGGTGTAAAAAGGACCAATCACAACCAAACGGGTCCATCAATATGATAAAATAGCCAAGGCACATCATGCCTCTGAATTGAATAAAATGCCTTATTTTTAGCTAAACGTATTAATCAAATTCCATCCCACATAAACACCCTGCTTACAAACATATGTGAATAAATTCAGCTTTAGTCAAAAATGTGTTTGAGCATTGAATGGTAAATAGTAGGTCTCAATTGTATTACTTCTCCCTTTAAGGGACTTACCTGTAGGTGCACTGAAACTGGTCGTCTCAGAAGAAGGAACATTCAACTCTGATTTCTCTTGAGGAGGGGGTTGAGATAATTGGGTTGGGAGGAGACAGTCATTCATGCATTGAAAGACAGATAGAAGGTCCCAATTCTATTATCTCTCCCTCTAAGGGACTTACCTGTAGATGCACTGATGCTGGTCATCTCAGAAGAAAGAATATTCTGCTCTGATCTCTCTTGAGGAGGGGGTTGGGATCATTGGGTGGGAGGGGACAGTCATTCATGCATTGAATGATAAATAGGAGGTCCCAATTCTATTACTTCCTACTTCTAAGGGACTTACCTGTAGGTGCACTGACACTGGTTGTCTCAGAAGATGGAGCATTCTGCTCTGATCTCTCTTCAGGTGGTGGGTTGGGATCATTGTTAGCCATGCCAACTGTCCAAGCCATGGCAGCTAATATGGAGAAGAAGAACAAAAATATTAGAAGATTAGTTATACAAAAAAAGGACGACAAAAGGTGAAAGTGCTCAACAACCTTTTTCTAATAAGGTGATATTTATTGTTTAAAGCTCTATCTGATTTGTGCAGGAATGACTGAAATAGAGACTGTTTCCTCACACTCCTCAAAAATTTTGTCAAATTTATTGAAATATTTTATGACTTCCCACATGTCATGAGGGTACTAAAACAGTGTCTAGTTAACCAACTATGATTTAATACATCAAGAAATTAGGGAGAAATACTTTCAGTTAGTAAAAATCTGATATTAATTCATAGTAATTGTTCGAAGAGCTTAAGAGGGTGCAATATCATTATTTAATACAGTCAACATTGATCAATTCATTACTCAACCTTGAGCAGCTTTGATTTGTTAAAGGTTTCTTCTGTGTTTTTCTTTTGTGGTGGTGGTGTTAGTTTGGGATTTTTATGGGGTGACTAACCCTTCTTAAGCTGTCATCTTGTTAGGTCATGTTATGTTATTCTTCAGGGGCATTTCTACACCTTATATTTTCATATAAACTTTCCTGAACAGAATAATATATTAAAGTGAGTTCTTCACATGTCTGTTTGTCTATCATACAAAACAAATCTAACCATCAAAGTGAGTTCTTCACATGTCTACCATACAAGACACATCTAACCATCAAAGTGAGTTCTTCACATGTCTATCGTACAGACGAATCTAACCATCAAAGTGACTTCTTCACATGTCTACCATACAAAACACATCTAACCAGCAAAGTGAGTTCTTCACATGTCTATCGTACAAGACACATCTAACCATCAAAGCGAGTTCTTCACATGTCTATCGTACAAGACACATCTAACCATCAAAGCGAGTTCTTCACATGTCTATCGTACAAGACACATCTAACCATCAAAGCGAGTTCTTCACATGTCTATCGTACAAGACACATCTAACCATCAAAGTGCGTTCTTTACATGTCTATCGTACAAGACACATCTAACCAGCAGAGTGAGTTCTTCACATGTCTATCGTACAAAACACATCTAACCATCAAAGCGAGTTCTTCACATGTCTATCGTATAAGACGAATCTACAAGACACATCTAACCATCAAAGTGAGTTCTTCACATGTCTATCTTACAAGACACATCTGACCATCAAAGTGAGTTCTTCACATGTCTATCGTACAAGACACATCTAACCATCAGAGTGAGTTCTTCACATGTCTATCGTACAAGACACATCTAACCATCAAAGTGAGTTCTTCACATGTCTATCTTACAAGACACATCTGACCATCAAAGTGAGTTCTTCACATGTCTATCGTACAAGACACATCTAACCATCAAAGTGAGTTCTTCACATGTCTATCGTACAAGACACATCTAACCATCAAAGTGAGTTCTTCACATTTCTATCGTACAAGACACATCTGACCATCAAAGTGAGTTCTTCACATGTCTATCGTACAAGACACATCTAACCATCAAAGTGAGTTCTTAACATGTCTATCGTACAAGACACATCTAACCAGCAAAGTGAGTTCTTCACATGTCTATCGTACAAGACGAATCTAACCATCAAAGTGAGTTCTTCACATGTCTATCGTACAAGACGAATCTAACCATCAAAGTGAGTTCTTCACATGTCTATCGTACAGACGAATCTAACCATCAAAGTGAGTTCTTCACATGTCTATCGTACAAGACACATCTAAGCATCAAAGTGAGTTCTTCACATGTCTATCGTATAAGACACATCTAACCAGCAAAGTGAGTTCTTCACATGTCTATCGTACAAGACGAATCTAACCATCAAAGTGAGTTCTTCACATGTCTATCGTATAAGACACATCTAACCAGCAAAGTGAGTTCTTCACATGTCTATCGTACAAAACACATCTGACCATCAAAGTGAGTTCTTCACATGTCTATCGTACAAGACGAATCTAACCATCAAAGTGAGTTCTTCACATGTCTATCGTACAAGACACATCTAACCATCAAAGTGAGTTCTTCACATGTCTATCGTACAAGACACATCTAACCATCAAAGTGAGTTCTTCACATGTCTATCGTATAAGACACATCTAACCAGCAAAGTGAGTTCTTTACATGTCTATCGCACAAGACACATCTAACCATCAAAGTGAGTTCTTCACATGTCTATCGTACAGACGAATCTAACCATCAAAGTGACTTCTTCACATGTCTAACGTACAAGACGAATCTATCCAGCAAAATGAGTTCTTCACATGTCTATCGTATAAGACACATCTAACCATCAAAGTGAGTTCTTCACATGTCTATCGTACAAGACACAACTAACCATCAAAGTGAGTTCTTCACATGTCTATCGTACAAGACACATCTGACCATCAAAGTGAGTTCTTCACATGTCTATCGTACCAGACACATCTATCCAGCAAAGTGAGTTCTTCACATGTCTATCGTACAAGACGAATCTAACCATCAAAGTGAGTTCTTCACATGTCTATCGTACAAGACACGTCTAACCAGCAAAGCGAGTTCTTCACATGTCTATCGTACAAGACACATCTAACCATCAAAGTGAGTTCTTCACATGTCTATCGTACAGACGAATCTAACCATCAAAGTGAGTTCTTCACATGTCTATCGTACAAGACACATCTAACCAGCAAAGTGAGTTCTTCACATGTCTATCTTAGAAGACACATCTAACCATCAAAGTGAGTTCTTCACATGTCTAACGTACAAAACGAATCTAACCATCAAAGTGAGTTCTTCACATGTCTATTGTACAAGACACATCTAACCATCAAAGTGAGTTCTTTACATGTCTATCGTACAAGACACATGTAACCATCAAAGTGAGTTCTTCACATGTCTATCGTACAAGACACATCTAACCATCAAAGCAAGTTCTTCACATGTCTATCGTACAAGACACATCTAACCAGCAAAGTGAGTTCTTCACATGTCTATCGTACAAGACACATCTAACCATCAAAGCGAGTTCTTCACATGTCTATCTTACAAGACACATCTAACCAGCAAAGTGAGTTCTTCACATGTCTATCGTACAAGACACATCTAACCATCAAAGCGAGTTCTTCACATGTCTATCGTACAAGACACATCTAACCAGCAAAGTGAGTTCTTCACATGTCTATCGTACAAGACACATCTAACCATCAAAGTGAGTTCTTCACATGTCTATCGTACAAGACATCTAACCAGCAAAGTGAGTTCTTTACATGTCTATCGTACAAGACACATCTAACCATCAAAGTGAGTTCTTCACATGTCTATCGTGACAAGACACATCTAACCATCAGAGTGAGTTCTTCACATGTCTAACGACAAGACAATCTAACCAGCAAAGTGAGTTCTTCACATGTCTATCGTACAAGACACATCTAACCATCAGAGTGAGTTCTTCACATGTCTATCGTACAAGACACATCTAACCATCAAAGTGAGTTCTTCACATGTCTATCGTTAAGACACATCTAACCATCAGAGTGAGTTCTTTACATGTCTAACGCATAGACACATCTAACCATCAAAATGAGTTCTTCACATGTCTAACGTACAAAACGAATCTAACCATCAAAGTGAGTTCTTCACATGTCTATCGTACAGACGAATCTAACCATCAAAGTGAGTCCTTCACATGTCTATCGTACAAGACACATCTAACCATCAAAGTGAGTCCTTCACATGTCTATCGCATACAAGACACATCTAACCATCAAAGTGAGTTCTTCACATGTCTATCGTATACAAGACACATCTAACCATCAAAGTGAGTTCTTCACATGTCTATCGTACAAGACACATCTAACCATCAAAGTGAGTTCTTCACATGTCTATCGTACAAGACACATCTAACCATCAAAGTGAGTTCTTCACATGTCTATCGTACAAGACACATCTAACCATCAAAGTGAGTTCTTCACATGTCTATCTTACAAGACACATCTGACCATCAAAGTGAGTTCTTCACATGTCTATCGTTACAAGACACATCTAACCATCAAAGTGAGTTCTTCACATGTCTATCGCATAAGACACATCTGACCATCAAAGTGAGTTCTTCACATGTCTATCTTACAAGACACATCTGACCATCAAAGTGAGTTCTTCACATGTCTATCGTACAAAGACACATCTAACCATCAAAGTGAGTTCTTCACATGTCTATCGTACAAGACACATCTAACCATCAAAGTGAGTTCTTCACATGTCTATCGCATACAAGACACATCTAACCATCAAAGTGAGTTCTTCACATGTCTATCGTATAAGACACATCTAACCAGCAAAGTGAGTTCTTCACATGTCTATCGTTACAAGACACATCTAACCATCAAAGTGAGTTCTTCACATGTCTATCGTGACAAGACTAACCATCTAACCATCAAAGTGAGTTCTTCACATGTCTATCGTGACAAGACACATCTAACCATCAAAGTGAGTTCTTCACATGTCTATCGTATAAGACACATCTAACCATCAAAGTGAGTTCTTCACATGTCTATCGAAGACACATCTAACCATCAAAGTGAGTTCTTCACATGTCTATCGTTACAAGACACATCTAACCATCAAAGTGAGTTCTTCACATGTCTATCGCATACAAGACACATCTAACCATCAAAGTGAGTTCTTCACATGTCTATCGTACAAGACACAATCTAACCATCAAAGTGAGTTCTTCACATGTCTATCGTTACAAGACACATCTAACCATCAAAGTGAGTTCTTCACATGTCTATCGCACAAGACACATCTAACCATCAAAGTGAGTTCTTCACATGTCTATCGCATAAGACACATCTAACCATCAAAGTGAGTTCTTCACATGTCTATCGCATAAGACACAACTAACCATCAAAGTGAGTTCTTCACATGTCTATCGTTACATCTAACCATCAAAGTGAGTTCTTCACATGTCTATCGTACAAGACACATCTAACCATCAAAGTGAGTTCTTCACATGTCTATCGTAAAGACACATCTAACCATCAAAGTGAGTTCTTCACATGTCTATCGCACAAGACACATCTAACCAGCAAAGTGAGTTCTTCACATGTCTATCGTGACAAGACAATCTAACCATCAAAGTGAGTTCTTCACATGTCTATCGTACAAGACACATCTAACCATCAAAGTGAGTTCTTCACATGTCTATCGTTACAAGACACATCTAACCATCAAAGTGAGTTCTTCACATGTCTATCGTACAAGACACATCTAACCATCAAAGTGAGTTCTTCACATGTCTATCGTACAAGACACATCTGACCATCAAAGTGAGTTCTTCACATGTCTATCTTACAAGACACATCTAACCATCAAAGTGAGTTCTTCACATGTCTATCGTTACAAGACACATCTAACCATCAAAGTGAGTTCTTCACATGTCTATCGTACAAGACACATCTAACCATCAAAGTGAGTTCTTCACATGTCTATCGTTACAAGACACATCTAACCATCAAAGTGAGTTCTTCACATGTCTATCGCATACAAGACACATCTAACCATCAAAGTGAGTTCTTCACATGTCTATCGTACAAGACACATCTAACCATCAAAGTGAGTTCTTCACATGTCTATCGTTACAAGACACATCTAACCATCAAAGTGAGTTCTTCACATGTCTATCGCATAAAGACACATCTAACCATCAAAGTGAGTTCTTCACATGTCTATCGATACAAGACACATCTAACCATCAAAGTGAGTTCTTCACATGTCTATCGTACAAGACACATCTAACCAGCAAAGTGAGTTCTTCACATGTCTATCGTACAAGACACATCTAACCATCAAAGTGAGTTCTTCACATGTCTATCGTACAAGACACATCTAACCATCAAAGTGAGTTCTTCACATGTCTAACGTACAAGACAATCTAACCAGCAAAGTGAGTTCTTCAACTATCATCAAAGACACATCTAACCATCAGAGTGAGTTCTTTACATGTCTAACGCATACAAGACATCTAACCATCAAAGTGAGTTCTTCACATGTCTATCTTACAAGACACATCTAACCATCAAAGTGAGTTCTTCACATGTCTATCGTTACAAGATACACATCTAACCATCAAAGTGAGTTCTTCACATGTCTATCGTACAAGACACATCTAACCATCAAAGTGAGTTCTTCACATGTCTATCGTGAGTCCTTCACATGTCAAGACACATCTAACCATCAAAGTGAGTTCTTCACATGTCTATCGCATACGCACATCTAACCATCAAAGTGAGTTCTTCACATGTCTACACATCTAACCATCAAAGTGAGTTCTTCACATGTCTATCGCATACAAGACACATCTAACCATCAAAGTGAGTTCTTCACATGTCTATCGTACAAGACACATCTAACCATCAAAGTGAGTTCTTCACATGTCTATCTTACAAGACACATCTGACCATCAAAGTGAGTTCTTCACATGTCTATCGTTCTTCACAAGACACATCTAACCATCAAAGTGAGTTCTTCACATGTCTATCGTACAAGACACATCTGACCATCAAAGTGAGTTCTTCACATGTCTATCTTACAAGACACATCTGACCATCAAAGTGAGTTCTTCACATGTCTATCGTACAAGACACATCTAACCAGCAAAGTGAGTTCTTCACATGTCTATCGTACAAGACACATCTGACCATCAAAGTGAGTTCTTCACATGTCTATCGTACAAGACACATCTAACCAGCAAAGTGAGTTCTTCACATGTCTATCTTACAAGACACATCTAACCATCAAAGTGAGTTCTTCACATGTCTAACGTACAAAACGAATCTAACCATCAAAGTGAGTTCTTCACATGTCTATTGTACAAGACACATCTAACCATCAAAGTGAGTTCTTTACATGTCTATCGTACAAGACACATCTAACCATCAAAGTGAGTTCTTCACATGTCTATCGTACAAGACACATCTAACCATCAAAGTGAGTTCTTCACATGTCTATCGTATAAGACACATCTAACCAGCAAAGTGAGTTCTTCACATGTCTATCTTACAAGACACATCTAACCATCAAAGTGAGTTCTTCACATGTCTATCTTACAAGACACATCTAACCATCAAAGTGAGTTCTTCACATGTCTATCGTACAAGACACATCTAACCAGCAAAGTGAGTTCTTCACATGTCTATCTTACAAGACACATCTGACCATCAAAGTGAGTTCTTCACATGTCTATCGCAAGACACATCTAACCATCAAAGTGAGTTCTTCACATGTCTATCGTGACAAGACACATCTGACCATCAAAGTGAGTTCTTCACATGTCTATCTTACAAGACACATCTGACCATCAAAGTGAGTTCTTCACATGTCTATCGTGACAAGACACATCTAACCAGCAAAGTGAGTTCTTCACATGTCTATCGTCTGATTCAAGACACATCTAACCATCAAAGTGAGTTCTTCACATGTCTATCGTACAAGACACATCTAACCATCAAAGTGAGTTCTTCACATGTCTATCGTACAAGACACATCTAACCATCAAAGTGAGTTCTTCACATGTCTATCGTACAAGACACATCTAACCATCAAAGTGAGTTCTTCACATGTCTATCTTACAAGACACATCTGACCATCAAAGTGAGTTCTTCACATGTCTATCGTACAAGACACATCTAACCATCAAAGTGAGTTCTTCATCTAATAGCAAAGTGAGTTCTTCACATGTCTATCGTGACAAGACAATCTAACCAGCAAAGTGAGTTCTTCACATGTCTATCGTACAAGACACATCTAACCATCAAAGTGAGTTCTTCACATGTCTATCGTACAAGACATCTAACCATCAAAGTGAGTTCTTCACATGTCTATCGTGATAAGACACATCTAACCAGCAAAGTGAGTTCTTCACATGTCTATCTTACAAGACACATCTGACCATCAAAGTGAGTTAATCACATGTCTATCGTACAAGACACATCTAACCATCAAAGTGAGTTCTTCACATGTCTATCGTACAAGACACATCTGACCATCAAAGTGAGTTCTTCACATGTCTATCTTACAAGACACATCTGACCATCAAAGTGAGTTCTTCACATGTCTATCGTACAAGACAATCTAACCATCAAAGTGAGTTCTTCATGTCTATCGCATAAGACACATCTAACCATCAAAGTGAGTTCTTCACATGTCTATCGTACAAGACACATCTAACCATCAAAGTGAGTTCTTCACATGTCTATCGATAAGACACATCTAACCAGCAAAGTGAGTTCTTTACATGTCTATCGCACAAGACATCTAACCATCAAAGTGAGTTCTTCACATGTCTATCGCATGTACAGACGATCTAACCATCAAAGTGACTTCTTCACATGTCTAACGTATTACAAGACGAATCTATCCAGCAAAATGAGTTCTAACCAGCAAACCATCAAAGTGAGTTCTTCACATGTCTATCGTACAAAACTTCACATCTAACCACATCAAAAAGTGAGTTCTTCACATGTCTATCGTACCAGACACATCTATCCAGCAAAGTGAGTTCTTCACATCTAACCATCAACCATCAAAGTGAGTTCTTCACATGTCTACCTAACCAGCAAAGCACTTCATGTCTAACAAGACATCTAACCATCAAAGAGTTCTTCACATGTCTATCGCATACAGACAATCTAACCATCAAAGTGAGTTCTTCACATGTCTATCGTACAAGACACATCTAACCATCAAAGTGAGTTCTTCACATGTCTATCGTGACAAGACACATCTAACCATCAAAGTGAGTTCTTCACATGTCTATCGTACAAGACACATCTAACCAGCAAAGTGAGTTCTTCACATGTCTATCTTACAAGACACATCTGACCATCAAAGTGAGTTCTTCACATGTCTATCGTACAAGACACATCTAACCATCAAAGTGAGTTCTTCACATGTCTATCGTACAAGACACATCTGACCATCAAAGTGAGTTCTTCACATGTCTATCTTACAAGACACATCTGACCATCAAAGTGAGTTCTTCACATGTCTATCGTACAAGACGAATCTAACCATCAAAGTGAGTTCTTCACATGTCTATCGTACAAGACACATCTAACCATCAAAGTGAGTTCTTCACATGTCTATCGTACAAGACACATCTAACCATCAAAGTGAGTTCTTCACATGTCTATCGTATAAGACACATCTAACCAGCAAAGTGAGTTCTTTACATGTCTATCGCACAAGACACATCTAACCATCAAAGTGAGTTCTTCACATGTCTATCGTACAGACGAATCTAACCATCAAAGTGACTTCTTCACATGTCTAACGTACAAGACGAATCTATCCAGCAAAATGAGTTCTTCACATGTCTATCGTATAAGACACATCTAACCATCAAAGTGAGTTCTTCACATGTCTATCGTACAAGACACAACTAACCATCAAAGTGAGTTCTTCACATGTCTATCGTACAAGACACATCTGACCATCAAAGTGAGTTCTTCACATGTCTATCGTACCAGACACATCTATCCAGCAAAGTGAGTTCTTCACATGTCTATCGTACAAGACAGATCTAACCATCAAAGTGAGTTCTTCACATGTCTATCGCATAAGAAGACACATCTAACCAGCAAAGTGAGTTCTTCACATGTCTATCGTACAAGACACATCTAACCATCAAAGCGAGTTCTTCACATGTCTATCTTACAAGACACATCTAACCAGCAAAGTGAGTTCTTCACATGTCTATCGTACAAGACACATCTAACCATCAAAGTGAGTTCTTCACATGTCTATCGTACAAGACACATCTAACCAGCAAAGTGAGTTCTTCACATGTCTATCGTACAAGACACATCTAACCATCAAAGTGAGTTCTTCACATGTCTATCGTACAAGACACATCTAACCAGCAAAGTGAGTTCTTTACATGTCTATCGTACAAGACACATCTAACCATCAAAGTGAGTTCTTCACATGTCTATCGTACAAGACACATCTAACCATCAGAGTGAGTTCTTCACATGTCTAACGTACAAGACGAATCTAACCAGCAAAGTGAGTTCTTCACATGTCTATCGTACAAGACACATCTAACCATCAGAGTGAGTTCTTCACATGTCTATCGTACAAGACACATCTAACCATCAAAGTGAGTTCTTCACATGTCTATCGTATAAGACACATCTAACCATCAGAGTGAGTTCTTTACATGTCTAACGTACAAGACACATCTAACCATCAAAATGAGTTCTTCACATGTCTAACGTACAAAACGAATCTAACCATCAAAGTGAGTTCTTCACATGTCTATCGTACAGACGAATCTAACCATCAAAGTGAGTCCTTCACATGTCTATCGTACAAGACACGTCTAACCATCAAAGTGAGTCCTTCACATGTCTATCGTACAAGACACATCTAACCATCAAAGTGAGTTCTTCACATGTCTATCGTACAAGACACATCTAACCATCAAAGCGAGTTCTTCACATGTCTATCGTACAAGACACATCTAACCATCAAAGTGAGTTCTTCACATGTCTATCGTACAGACGAATCTAACCATCAAAGTGAGTTCTTCACATGTCTATCGTACAAGACACATCTAACCAGCAAAGTGAGTTCTTCACATGTCTATCTTACAAGACACATCTGACCATCAAAGTGAGTTCTTCACATGTCTATCGTACAAGACACATCTAACCATCAAAGTGAGTTCTTCACATGTCTATCGTACAAGACACATCTGACCATCAAAGTGAGTTCTTCACATGTCTATCTTACAAGACACATCTGACCATCAAAGTGAGTTCTTCACATGTCTATCGTACAAGACACATCTAACCAGCAAAGTGAGTTCTTCACATGTCTATCGTACAAGACACATCTGACCATCAAAGTGAGTTCTTCATGTCTATCGTTACAAGACACATCTAACCAGCAAAGTGAGTTCTTCACATGTCTATCTTACAAGACACATCTAACCATCAAAGTGAGTTCTTCACATGTCTAACGTACAAAACGAATCTAACCATCAAAGTGAGTTCTTCACATGTCTATTGTACAAGACACATCTAACCATCAAAGTGAGTTCTTTACATGTCTATCGTACAAGACACATCTAACCATCAAAGTGAGTTCTTCACATGTCTATCGTACAAGACACATCTAACCATCAAAGCAAGTTCTTCACATGTCTATCGTACAAGACACATCTAACCAGCAAAGTGAGTTCTTCACATGTCTATCGTACAAGACACATCTAACCATCAAAGCGAGTTCTTCACATGTCTATCTTACAAGACACATCTAACCATCAAAGTGAGTTCTTCACATGTCTATCGTACAAGACACATCTAACCAGCAAAGTGAGTTCTTCACATGTCTATCTTACAAGACACATCTGACCATCAAAGTGAGTTCTTCACATGTCTATCGTACAAGACACATCTAACCATCAAAGTGAGTTCTTCACATGTCTATCTTACAAGACACATCTGACCATCAAAGTGAGTTCTTCACATGTCTATCGTACAAGACACATCTAACCAGCAAAGTGAGTTCTTCACATGTCTATCGTACAAGACACATCTGACCATCAAAGTGAGTTCTTCACATGTCTATCGTACAAGACACATCTAACCAGCAAAGTGAGTTCTTCACATGTCTATCGTACAAGACACGTCTAACCAGCAAAGTGAGTTCTTCACATGTCTATCGTACAAGACACATCTAACCATCAAAGTGAGTTCTTCACATGTCTATCTTACAAGACACATCTAACCATCAAAGTGAGTTCTTCACATGTCTATCTTACAAGACACATCTAACCATCAAAGTGAGTTCTTCACATGTCTACCATACAAAACACATCTAACCAGCAAAGTGAGTTCTTCACATGTCTATCGTACAAGACGAATCTAACCAGCAAAGTGAGTTCTTCACATGTCTATCGTATAAGACACATCTAACCAGCAAAGTGAGTTCTTCACATGTCTACCGTACAAGACACATCTAACCAGCAAAGTAAGTTCTTCACAAGTCTTTTGTACAAGACACATCTAACCAGCAAAGTGAGTCCGTCACATGTCTATTGTACAAGATAAATCTAACCATCAAAGTGAGTTCTTCACATGTCTGTTTTTGTCTATTGTACAAGACACATCTAACCAATAAACTCCTCCT
The DNA here is from genome assembly GCA_020152595.1 of Chiridota heheva. NCBI lineage: Eukaryota > Metazoa > Echinodermata > Holothuroidea > Apodida > Chiridotidae > Chiridota > Chiridota heheva. The sequence goes on along the minus strand of JAIGNY010000432.1, from coordinate 62,315 downwards.
TCAAGAATGTGTACTTAATGCTGCCTTCTTTGCATACTTTCTTTGATAAAACCTTTCATGTGTCTCCTGATAAGATAGGTGCCTGACTGTTTTGAAGTAAAAATGGAAGCAAAACCTTTACATCTACAGACTAAAAAAGCAAAACTTTATATTGGGGGAAAATTAATCTACTTGGCCAGTGGGGGTTCAAATCATGGCTATTTGAATGTCAAAATAAAAAAAGGTGGGGAGGGTCAGGAATGCTAGGGACCTTGATAATTTATTTCTGTTGAATCCTTGTGCTAGGCTACTGTACCTGACATACAACATTGAATTCAGTGATACTGTAAGGTCAAAAACGAGCAGTTATTCTCTATTAAAAAAACATAACCAGAATATTTTAAAGGATATGGCAGCCAAGAAAATGCGGGTGTATTTAAGTTGAGTTACATCATAAATTGAATACTGTTCTTGCACCCAGTGGTACAGAACATCACTAACGCTACTAATTCCTGACCTGAGACTCAAATTTGTATGTGTTTTCTCATTGACATTTTGGAATTTGTTCACTTGTAAACAATGGGTAACATTTCTGTAAAAAACAGATCGTGTCTATTCGCTAAAATCTACATAAATTCTCAAAATTAACGCCTTGATTTTTTGGCCACCAGCTCCTTTAAATATTGGTTTTACTTACAGGAATAAATTAAGGCAGGAAAGAGGCTCTCGTTCCTCTCCTGGGCAGTCTCAACCAGGATCCTGAGAGGTCCATGAGGAGTGAGCACAGCATACAGATCTGAAAGATCAAATCAAAGTCTCAAATCCCTTTAATGTCTCTGGGAAACTCCCTAGGATGACAACAAATAGGAAAATGGCCAGAAAACTAGATCTAGACAATGAGAATGCAATATTTTTAACATAGTTGCAAGTGCACATGATATGAACAAAACAGAATAAAAGTGTATGGATTGAAGGTGGGAGAGATGGGAAGAGAAAGATGGTTGGGATAAAAGGACCAGATTAACTGGAAGGGATCCATAGAAACTGAATTATAGAATGGCCAGGAACAATAAATATGCATGGGTGGCAGAACTAGAAGAGAAGGAGGGGAGAGGGGGGGGGGGGAGGGGGAGCTGTGCAGAACAAAAAAGAGTGTTAGTTCTTTACAGAGGGCTGAAATGTTTATTATTCTTGTCACATAATTTCAAACCTCACCGTTCCATCAGAGGCAATAAGAGTCAGAAGCACCACAAAAATCTCTATTGTGTAAACTTGAGGGGAAAACCTAATACTTCTGATGATTTCAACTGATACCCTGTGTCGTATCATACAAGATTTCAGGTATTTGGGTTTCTCATTAGAAACTGAAAGGTGAAAAACAATTGTTGCAAAAAAAACTGATAACTCTCAAACTTGTATCATTTCTTCTATTGCTAGATCTGAAACTTTCAAAAGCTGTAAAATGGTCAATAAACACTCAAATAGCTTTCAATAGCCACTTCATATCTAGTGTTTATTAACATGTCTCTAATTGATGTCAATCAACACTTTAAAAACACATAAAAATGATCTTGCGCATTCAATTATGACTCCCCCGAATAACAGTCTGAAACACTTACCATACAAGGCAATAGCTGCCAGTATCATCCACAGAGTCCATTCTGGGAGGTATTTGATGAAAATGAGGGCCGACATGGCAGAGATGATGATCAGATAAGCTTGTTGCAGGATAAGGGGACCCTTCCAATGTATGGCAACCATTCCCACGACACCAAAATTCCACATGATGAAAGATATGGTGAAGTAGTCAATGGGTACATTGAAGGAGAGTAATAGCTCTCTGAAAACAAAAGGAAAGTGTTTTTTTATTCAACATCAAAACAATTCAGTTATATTCATGTAGAGCTTAATGTTAGAACAAGTACTACCAGATATCAAAACAAGTTAAAAGAAAGAACCCAAATAATTTTGTCTGGTGGGGAATGCAAATACCAACCGTGTATATCAACCAATTCTTAATAATTGTAGAAAAATCACATATATCACATGATATATATTATATCATGGTAATTGAGTGCTTTTATCCAATTCTCTGGGTAATATTAAATCAATATAAAGTCAATGACCCACTGATAGAGCCTCTTATTTAAGACCTGCTTAGTCATCAAATCAAACTTGCAGAATCAGTTTTTCTCATTCAAATCTAAGACTTGTTTAGAATCTGAATAATCTTTACATCTCAAACTAGTGACATACTGTGAACAAAGAATTCACAAATTTCACTCTTACTATTGTTTTAAGACATGCACTTCTATTATCAATTTATTAAAGTTCATGACTTACTGCAAATATATAATGGAGAAGAAAAACAACAGCATTAAAGATGCAAAGATAAGCCACCCATTGATGAACTGTGCAAAAAGAAAGAAATGTTAGAATCTTCAGTCAAATATTTACTTTGTTTGCTCTTTTCAAGGAAACACTAAATATACCAAAACAGTAGGAAAGTTCCCCATTGTGATAATTTAAAAAATTTCTAGCAACAAGTTTATCTTACTGACAATTATCCTTTTCAGCATTTTGAAATATGAGAATATGAAAATTTTGAGTAAAAGATGTTGATAATGGATAAAGCCGTAGCAAGGATACCTGATAACATAATAGGGAAACTTGATACATTATGCCCTTACATGCAGGGCATGAGATGAGCAATATGATAAAAGATGTCCTGGCTGGTGTAGCCACTGGGCTGATACTTGATAAGGTCATGATAAACGACGAATGAATGATGGGATATAGGCAAGGTCATTAGTACTGAAAGTTACCATTTTAATCAAACTTGCTTGATGATCAACATTACATATTTAATGCAACCTGTACTTCATATTAACTTCTAATGTTTACTAAAATGTTGCAAATATTGAGGGTCTTCAGTAGTGTATTTTGAAGGCAGAATTGCTTATCTCACAAAGTACATTGACAATTTTCCTGTCTAAGTAAATGGCAACAACTTATATTTCAGACAAGCGATAAGTATCTTGCCATATTTCTTCCATATCAACACAAATGACAATACCAATGAAAACCTACAATCTTAGATAAAACAGTTGGAACAGTTCAGCGTCACAAAGGCCTAAATATTTAGTTTTGTAATTACTTCCTTCCTCGATTCCCGCCACCCTCCCCTACCCCTTTCTTTTCAATGTTGGATTACTTTTGTTTTAGCCTAATTTAAGGGGGAAAACAAACATTAACAATGGTCAACACTGAATGGGGTAGGGGAGGGAGTGGAATGGTTAAGATATTAATATAGGGTAGGGGGAACTGAGGGATGTGGAGTAAATCATCCAAATGTCCTCAGAATCAAAAAATACTAATTGAAATTGTTAGAATACGAAATGGAGAACCCATAAGAAAAAGCACCCCTATTTATGATGTATGGATGTTGAGTAATAAGAATAAGAACATGTTCATAAAAGCAGTAACATTTTCAGTGTCCAAGATTGTAATAAGAACTCCTTGATTTTAACTCATTACAATATGATCGAAAATTACATTGAAACCATTGTACTTTTCTGACAGTTGGTTGGTGGGGTTTATAAAGGTACCAAGATGGCATTGGTCACATTGCATCACAAAGGTTCAAATCACTAGATCCAGAATTGACATCAATAATGCAGATGCAAGGTTGGTGAAGCTGTGGACAAAAGGGGCGAAGGGGTTGATTGTAGGGGTACGAGTGCGTGGGTGCCAAATGTTATTGATATAGCTGAAGATAGAGTTTAAGGGTGGGTTGATATGGAAGAGGTTTGTGATCGTGTTGGAAAGAGTTGCTGGTTGTAGGAAGTGGGGTGACTCATTTAGGGGGTGGGAGTGTGAGAAGTGGGTATAGCATATTCATCTTTGTAATGAGACTGGTGTATGGTTTGCAGGAATCTCTGACAAAAGAGCAAGAATTTCATGATTTTATGATTGTATAAAAAGGCACATAATTGCTAAGCTTGACCTTGTCAAAATTCATACCTTGTAACACCTGTATTTATACAGCATGACGAGGAATACAGTAATGACCAACACTATTGCAATGAGAATAGCAGCATTGCCAAGAGCCTGTCCAATCTTAGCCACAGTTTGCTCTGTTTCTTCATGGAATGGTGTGTATACCCTGCAACAAGGAGCAGATGAAGAAAGAATAGAAGCCAGAATAAAAAGTAACATTACGCATAGCATTGTATGTAGAATAAATAAGTAAATTGTCATTATGACAAAATAATTCAACATAATTAAATCATAGACTTTGAATAAATTACAAAGGACTTTCTTGCCTAAACCAAAAAGGTCCATGAACATGAAGGGTCAACGATAATTAAATTGCATCCATTATAATCGCAAGAAACAAATTTATTTGAAATCATTTTAAATTTTGCCACTCATAAGTTTTTGAATCTTAAGTTATTTCTTATGCAAAAATACAATTGTAAGACAAAGTAGACCGCCCCTTTCCTTAGTTTAAACAACTGGCATAATCCATTAAAAAAGATTAATGATTTTACAGCTAATGAGAACTACTTGAAAGTAAAGGTACAAATTCTGAGGATTATATCAAAACTTTGAGTCTTCAGCTTTTGATTGGTTGTAACTCCTGAAACAAAAATAATTTTGTCCGAACTCACTTTGATATGGTAGGTGTACATAGTGTAGACCATTAATTTGATAGAATTACAGAAGGTAAACCACGGTCTGATCCAAATCTGCTTACACCTAGAAAAAACTGGACTTGCAGCGTGTTTTGGCAGCTCTTAGATACTAAGATAAATCGAAGTGATGTCATACATTGCAAGAGCAGTATTTAATGATGTCATCAATTTGTTGCCACATACCTTTTACTCATTGTAAAAAATACAGAAAAATCAAGAATACCATACTCGACGCATTAAGCGCCCTCCCAACACTTTTTGACTGATAACAAAATTTATTTTATTTATTTATCTATTTTATTTCATTCAATGTTCAGGCCTGCAGCCTATTACATACAAATATAAGTACATTGATTTAACAATTTTTGATCAAAGAAAAGAATAAATAATGTTTTAAACACAAAAAACACAAACATAGACACAAATTACTAACCCATCCAAAAAAAAAAAAGGTAGTCAAAAACAAATGAATATTTAAACCAAATAAATAATGGATAATTTGATTAATTTGAAGACTTAAAATACTCAGGTTTTGTTACATTTTTTGCTTATTTTGCATCTGACGTTCACAATATTTTTGTGGTTATTATTGTGGGGCTAGTATAAAAGCAGTTCACACAATGCAGTTCAAATAGCACACTGTATGCAGCCTGGAACATGGACGCTTTTTAGGAAGACTACTTTGTGCCAAAAAAGTGGTGCAATTTTACTTTTACAAGCGCCCCCGGGCACTTACTACTTTGAATACAGTAATAATGAAATTTGTAATAATTAGCACAAAAATATTCTAAAGGTACGTTCATACAGTATATTGAATGAAAAATCTGTTAAGCATTTAAAAAGATTAAATTAATATTGACAAATTATTTTATTGAAATAGTTTTATGAACATCCTAGAAGTATTTGTTTGGTGCATTGTACGATGACAACGAATGAACACACAATTACAACGACGGGGTCGTTGACTGCGTATTCGTTTATGATAGTAACAATGCTATCACGCAACGCTTAATACGAACCGGACGAGAACACAGGTACAACGTACGGACAACAACCAAGTCAATGTCCACAATGTTAAAGGGCTTTCAAGTTGATAACCAGTTGTGGTGCACTGGCATGTCTACCCAACCCAGGCTTGAACCCAGGGCCTCGTGATCTGTAAATATGTACAGTATGATAACCGCTACACCACAGTAGGTAGACTGATATGTACGGTGAAATTGCTCCTATAAATGTTTCAGTACCTACTTCCTCCTTTAAGCACTATTAGTCTGCTTGAGCAAAAATATTATTAAACTAGGGCAAGAAGTAGTCCATGGTATTTACACATAGTACAACTTTTGTTAGGATATGTTACAGGTAGGGTTGGTGATGTATTGATATATAGGGACTGTCCATGTAAGGAATATATGCAAATAGATCATTGTCAATTACTTACAGATAGACACCCCCTGATGATTGGTAGTAGGGGACCTTTGATATGGTAGCCACCACCAGGAGCATGCACATAGAGACTGGTACAAAGAGCATGATGACATGCTTGGCGCCATATTTTAGCAACTCTTCCTCCTCCTCTTGTTCCGAAGATCTCTGAACATTTCTTTCCGCAGCTGGTGTCTCCTGCCCTCTTCTTCTAACCTGAGTATTCTCGCCCTCCTGTTCATCTGCAGATGACTGTGGAATGAAAAAAAAGGGCAGAAATACAAACTTATTGTTATTACAAATTGAATCTTAACATTCTTTTTAGCAATAGGGGTTAAGGAAGATTTCACACTTAAAGGCCCCATAAGCTCCCTCCAGACCCCAAAATTTTAAATGCTTTGTTTTAAAACAAGTGACCTAATATTTAATGCTAAGACATACCATTTATCATTGGTGAAAATGCAGAGATAAAATAACCAACGGTTGTAAGAAAATAAAAGTGAAATGCAACACATACGTATGTGAGAAGAACTTGGAGGAACCAACTCACAAAATTTCATTGATTAAGATAACAAAAAGGCAGGTACTTGAGTTTTTCATACATTATTAACATCAAATGTAGTATCAAACATCAGTTTGTTTGATAAGAGTTTTACAGCACCACGACAGCAAGGGTCAAATTGTGCCTGAGAGGTTAGATCATTCCAGAGGTAGGAAGGAGAGTAAACAGGGAGAGAGAGAGAAACACGAGAACTAAAAGCCAGAAAGCTGTGATCGAGAGAGGAGATGTATGGGTGAAAAAATAATGTAGAGAGAGAGATGGGGTGGGGAAGGAGAACTAAATATGGTTGTAGAGGGAAGCATGATGAAGGAAGGAGATAATTTTATCCGGAGGGTTTTTTAGAAGAGCTCGGCTACTGAGTTGTGGGCAGCGAGGAAGGCTCTGGGAAGGTTGTACAGGGGACAAGCAAGGAGAATGTGATGGACTGTGAGGGTGCAATGGCAATTGTTGCAGAGGGGTGGGGGAGCCAGTAAGGAGGTGGGAGTGAGTGAGGTGGGTGTGACAAATTCTAAGGCGGGTAATGTGGACGTTGTCGACACGGGATAGGTTGTGAATGGTGGATTTGATCGGAATGGTGGGCTGGATGACGTGGAGTTTGTTATCAATTTGGGAGTCCCATGAGGTTTGCCAGCGGCCACGAACAAAGGAAGCGATAAGCAGTTTGATGTCAAAAAAGGTTTCGGGAAAAGAGGTAGGGGGAAGGGTGAGGGCAAGCTAAGAATAAAAATCAAACATTAAATTGTTAGTTTAATCAAAAAATTAGGTGAAACATCTATACTGCAAATGTAACATTTCGACAGACAAATGTAACATGCGCATTGCAAACATAACCTTGGATGGACACTACACAACAACCATTATTTTCTTTATCTATATTGCCAATAAATTCTATTAAACTGGTATCAAGCAATTATTATTACCTGAAGTTCTATTTAATAAGCACAATTGGACCCCTTTACTGTAAAGTCTGCCTATTTCAATGTGGACAGACCAATGTAACACACGCATTGCAAACATAACCTTGGACGGACACTACACAACAACCATTATTTTCCTTATGTTTATTGTCAATAAGTTTTATTATTCTGGTATCAAGCAATATGCTGGTCAAGAATAATTATTAGTGGCAATTGAATTTTCAATTGGCTGCTATTGTAAGCTATTCTCCCTGGTGTCCATCCAAGGTTATGTTTGCAATTCGCGTGTTACATTTGTAACAAGTTGGACGGACATGCTTGAACATGAATTCTTTAAAAGTAGATACAACATGCAAATGTGTGGATGATGTTTTTAGGACAGGATCATGCATCTTAAAATAGCTGGGGACTCTTTGCAAACATAACACCCAACTTGGACGGACAGTTATGTTCGCAATGTTTATTCATCAAATTTTAACTAATAAGCAAAGCATTGAAAAAGATTTCTGCTGACAGTTTAGGCAAAACACTTTTTAATAATGTAATACCAAAACAACAGTAATTTCAGTGTTTATTATTTATACTTCAAGAAAATGATTTTCTTTCAACTGTTGGATGGATATTTTGTAAGAAACAACTTACCGCTTATGCCATAAACTTATCAATATTACATACAAACTTAAGGAAACAAATTTTATTTTTTATGTCCTGTCACTCAACAGTGCATATATACAGTATTAAATGGACTTGAGTTGTGTTGTATTTTAAATTATAGACATAAATTGTATAAATAGCCTAAAATAAATGGGAGATCTGTCTGTCCAATATTCACTCAAAATATGATTTTACATTATGATAACTCAGACCACTGTCAGAGAAATCACGTTATTTGATCTTTTCTATTAAAACAACACATAATGATTAAACGATTGATATAAGATATTGAAATGATGAATATTTTGCATTTAATGAGCACTTTACATGATTGTGGTGATTTGAACTGCATTACTGTGAAATCTGCCTTTAGCTTTCTTCCTGGCACAATAAAAATACACATAGCCCTCTTATTTCAAGAAAGTATGACATTCACAGATTGTGTTTAAACATCATAAAACTTCTTTGAAATACCAAACCTGAAAAGAAATTGAGTTTGCAATCAAATCTGTCTTTAATGAAAGTTTATTTTGATAGTACAGCAATCCCCAGAGAGTAGCCATAAGTCGTTCAAATATTACATACAGCAAAGAGGCCAAATAACAGCGCAGTGATTTAAACACGGAGAAAAAGAAATGAACAGCAATAATGACTTCATCATAAAATCCATATTTCAAATTGTAAAAATGACATGAAATTAAACAATACTATCTCTGAGGATACCTACACTAAACAGCAATCTCTCAAGATTTATATTTATCTTTCTTGAAAGGTATTTGAAGTAAATTGATCTTAGGTGAAAATCAATTCACTTTCTTCAGCATGGCAGATTTTACTGAATAAAATCAACCAATAGAATTAAAGGAAAATACATAAATACTTTCCACTATTTTGAGAAAGTCATGTTTAATACCAAAATAGTCTGGTGTGAAGTTTAAAGCAGGCATATCAAAAAACGTTTCAGAAAACATTACATTTTTCATTTAAAAAACTCCTTTTAATATTACTGTACAATAAATAATTTGAGTTGGTTACAGCTAACATTGAGGGGCTTTCTATGCCCTCCCAAAGATGCATTACACTGAAAAGTGTCATATGAACATACATTGGTATACATGTTTAATCTTACATACATATACAGCAGTATAACACAACCAACAATAAACCATGCTTTTCTAAAAATGGTTTATGACATGCTATAATAACATATTCTATCTCAGCTTTCCTATAAGTGAAAGACTAGAAACTGGGTGGTACAGTAATTCCTTAACATATTGTGATTCAAATAGGCCTAATATTTTGATCAGAGGTTGAGGGTGTGAGTGGTAGGATTTGTTTTGACATTTCTAAGGTTTTTTTTCTTCGGTTCTTGATGGGGGTTGCAGTCATCTTTAAACCAGGGGTGGGGAAGGGGGGGGGGGTAGGGGTTTGTGGGAATGGAGCAGGTGGCGATGTTGATAAGGACGTTACTGAAGTTTGACATGGGATCTTTTAAGAGGTGAGAGTTGCAGAGGATTTCGAAAAGGGGCCAGTTGGCTTTCTTAAGGTTCCAGTTGGGGTGTGGTCTGCGGGGCTTGAAGGTAGCAGCTAGTGAATAAGGAGAGGGTAATGGTCACTACCAGGCTGTTTTAAGGCTGGTTGGCTGAAGATTGGCATTGGGAGGAGATAGAAATTGCAAAGAGTGAAGATTTTGTGGAGGGAGATAGAGATACAGATGACCTGAAGGTCAGTGTTCACATGAATAGGGCTGTGTGGGATATCGTGTCTAACGAGAATGGAGATGTCTCCACAAGGTCCTGTCAGTGGCCTCTTGATGTTTATGGTAGCAATAGAAGTTATTGAGGGAATAATGATCAGTAATTCCAGGAAGGTTTCTTGTAGGTAGGAGACGACCGGGTTAAAGGTGGTGGCCAGAAGGTCAATTTCTCCTGAGTTGGCCTTAAGGCTCCTGACGTTCCATTGTATAATGTTGTGAGTGTTATTGTAATTTTTTTTTTTTTTTGTACACCATGAGGCATGGGTTATCTGAAGGAAGATCTGTTGTGTTTAGGTTGGCTTGTTTTTTCTTTGGATCTGTCCCTGTTTTCTTGGACCTGTCCCTGTTTCTTTGGATCTGTCCCTGTTTCTTTGGGAGTGGTTGCTTTCCAAAATTGGACGAAAAGTATGTTGGAACAACCCATCTTCTCTTCAGTGTCATACATGTGGGTTTGGATGGTGGGCTGTTAGTGATTTGTTGTCTGTTGGCCAGATTGGCTTGAGTTTCATGTTTGATGGCAATTGAGGTGTTGGGGTAGGGGACGGGTGGGTCTTAGAAAAGGAAGGAAATTTGGGGAGAAAGGTGGTGGTTTGTGTAATGGGTGTGGTTGGGTTGTTGGCAAAGGCGATGGGCTTAGGACTTGGTAAGAAGAGCCAGGTGAGGTCGGTTTGAGCATGTGAGTCGGTTCTAGTGTGTTACGGGAGGGGAGAGGGGGGGTTTGGTGTTTCAAGAGACTGCTGCTCGTTTGGGAAGGTTTGGTGTGGAGGGAAGTGAGGAATTGCTTCCTGGCCACTGGGTAAGTGGTACTGGGATTAAGGGTTTGCAGTTTAGTTATCACTTTTTCCTGAAGCCAGGTGGAGCAGTCTTTTGAGAAGAACGGATGGTTGGCTGGGTGAATATCGTCCCAATTGGTGCAGTGTGGGTGGGGTGTTGGTGCAAGAGGTGCTGTCATGGTCCGTGGCTCCGCAGTTGCCACAGCATGCTTGGCTGCAGCAGGAGTTTTTTCCATGGCCATACAGGTCTGGCACTTATGACAGCGGAGAGGGTTGGGAATGCAGGGGGCAACTGGGATTCTCAGATAGCTGGCAGTGATGTGAAAGGGGAGAGTTGGTGTGGTAAAAGTCGGGAAAATGGTATTGGTGGGTGTTTCAGCACCGTCTCTCTTAAGGAGGAGATGACGGGCCTCAGTGACATGTTGGCTGGCAAGTTCCTCAACGAGGTCTTCATTGTTCAAGTAGGCAAGGTCTCTGGTTCTGATTACGCCTTTGCTGGACTTCAGGGAATGGTGGGGAGTGACTGTTACGTCGATACCAGTATTAGCTAAGGTTTGGTGGTGAGGAAGGTGGTGGCTTGAGTGTCCCTGGTGTAGTGCACCAGCATATCGCCGGATCTCAGGGTAGAAACCTTGGGGAGGTACCGACAAAGCCGTGGGTGCCTTGTGGATGAGGAAGGAGGAAACTATCTTTTGAAACTTGTCTGGTTTATTGGTGGCCTGATAGATTAAAATTTGGGGGACTGGGGCTGAGAAATGATCAATGGAGGTACTGTAGCAGGTATGTTACAGGGATAGGAGAGAGAATCAAGGTCAAGGCAGAAGCGTTTGGGTCATGTTGGAAAAAAGAAAAATACCAAGGGGTCGGGAGACCTGAGGCAACTAGAAAAAAAAAGTTGCAGAACTATTATACGAGAACCACTGTACAAGTACTGAAAAGGGCATGAAGGCCTGGTCACAACAGGAGGGAAAAAAATAAAAATAAACGATCTTACCGAAAGTAGCCACCCATCCACATGGAGAAAATCCCGGATGATGAAAAAGGTGCAAAAGTTTAGGTGGAAAAGTGTGTGATAGAGAATAATAGAATGGAAAGTTTGAGAGAACAGATAGGAAGTCAAGTTGCTCTCAACACTTTGTAAGTTCATCTCCCATGACCACCAGGCTTGAAAAAACCACTCATCTGCTCGCCATGGGCAAGCAAAAAATAATTGTGGGGAGTAGAAATATTATAATATATTGTGGTGACTCCTCACACTTAATTTGGCGAGTGACCTTTTTTGGTATTTTTCTAACCATGTTGACTACACTTTCATTTGTTGGTTATTCCATAATGAATAAATTCTTCTGATGTAGGAAAATGACAATCATGAATGGAAAACATCAAAGAAATCTAGAATTCATTAACCTCTGTAATGAGCCATGTCCTTTAAGATTAATCTCCCTATACCACACTTTCATTTGTTGCTGGTTCTACTTTCTGGCCCTAGCAGCTTCAAAAATTAAATAAGCACAGGAGATCAAAATGCCTAAGTAGTTATAATTTCACAAGGTAATACTTTTTTTCAGTATTCCATCATCAGTAGAAGAAAAAACTTTTCACTCAACTAAAAAGTATAAAATTTTCTTCATATCAAATTGAGTCAACTATACTGTTTTTCTTATTTTGTCTGGTACAGTAACTGACCAGGCAGCTGTAGCTCCCTAAACTAACAAATTAAACCTGCAAAAACATTCCTTTGGAAAGATAATTTGTAATCATAATTAGACCTCTGTAAATATTACGTTTAATCCTGCATCATACAGTATGTCATAAAGATAGCAGTTTTGACACCAGATATGCAATTAAGTGAAGTGATTTGCATAATATTTGCATTTTGACTGGAAAATTACGCATACAGTAATAATCAGTCTTAGCTTTCATTCAAATTAAATATCAGTAAAAATGAAGAGAAATTTGTGAAAAAGCCTTCCTTCTAAAACCTACCCTTAAACCACACCTGTGTTTTAGGCACCCCTGGTAAAGTAAGGTTAGGAGCCCCAACCAGGAATCCTGGAGTTACTGAATAATTGCTTCCAATACACACACATTGTACTCATGACATCGTTTTCTTTAATTGTTTTGTGTATACCTGCTCGTGACGTCTAGAGTATGCAGCTTGCAGTTGGTCAACATTACTATGAATCAGTAAAACTGCATATTCCTCAGGATTAGCTTCATCACCATCACTTCTCTTAAACATGGTATTTCTAAAAACTCCTTTCTTCCAATAAAAATTATTTCCAATTGAAACTTCTCCACAAGTTTTATCCTACATCTTAAAACTAAGAAGTTGTTGATGTTACTGTTTTTTTGTAAATGGGTAAATCCAGTTATTTAACATTAAAGATGGTTATTCTTCTGTACTTCAGAAGTACTGCAACATTAATGAACAAAAACTCTAGAGATGATGATAGAAACAATCTGTTTTCAGAAAATTCACACTTAAAGCATGAAGATTACATTTAAACAGTCATGTCCACTTATTCGTCAAATGGAGAAAATAAGCTGCATGAAAGTGAACAGCAAAAACTAGCTGGATCTACACAGAAAAGAAATAAAATGCTGGGTCTAAAATTTCATTTTCACTTCAGAATTCAGCTATGTATGCACGTTTTATCAGCAGAGCCTCTTCGTAAAAAAAAAATATCAAGTCCCTTCCTGTTGTTTTCAACATTATTCCCTTATATACAGTAGATTTGCAGAATGCAAAATCAACTTTTTGCTCTAAGATGCAAAAGGAGCTTTACACGCTATGTTTGTATGACTGATTTAGTGCGCAGATAAAATGGCTACACTCATCCATCAAACACTCATAACCTGACTAGGCCATCCTTTCCATCATACCTGAATGATGCATGACCATGCAAATACTGTCATGCCATTGAATCAATAGCATCACACCTGCTGAGATGACTCTTTCATGATCATACAATAATTTTCATCAAAACATACTGTAAACCATGAACTGAAGCATCAAGCAGATATCAAACAATCAAAAACTCAATTTGAATCCGAGAGAAGAACCAAAACAGAGAAGACAGTTTGTCATCAATATTTCTTCTTTTTTTTGAGAAGAATTAAACAGTTTTCAGCTATTTACCAATTTGTAACTCTAGTATTACGATTACATTACTGTTTATATATTCCAAAAATCAAATCTTCTTCAGAGTACTTTTTAACTGTTCAGTCATTTTTACCTCAAGGGCTAAATTGTGTGTTATGTACGTAGCAAAGTTACAGGTATCAGATAAAATGCGCTAATTGCATGGCCATTACAATAGAATACCGTATTTTCTCTAATAAACGCCCCCGGGGCGTTGCATTTAGAAAACAGGGGGGCGTTTATTCGAGGGTAAAGTATGAAGAAAAAAATGTAACTTACAAAAGAACGGCAATTTCTTTTAGGCCTAAGATATCAGTTTCTTTAAGCGATTTTTGTGTTTTTAGCATTATTGTGCATGGATTATTAATGGAATATACTCTTTGCATATTTTCCACTTGGTTACGTTCGACTTTTCAAGTCACATTCGGTAAGTTAAACGTACGTTGTTACATCCTGAAAGTATGAAAAATGACGGGGGGCGTTTATTAGAGAGGGGGCGTTTATTAGAGAAAATACGGTAGATACAGTAAGAAACAAGAAAGTTAAAATATTCAAATATGCCACCTCATACAAAGAAAACAGTCAAATTTAAGCTAACATCAAATGTGCCCTGAATTTAATAGGGATATCATGAAATGAATTGTTTAGATATTGATTACCATGGACAAACATATTGTTATATATCATCGTAGTGCGATGTATGAGTTTGATAACCATTGCAGATCAATTGCTCAGATAAGGATTTCGGAATAAATAATAATTTTCTTTAAAAATTTGAGGAAAATGAGATTTGCAACAAATATTCTGTTAGATTTTTATTATTTTGATCATATGCAATGTTGACATTGATATGCACTTTTTATGTCTGAAATGACATATCACAATATATACATTGGGGTATTTTTGGTATTATGGAAAAAGAACTATCACAATAATCAACATATCATAAAAGCATTACATTAAACTAAAATATTAGCACTCTCTAAAGCGCATACCTCCACCTCGTTGCAATTCAAACATGCCTAGAATTATTTAGAGTTCATTTGATCCCCATTACCCAATATAATCTACCTCAGAAATCCTAGGCCCACCAAGATTTATCCTAAGTTTTGATCTGTAATGAACATTTGCATTCTAAATGCTTGAAGATTGTCTTCTTTCAAGGTCATACTATTGTTTTCAATTTTATCCAAGCGAAGCATCATTGTGTGAACTATATTCAGCCAGGATTCACATTCCATCATTTTCAATTCATGTCAGAGACCAATTTTTTTAAATTTTAAATGATTCCAGAGAACACTTGATGTAAGTCTCTTTGAATCCAGAAAATTGATTGTTTAGATCTTCATTCAGAGCACAAAGTCATTGTCGAGCACATTCCATTGGAAATTTTTTCTTAGTCTTGACAACTTATTCTTGGCAAATCTCATCCTAAAACATCCCCACTCCTCAATTTCTGCCCTTCCCCTGTCCAATATTTCTTCTCCCATAAAACAGTAACAAAACCACATACCAAATTTAATCAAAATCCAATCCTCACTTTTGGAGATATCTTGATGACAGACAAACAAACTCACCTTAAAATGTGTCCACTTGTCAATTTGCACCCTTCCCCTGTTCCAATATGCCTCAAATTGTAATCACTTCTTTCTTATGCAGTTTGAAAACCTCACACCAAATTAAATACAAATTCAATCATCAGTTCTTGAGATATCTTGATGACAGACAAACAAACAGAGGCAAAAACATGTCCCCACACCCCATTTGCACCCTTCTCTAGTTCCATTATGTCTTAAAGTTTAATCACTTCTTCCTTAAGCAGTAACAAAACCACACACCAAATATACCGTATTTTCTCTAATAAACGCCCCCGGAGCGTTGCATTTGGAAAACAGGGGGGCGTTTATTCGAGGGTAAAGTATGAAGAAAAAAATGTAACTTACAAAAGAACGGCAATTTCTTTTAGGCCTATGATATTAGTTTCTTCAAGCGATTTTTGTGTTTTTAGCATTATTGTGCATGGATTATTAATGGAATATACTCTTTGCATATTTTCCACTTGGTTACGTTCGACTTACAGCCTTTTCAAGTCACATTCGGTAAGTTAAACGTGCGTTGTTACATCCTGAAAGTATAAAAATGACGGGGGTTTATTAGAGAAAATACAGTAAACCAAATTCAATCATCTGTTGTTGAGATATCTTAATGACAAACAAACAAACACAGACTAAAACATAACCTCCGTCAAACTTCGTTGGCAGAGGTAATAAGTTTCTTTCAGAAATATTTCATACAGGAAGTGAGTTAAACCCAGACAGATTAAAATTAACAAAATAATGTTAGCAAAGTAATGAAGCAGGTTGGTTGGTAAAACAAGAGATTACCGTGATCTAGCAAAGCACTAAATCCATGACAAAATCTAATCCATTTTCAATAAAGTAGATGAAGAATTGAAAGAGGGTGAGTATGTGATTCCTGTAAAGCCCATTACAAAATTTCTTGCAAAATACATACATGTACATCAATGGCCAAAATATTTGACTGAGAATATCAAGTTTATAGTTCAGGTAACTTCAGGAGTCGAGTTTATATCATTTTAAGTACTGTATTTACCATAAAGAAATATTTCCATGGAATTTTAGTTTTATGTATCTGATAGAGAAAATTTTAAGAAACACATTGGTAAAAAAAACCATCTTGATATCTCATTCTTAGAAGAAGTTATTAAACTTAAAAGATTTATCTTGTCCGCATAAAAATGACTTTTGTACTAAGTATATCATCACAGCACTGCACTTCCTGTTCTAATCTTTATGTGTTTCTTTGAAAATTAATTGCCAATTTTTCATAATTCAAATATAAGTTACAAGAAAAGAATGGAAACATTATTGTAAATTTTATTTTACACTATTCTTTAAAATATTTGAAGAATTTCTTTTCCCAATCATTTAGAAAATACAAAATTAATTTTTAAAGAAATACATGAAGAATAGTACAGAAGTGCTGTGATGACATCATAATGACTTAAACACAGATCAACAATCTCTTTTACGCGGACAAGAATAATCTTAAAATTCAATAACTTCTTGTAGGAATAAGATATTAACTTGGTGTTTTCACCAATCTGTTTCTTTTATTTTCATCTATCAAATATATTAAAGTGAAATTCCATGGGAAAGTTTCTTTAATAAGATTATTATTATTTTTGTTAAAGCATAGTGAATACTTTTATATGATTGAGAAGACTTACAAGCCAATATTTCTTACCAAATGAGGAAGGATTGACAAAGACATGATAATTACAGCTGGGCAAATACACCAAATGCTATTCATCATAACTCGTGTTGAAATGTTCTAGTGTTTAAGATATTAACATCCTGAACCAAACAAAAGTGCGTCACAAAAGTGTGTGATGCAGTTTATCCTTCAAAATCCAAATAGTTCTACAAGATGATGAATACATCCTCCAGCTACAATAAAAATGGATGTCACTAATTTCAACTTTGAACTAGAACGGAAAGTATCTTCATGGTATGCATGCCCATGCAAATTGACATCCATATCATATGACCCGGCCAATTATAAAAATGGCATCTCATACTTAGTCCCACATGACATCACATGTCCCACACGGCATCCCACCCCATGCCCCACAAGATGGCATCCCACCCCATGTCCCACATAACATCCCTTGTCCCACGTGGCATTCCACCATATGTCCCACATGGCATCCCATCCTGACCCACATGACATCCCACCCCATGTCCCACATAACATCCCATCTCATGCCTTGTCCCACATGGCATTTCACTATATCACCCACATGGCATTCCACCATACAGTAAGTTCCACATGGCATTCCACCATACAGTATGTTTTACATGGCATTCCACCATATGTCCCACATGGTATTCCACCATACAGTATGTCTCACATAAAATTCCACCATATGTCCCACATGGCATTCCACCATACAGTATGTTTCACATGGCATTCCACCATATGTCCCACATGGCAGTCCACCATACAGTATGTCTTACATGGCATTCCACCATATGTCCCATATGGCATTCCACCATATCTCCCACATGGCATTCCACCATACAGTATGTTTCACATGGCATTCCACCATATCTCCCACATGGCATTCCACCATACAGTATGTTTCACATGGCATTCCACCATATGTCCCACATGGCATTTCACCATATGTCCCACATAGCATTCCACCATATATTCCACATGGTATCCCACCCAATGATCCAAAAGGGAATCCCACCTTATGTCCCACATGGATCCCATCCTACATGTATGTCCCACATTAATCCAACCATATGTACCACATGACATCCCTCCCTATGTTCCATGTCCCACATGGCATCCCACATTGGATCCCACCATATGTTCCACATGGTATCCCTTCCAATGTCCCAATGACATCCTACTTTATGTCCTACATGGCATCACATCCCATGTCTCCATGGCCTCCTACCTTGGTCCCACATAGCCTCCTACCCTATGTCGCACATGGCATCCCAACCTATGTCACCTAGTGTTACTCATGGCATCCCACCCATGTCCCACATGGCATCCCACTTTATAATAATGTCCCACATGACATTCCATACCATCCCATGTCCCACATCACATCCCATGGCATTCCACCCTATGTCCCACATGGAATTCCACCAAATATCAAACATAGCATTCCACCCTGTTCCACATGGCATCCCACCCCATGTCCCACATGGCATCCCACCCCATGTCCCACATGGCATCCCACCTCATGTCCCAAATGGCATCCCATCCCATGTCCCTCATGACATCCCATAGGCTCCATAAGAAGTCTCATCCTAGCTATGACAGTTACTGATTAAGCATACTATGTATGAAAGTGTCAGTTCATATAATAACTTCTATGCAAATGAGTTGTTGAATAAGAAAAAAAGGCAGTCAAATAATTATGCCTGATATAGCCCTTGGTGTATACCATATGGTATATATTATATCATATGTCCCGCATTGCCCACATCTATGTCCCACATGGCATCCCTCCCTATGTCCATATGTAGTCACATCCTGTCACACTCCCTGACTGAGCATACAGTGCTAAATAAAAAGTCTGGTCAGTTCATATACTGTAGCAACTTTATCCAAATGACTACAATAATAAAGGTGGAGTTTAATAATCATGCCTGATACCAACCGTTGGTGCCCAAATATTTTAAAATTTTATAAGGATTTTAAATTTAAAGTGCTATGAGAGAGACACATGAGGATCTCTGAAGAATATTGGAAAATTATATCATTTTACAGTTATAATTTAAGGAAATATTAAATGTTTTGTAGACTTTTTAAGAAAACTACAGTAGTCTTCAATCTTTCTCAAGTGTCTCTGAAAACTTCTCAAGTGTCTCTGAAAAACTTTAAGATTTTGTAAGGAAATTATAACCTTCCATAAGGATATCTGAAGAAACTTTAACTTTTTCTGAGGAACTCTGAAGAAACTTTAATATTTTCTGAGGAATTCTCAAAAAACTTTAACATTTCTGAGAGAATCTCAGGAAAAACTGTGGACGGCTGGGCCGACAGCCAGACGGACGAAATCGCCATTACATAGCTTCGCATTATGCTTTGCATGCTCACCAATAAATACAAATCAACTTTTGGTTGAGTTCAAAAATTTCACACTGCAAGTGCATAGTAGTAATGGCATAATGCAGATCTGGAAAAAACAGACAGTCATGGTCTGGTAGGTTTCCAAGTGTTAAATACGAACTACTGTATATCTTTATCAGGTTTAAAGGTATCTTGTAGCTAGACATTTTTTCAAGTCAAAAGAGTGCAACTGTCTTGGATCAAAACCTACTGACCTTTGGTGTTGTGATTTACATAAACATCAATATTTACATACTTCATTCCCATAAATGTAAAAGCCACACAACTTGTAGAGGAAAGGTAAGAAACCAAGTCAAAAGCACTCACAAGAACTTATATGTCAAACAGGCACTGATACTTATCTGTTTGTGTGCGTTTTGCTGCAAGTTAGCATCAAATCTTTAAAAGGTACAGATAGATTACTAGGCCTGTACCTGTAAAGATTTGGTCAGATACTCCATAACATCTCCGAATTGATCAATATCATTGCACTTCTTGACTTATTTTTCACAATGAGATTCATCCTACCAGTGAATTTTGTGGTGTACTTTTCATGCGGATAGCATTAGCTGGAATCACACATGTACATAAGTGTGCACCATGCTTTAGTTCTGTGATCTTTTTCAGACAATTTTGAACTACTGTGAATGTTGTCACTTGATTACCAATTTATTCTATAAGGTATTAATCTACTGATGACAATGAGTATCAGGGTTCCAAAGCTTAATTTTCCACCATGGGTCTAAGACTATCTGTAAAACACAATTGGTACTTTTATTGGCACATTGCTGTGCACAACATACTGAATATTATGTCCACATGTACTGTAGGTCACTTATAATTTTCATTCAGTAGAAACAGATTTCTGAAATGATAAGATCAATTATCATGCTAAGTATCAATAATCACATGTCTATAAACAAACTGATCTAAATATAACTAGAACTGTCAGAAGGACAGTATGCTCGACTATTTACTCTAGTATAATGAATGGGCTTTATTGAGGGAAGTATATACAGAAATAGGGCTAGCAGAATAAGGGTAGTAGAGTACTGTAGCTCTCATTATTATATGAATAGTCAAGCTAAAAATGATTATCATCATACATGTGTACACTATACTCTTACAGGCAGGCCTGGAAAAATCGCTCACCTATTAGCCATGGGCGAGTACAAAATATCATAACATACTGTGTTACTCGCCAAATTTAAAGCCATGGCGAGTGAAAATCTTGCTTTGATAAATTGTTTTAGTTCGCATAACATCTACACAGATCAATCTGATTGGCTCACGTAGCTTGCAAGAAATGTGTTAGTGTCAATATGGGTGGGAAAGCTATATCCTTCTGAGTAATGTCTTTGCTTGACGGAAATGGAAAGATTTAGACTTTGTATCTCTATCGCTATCTTATTTCTATAAATGGGCGGAGCTTCGGAGCTCTTCTAATGAATAGAATACTGTACTTTCCAAACTATTCCAGAAACAAATTCACTGAGCTGCCGCTGATATTCGACTAGTATGTACTATACATACATTACAGATATGCACACGGTACATGTATGTGTATATATGGGCCGGAGCCACGACAGGCATTGAGTGTAAAGTTTTTGCTGTAGGGGCCTACTTGTTTCTGCCAATAGGCCTGAAATTAATGTTTAAAAATCCAAGTAAGTTTGTGCATGTTGATTTAATTTGTTTTTTAAACCACCTACTTTATTTTATTGTGTGCGTGGGTAGTCTTGCTATGTTTTTGCGTACGTTCGGTCATGAAGTCAGACCCAGGAAAAGGGCAATACAGAGGTATGTTAGTTGTGTGAAAATTGTCAAATTTCAGTTGAAAGTGTTGCAAGTAGTTGAAAAAACTTGGCGAGTGGAAATACTGGTTTCATCAAATTTACTCAGCAAGCTGTATAAGAGATTGGTGAGTGACTGTTTTTTTATCATTTTTTTCATTGTTTCAGGCCTACTAACAGGAGTATTTCCATGAATTACCCAGAGGCAGAAATCCCTCATGGTTCCGATGCTACTGTAACTTTGGATTGGAGCATTTACTTATTGTTTTTATTGTATTTCTTTCAGTGTTGTGTTCTTACATGTTTATTTATTTATCACACTGGAACAGTCATCCATATACCAAGAATGACATAAATCCACTGAATGGTTCTTGAGATGTTAGAAAAAATTTTACTAAAGTGCAAGAGTTAGACCACAAAACATCCATATACCAAGAATGACAGATCTTTGGTTTGGGGTTTGGTTTATGGGGCAGTCAAGGTCAAAGGGCCAGAGAGTCTTAAAAATCTAAGGTGCAAGGGTCAGGACAGGAAGAATAGAAAAAAGAATAAATAAATAATAAAGGAACAAATAAAGGTAATAAAAAGGAAGGAAGGATTGGATGGTAGGGTAGAAAAGGGGGAAGTGTGGATAAGGATTAGATCAGGTGGAATAAGTTGCTATTGTGGTGATGATGTTGGAGGAGGGATTGTTCTTGTAGAGATCAGAAATGTAGGTGGAGGAGGAGAGAATTGATTTGGAGTTCAGGTGTAAGGGACAGGTTAATGAGGATATGCTTGATTGAGAGATTAGTGTTGTAAGTAGGGCAGAGAGGTGTAGGAAAGCCTGAAAGGAGGTAGGAGTGGTTGAGAAAGGAGTGACCAGGCAGATGCGGGTGACAACAACATCCTCTCTACGATTGCGACTGTGCAGGGGAGGATTAGTCCCCACTTTGGGACTGACAGTGCGGGGTTTGTTACTGGTCTCAAGATTCCAAAAGTCTTTCCAGGTCTTCATGAGGTAGCTGGAAATGATGAAGTGGAAGTCAAGAGTGCGGAATAAGGATACATGAAATGTGGTTCAACAGAGCATTGTTGGTGGCTCTGTCGGCCCTCATGTTGCCAGGGATGTCGACCTGGCTAAGGATCCAGAAAAAGATCATTTTCTTCCCTGAGGAAGAGAGAGAGTGAAGTTTGTTTAGGATTGTAAGATTAGTGGATTAGACCAGAGCATGTTGAGGACGCCAGTGAGAATAGATTTTGAGTCAGAGAAAATGACGAAGCAGGGGCGGAAGGAGAGTTCTGCAAACTTTAAAGCTAGGAGGATAGCCTTTGCTTCAGCAGAGTAGATGGACACTCCATCAGGTAACCTTGAAGAAAGATGATGCTTGGACAGGTGGCGGTGGCTGCAGAGGAGCCTTCCATTGTGGAGCTGTCGGTTAAGAGGAAGGAGTAGTCAGTGGAAATGTCTACTGAGTTGGCTGAATTTGGAGCAAAAGAAGGCTGGATTGTGAAGAGCTTTCATGCAGAAGGAAAGGTCAAGGAAAACTTGTGGAGGAGGGATAACCAAGGTGGGAGTGATAATGTGCCTGGCTATCGAGAAAATGTTGAAGTTGGCTTTGGAGAAATGAGAATGCATCCAGATATCAAAAGTAGGTGGGATGCGTTTATTCAGATTGAAAAGGTTGATGAAGGAAGGAGAGTGGATGGAATGGAAACATGGGTTTTGGAATGGAAACAAAGGGGGAGTTCCATGGTGATGGGGTGGTTTGGTGGCGCCAACAGAGCCTTAGGGCAGTGTTTTCGATGACCTCTCTGTGCTTCAAGTAAAGTTTGCAGGCAAAGAGTAGTGATATAAGGTGAGCAAGGTAAGATGATTGGCTCCCCAGTCTGTGCTGGAGAAGACCTTGAGGAGATTGAGGGTTTTGTAACAGTTGGTTTTGAAAGCTTAGAATCGAGAGTGATTTCATAGAAATGAGAATTATCTTTACTGGGAATGATGGATTCTTTGAGACGGATATTGGGATGAAGGAAGAAAGAGTTGCTGTTGTTGAAATAAATGACAACAGATTTGTCTTTTGAGAAATTGAAGTGGTTGGTATCACTCCAGTGAGCTAGGTTGTCCAGGCATTTTTGAAGATTATTTTGGAGCGTTTGGAAGCATGGAGAGGATGAGAAAATGGCAAAATCATCGACATAGAGAGAGCACTAAATGTTGGGGGAGGGAGCTTTGGTGATGCTGTTGATTTTAAGAATAAAAAGAGACTGGGAAGAGAATGCTGCCTTGGGGGACACCCAGGTGTTGGGTATACCTTTGAGAGTAGGTGTTACCTATGCGCAGCCTGAAATGGTGAGAATGGAGATAGTTCTGGATGAAGGTTGGAAAAAGACCTATGAGATATGAAGGTTGGAAGAAGACCTATGAGACCGGAGGAGTGAAGGTCCCTGAGGAAAGAAGATGGAGATGGTGTAGTGATTTCTGATGAAGGCTTCATGGAAGATAAGTGTCTAGTTTGAGGACATGGTCCAGGCAATTCTGGTTTCTCCTGAAACCATTTTGAGATGAGGAGAAAATAAAGTTTATCTCAAGGTACCAGCAAAATCTATAATTGACCATATGTTTTAATATCTTGCAGAGGCAGGATGTGAGAGCGATGGGGCGATAGTTAGTGAGGATGGATCTGTCTTTGTTGGGCTTGGGGATAATAATGGCCTCTTTCCAAAGGTTGGGGAGAGTTTTGAGAACCATAGGTGGGTGTGAATCTTGAGTATGATGTTGAGAGAAGTCCTGGATAGGTTTTTGAGGAAATTATAGTCGATGCTGTCGAGGCCTTGGGAAGAGGACCCAGATTTTTGTGGGCGAAGGAGAGCTCAGTGTAGGTGAATAGAGGTTGTTGTTTTCTTAGTTGTTAGACTGGAAGTTAAGAAAGTTTTCCCACTCTTAGATCTTCAGGTTGTAAAAGGAGTGGGAAAGAATCTCATTGGAGGAAGTTTTGGCGAAAGTGGAGGCTAAGCAGTCAGATATGGCCGTTGAGGTCGGTGATTTTGGTGTTGTTATGGTTTGGGTGAGAGTTATTGTTGGAGGTGCTTTTCCCTTCGAAGTTTCAGATCATGTTCCAGACTTTGGAGGGGGTGGTCTGGAGATCCAAGGAGGAGACGTAGGTTTCCCAGGAGATATTTTGCTGAGTTTGATGGTCTTCCTGGCTTTGGCTCTAAGAATGCGGAAGTTATCCAGGTTTTGGGGAGATGGGTGGGTTTTAAAGAGATGGAGGGCTTTAACCTTGAAAGAGATTGTTTTTTTTCAATCAGTGGTGAATCAAGGCCTGAAGTTCTTCGGGGTGAAGGAGCAAGTGGGGATAGAGAAAATGGCAATTTCCAAACCCTTGGAAGTAAAAAGAGAGAAATGAGGTTGTCAGAGAGAAGGATGTCATTGGTGATGGAGATGTTGCATAAATTGCAGTAAAGATTCCAGTCTGGGTGCTGGAATTCCAAGTTTGTAGGGAAAGTATGTGTCGAGATGGGAGGGTGGAGATGAAAATGGGGAAAAATGGTCACTTCCACAGAGTGAAGGGTAAACTCCTTAGTTTGAAAATTCTACAAAGAGGGAGGGGTTACAGATGGAGAGATCAATGCTGGTGAAAGTGACTGTTCCTGAGTGTAAATGGGAGAGTCACCATTGAGGAGACAGAGGTTGTGATAATTCAGAAAATGTTCAATGTGTTTACCCCTGACAGTTGAGATGGAGGAGCCCCAAATGGGGTTGTGAGAATTAAAGTCACCCACTAGGATAAAGGGTTTGGGTGGTTGGGAGATGAGGTTGTCGAGGTCAGTGCAGGAGGGGGAGCTAGGAGGGATGTGAAGGTTAGGGACGAGGCTCAAAGGGATATCATTCCTGACAAAGATAGAAGAGCCATCAGAAAATTTTCTGGCATTCTGGGAGATAGAGTATGACCCAGAGGGCGAAGTCTGTGGAGAATAAAAAGGTTTCCTGAAGGCAGATGATACTGGGGTTGAAGGTGGATATCAGAAGTTCAAGTTCTTCAAAGTTGGCAGAGAGTCCGCAGCAGTTCCATTGTATGATATCAGCCATTTAAAAATAGTTAGGAGGGAGGGACCCCTAAGGGGCGCCTGGGTCCGAGGGAGGCTGGCCAACATCCATGTCTTGGAAAGGGTTGTGGTCTATGAGGGGAAGGGTTAAAGATGAAGAAAGTTTGACTGGGATGCTCACATCGTTGTTGTGAGGTGACTCGGAGGAGTTGGTGTTGGATGGTTGGTGTACTGAGTTGGGAAGATTTACTTTCTATTGGTTTTTAGAGGGGTTTTCTGTTGGAGTTGGGCTGGATTTTATTGCCTGAGAGGTGAGGGGTAGAAGGTGAGATTGAGGAAGGTTTGTGTCGATTGACGGGAGATCTTTGGGTGTTCTGAAGGTTGTCTTTGATTATTTGTTGAGTTGAAGTGTTCTGTTGGGGTTTATGATCCTTAGGAGGCGGCTTATTCTTGAAATGGTTTTCTCTGGAATGGGAGAGAGTAGCAGCATATTGATGTGTGGGGTGTGAAGTGTTTGTAAATGAGAAAGTGGTAGAAGGGGAGGCAGAAATAGATGAAGGAGGGGTAAGAGTGGCTTTTCCCTGGTGGGAAAGCTGGTCAACAAAGACTATGTCTGTCTGGATGCCCTTGGAAACTGGTGCGGGTTAAGATGGGATTATTGTTGTTGGTGGTGGTAGAGTTGTTGGTGGTGGCAGGGTTGGTGTGGGTGAGAGCTTGGGAAAAGGTGCGGTTGTTGGCGTTAAGCTGGTTTGGGGTTTTAGAATCTAGAATCTCTCTAGCTGCAGGGTAGGAGACGTTTTGGAGGATTTGTATTTTGGAGACCTCCTTTTCCCTGAGCCACTTGGGGCAGGAGTTGGAGGAGAGGCAGGGTGGTTTCCGGAACAGTTTATGCAATTGGGTTCGATTTTACTGTTTGTAAGATCATGGGAGGGGGAGCCACAAGTGGCACAGCCGGCTTGGGAGCAACAATTGTTTTTCCAGTGGCCGAATTTTTTGCAGTTGTGGTATCAGAGAGGGTTAAGTACAGTATGTAAGAGAGCCGGGGACGTTGAAGTAACTGATGTGGATGGTGGGGGGAAAGGGAGGGGGAGGGGAGCAGTTGAACGTGAGGAAGTAGGTGCTGGTTTGGATAGTGGTATTGTTGCAGGAGATGAAACGTTGGTGGACGTCAGTGATGCCCTGTGACTCCAGTCCAGTTTTTATTTCCTCGAGGGGGTTCCCTAAAGATTGTGGCACTTAATTACCCCTTGGAGAAATTGAGGTAGCGGTGGGGGAAGGGGATGATTTTGACACCGGTGTTGGCAAGGGTTGTAGAGGCTAGGAGTTGTTTCGATTGGGTAGAGGTGTAACATTTGACCAAGAGGTCTCCATACTTTAAGCGTTTTACATGGTTGGGGGTACCAATGATACCCTGCAGGGCCTTGGTGAGGGAAAATGGGGAGAGGTTTTTGAGGCCTGGATCACCAGGGGGGAAGAGACAATGATGAACTTTGGCCACGGTGGAGAGGGGTGGAGGTAGTGAGAAATTTTAAGGAGAGGACAGGGAATGGGGAATGGGAGGGAAATGAGGCTGAAGGGGAGAGGATGGCCTTTTAAGGCATTTCTGGGCATGTCTGGATGGTTGACATGAAGTCCCAAGGTCTGATGTCTCCATGATTATGGAAACCAAAATAACACAAAATAAATAAATAATAAAGGGGGTGAAAAGGAGGCAGCAAGTGCCCCAACAGCAGAAAGGATGGCAGAAGGAAGAATGGGATGAGGTTCAATGGGGACTTTTTTTTTTTAAATGGGTAGTGGAGAGAGGTAGGGAAAAGCCCAGCAGCTGTCCGCACTAGGCGACAGTCCCTGGTGCGCTGTGTAAGTTAGGCTAAGTGAAAGTTGTGTATAGGCGTGAAAACAAAAATATCAGAAAGATCTTACCAAAATCCAAAGGAAAAAAAACATCAGAAGTCCTCAGATACACAGATAAGAACGAGAAAGTATAACATTTAATTCCTGAAAGTGGTTAGAAATTGAGAAAGTAAATTGAAAATTGTGCTTTGTAATGAGTCACGTCTTGTCTTATTGAGGTGCAAAGCGTTAACGCGTTCAAGAGATATCGTGTTTACAAGCTTGTTTACAGAATTTTACATTTAGCTCTGCCTACTAATTAATATTCATGACATGAGCACCAAAAACAATAGGGATCATCTACAGACTACAACACATCCATTATACCAAGTATGACATAAATCCATCATTCGGTTCTTGAGATATGGTATTTACAAGCTTCTGTCACAGACATACATTCATACACATGCCAGTATGACTACATATGCTCCTTATGCTATCGCATTGGAAGCAAAAAATGATACAGAATTACAGACACAGATATTGCTGAAAAAACCATGTCAGTATCTTATTCTGTTTATAAATTAATTGCAGTTCAAAGATTTTACCAACATGTAGTGTTTTGAAATGGGTCGGGTGCAGGTAATGAATGTGATGTTATACTGTAGCTGTACTCTTATGATAATTTTTATGTATTTCTATGAAAAGCAATTTTCATTTTTCGAATAATAATAATAGGTTTATCAGCAATTGGGGAGGTAAGTTTTTGTAAACTGCATGCAATACCCCATCTCAATAATTATTGCAATAATTTAGAAAGAAGCAATACATTTTTAAAGAAATACAAGAGAATTCTCTTGGAAGTAAAGCTATGACATCACAGTGTTGAATTAGACTTATTGTACCAGTCACTTTGGGAATCTTTGAAATGTGCTGTGATAACTCATTTACACAAAAATATATTAAGATGCTTTTTTCACCAATTTTGTTTCTTTAATTGTTTTCTTTTGGCATGTAATTCCACTTAAGAAATCAGGGGAATATTCCTTTCACACCATAACACTGCTCAATAAAACCAAGTTCTGTAGTATTTTGTGGTCATGCAGCTTTTTCTTTGCAATTTCGGGCTTTCTACTAGTTTTCCAAATGTACAATATTTCAAATCCCAGGTAATAATGTTAAAATATTTTCAATCTAAGTCACTAGACAAAGCATGGGCGGTGGAGCCCGAGAAGGAAGGGGAAGAGGGGGTGGGAGGGGGTGGGCTTGGAGATTAAGCCCCCCAATAATTTTAGGTGACATAATAACATATAACCCGACCTAATTAGACCCCCAATATTGTTATCACTTGTCACCTGACCTCATTAGCCCCCCCAATATTTTGAACTCTCCGCTGCCCCTGCAAAGAGATGTTCTGATATTTTCTCTTTAGAACTTATTCCTACATGAAATATACAAACCACACAATATCACAAAGGTTTTGTGTTACATACATGTAACTTGCACAGAAGTAAAGAAAAGTTGTGTCAAATAAAACTGTATCCAGTAGATCACACAATGAGAAACCAATAGTATACAAACTGTAGCTCCACAGTCTACAACACTAAAGCTCATATACAACACAACACAGAGCAACTGAAGCCTCCATTTTGAAAATCACAATCGTACTGCAGTACCAGAGAAACAGTGATAAAATAATTAAATGAACATTGAGTTTTGATAAACAAGCCAAAATTCAGTCCATAAAAACAACTCCACAAAAACCAACCAAACTAATCACCACAATGTCAACATCATGTTAATTCAATTACCAATGGTACAAACATCAACACTGTATCACTTGTACAATATGTAAGCAGTGGTACTGTATGTCATTAACATTCCCACTGTACGAAACTAAACATAGCCTAACCCTCAGTTCTATGCAATTCATTCACAACAGGATGTACATGTAACTCTTGAGGTAAATTGGACTTTAAAACTCAGTTTAAACAGCTGACCATGAGATCAGATCTGAACTCTATATGGAACATATACATAGCCCGCTGAAACTGATAACTAAGTTAAACAAGTGACCGAAAATAATTAATTTAATTAGATAAGCAAATTTTACTGTTTTATTCAAGCAAAACAAACTTTTCCACCAGCAACCTAGCTGTTTGTATACATAAAGCAAAGAGAATTGGTAAGAGATAATAAAGGAAACATGAAAGTCTGTCCATTTGTGAAAATTATATCATGTGAAATACCTATGTCAAATACTTAATTGGAGGTCATTATATCATGTGAATTAACTATGTCAAATACCCAATAGGAGGTCATTATATCATGTGAAATAACTATGTCAAATACCCAATTGGAGGTCATTTAGCATGTAAAACAACTATGTCAAATACCCAATTGGAGGTCATTATTTCATGTGAAATAACTATGTCAAATACCCAATTGGAGGTCATTATATCATGTGAAATATCTATGTCAAATACCCAATTGGAGGTCATTATATTATGTGAAATAACTATGTCAAATACCCAATTAGAGGTCATTATATCATGTGAAAGAACTATGTCAAATACCCAATTGGAGGTCATTATATCATGTGAAATAACTATGTCAAATACCCAATTGGAGGTGCACCAATAGCAGCCTCCTGGGTATTATTACGTTTGTTGATGAAAAAACGGAGATAAAAAGTTTGGGGGAAAAAAACTACGCAATGAGCGCTTCGTTATATTTGAAATTGTCAGCAGTGTACCTATAAGAGCTTACTCTTTCAAAATAGTATTTGTAATTCAGATTTTTGCCTTTTCATTTCAAAAGTGCCTTGAAAAGTAGTAATTGGTTCACTTGCTGGATTAAATCTACAATGATATACATTATTTCATGGTTTTTGATTGAATCTTAAGAAATTAAGCTAATCTTGCCTACCTTGTTACCTGTTCTTACTCAATAATACTTTAAACAATAAATATAATGCACTCGATAAATACATGTACTGTACAATATAGGCCATGTACTACCATCATTTACATGGAAATTGACCAAAAAAAAAAAATTGGAACAAACTTTTAACTAGCTGAAACTGTAGCATGAAGAAATGACTTCCTTATTAAAGAAGACACTACTAACACCATTTGGATTGGATTAAAATTAGAACAATACTTCAGACATCAATTGATGCTCATTTCTTCTTTTTCTACTGACTTATTCTAAAAACAGAAAAGGGAGGCCTACTTATATCAGGCACACTTCCTAATTGAACTTGCTGACATTTTGACTTCTGTCAAATTTGATTTTAACAGATGATATCAAGGGTCACAAACAGTTTATGCAACTAGGTCATGGTTAAAAACACTGTCAAGCTAAAAGTGTGAACTCTATTATATTTGTGACCTATATTTAAATACTGTGGATAAATAGGTAACAAAACAATAAAAACAGGTGGTTTTTGGATGAAGGTTATGTTTTTGCCTCTGTTTGTCTGTTTGTCATCAACATAACTCAAGAATAGATGATTGGAATTTGATTAAATTTGGTGTGTGTTTTTTTTTACTGCTTAGTAAAGAAGTGATTAAAATGTGGGTTACATTGGAACAGGTGAATGGCAGAAATTGAGGGATGGGGATGTTTTGAGTGAATGTATCTGTCATCAATATATCTCAAGGACTGATGTTTGGATGTTGATTAAATTTGGTGTGTGATTTTGCTATCACTTAAGGAAGAAGTGATTAAAAATTGGAAAAGAGAGGGGCAGAAATGGAGGGGTAGTCTGTTTTATGGTGAGATCAATCAAGACTTATATAGTTTAAACTTTCCAATGGAATGCAGTGCTTATCAATGAATTCATGACCTGAAAAAAATCAAAACAACCAATTTTCTAGACTCGAAAATCAGATCAAGTGGTTTCTGATATCAAAGAGAATCAAAACAATTGACATCTTGCATGAAAGGAAAATGATGAAATGTGAATCTTGCCTGAATAGAACTCAAACAATGAATGCTTCGCCTAAATAAAACTGAAAACTGATCATAGAGTGGATCCTGAGGTGTTTAGAATGCAAAAGGAATTCCTCTATAAACAGTGAGAAAGAAGATTTGTTTGGGGATGTAACTTGGTGGGCCTAGGATTTCTGACTTAGATTATATTGGGAATGGGAAATGAACAGGGTGCAGAGGTATGCGCTCTACAGAGTGTTAAAATTCTACTTATCCATGTAATAGTATCATGTTATCCATGCATGGTCCCATGAACATGTTTTGTGAAACAATTCTGAGTTCTTTATGGTCATTGGTCAAGTCAATTTCTAATTTTAAATTTAATTTGTAGCCTCACTGTTCAATGAATACTAAGTTTTATTTTGCTCTTTTTGTTTTTTAGACGATAACTCAATACCATACTAAGCTTTATTTTGCTCTTTTTGTTTTTTAGGCGATAACTCAATACCTGCAGTTTGATGTGTGAAAGATATTTTTCAGACCTGTAATTGATAGAGCCTCATGCCAAAATACATACTGTGCCCCATGTCAAGTATAGGTATAAAATTCCTGTCTTGTTTACCCATTCCTTTTACTGTACTTGGTATTTTTTGTTTTGTAAACAAGGTGACAGGTGTAATCCAGGCGGGCTGGCAAATGAATGCCAGGTATGTGTATATCTCAGGTGTTAATCATTATGTTAATCAATATACTAATCATTATGTAATAGGGGTGTTGCTTAAAGGAAGGCAAAGTAAATTAATTTGAGTTGTCTGTTAAAGCTCATGAAGAGAAGTCCATGTGTACAACTTCAGAGGCACTGGGATTGAGCTCTGTAATATGCTCAACTCCAGAGGTACTGGGATTGAGCTCTGTAATATGCTCAACTCCAGTGGTACTGGCATTGAGCTCTGTAATATGCTCAACTCCAGAGGTACTGGGATTGAGCTCTGTAATATGCTCAACTCTAGAGGTACTAGGATTGAGCTCTGTAATATGCTCAACTCCAGAGGTACTGGCATTGAGCTCTGTAATATGCTTATTTCCAGAGGTACTGGCATTGAGCTCTGTAATATGCTCAACTTCAGAGTTACTGGGATTGAGCTCAATAATATGCTCAGCTCTAGAGGTACTAGGATTGAGCTCTGTAATATGCTCAACTCCAGAGGTACTGGGATTGAGCTCTGAATATGCTCAACTCCAGAGGTACTGGGATTGAGCTCTGTAATATGCTCAACTCCAGAGGTACTGGCATTGAGCTCTGTAATATGCTTATTTCCAGAGGTACTGGGATTGAGCTCTGTAATATGCTCAACTTCAGAGTTACTGGGATTAAGCTCTGTAATATGTTCAACTCTTGAAGTACTAGGATTGAGCTCTGTAATATGCTCAACTCCAGAGGTACTGGGATTGAGCTCTGAATATGCTCAACTCCAGAGGTACTGGGATTGAGCTCTGTAATATGCTCAACTCCAGAGGTACTGGGATTGAGCTCTGTAATATGCTCAACTTCAGAGTTACTGGGATTGAGCTCTGTAATATGCTCAACTTCAGAGTTACTGGGATTGAGCTCTGTAATATGCTCAACTCTTGAGGTACTAGGATTGAGCTCTGTAATATGCTCAACTCCAGAGGTACTGGGATTGAGCTCTGTAATATGCTCAAAAAGTGGGAGCACAGTTTTTGCTTTGAATAAGTCACTGTATTTTTCCAGTAGTGTATCTAAACCAGGAATAAGCCGGTGTCTCTTATTGCCTGTAAGTATCAAGTTTTTGTTAGTATAATTAGGCAGGGTCATACAGAATTATGAAATGTTAGTCAAAACAAAAAGCTTATTAGTCCAAAGCAAGATATGGTGGGAGAAAGCCCTTGTAATTTATATTGAATTGAGGAATAGGTATTCCTTGAAAGTATATTGTCTTGTTTAAAACTTTAAAAGAATTTAAAAGTTTAGTCCATGAATAGAGGAGCTTAATTAAAGGATGTGGTTTATATACGAGGAAGGTGGTAATTTTTTTTTTAATTTTTAGGGTGAGGGGATTTGGCAAATTGTGTATGTTAAATAAGCGCTTGAAGACTTGAGTGTAATTTTATGTTAGCAAAACCAGAAGGTTTAGTGTATTCCCACTGGTTATATTTTCGCAAAGTTTTTAGTCTTTGCTCAGATGTAAGCAGGAAACGATAAACTAAGTGATTAAACAGTTAGCGTTTCACCTGTGTGTGTGGCAAATCATTTTAAGCCTAACTGGACTTTTCGCCTAAAAGCAATATGATATAATTAGCGACAGCTCTCAGCGAAGGACTCGTAGCAAAGGACCCCTAGTGAAGGTCACGTAACAAAAGGTCCCTAATGGTCCAGGGAGAGAGATTCACCAGAGTTTAGGTTACTTATAATTTCCATTATATGTATGTATATATTTATATCAGGAGTTATCAACAACCAACAAGATATTATGTTACAACTTGCAGTTTGTTTGTGTGTTTATTTACCATATGTTGCTTTAACCCATTGGCACCCCACACGTATTGCTCATTAATCGGTTTGGAAAATTGAACCTTGTGCTTCTGTCCATCAAACAAATTACAACAACACCCTACCACCCTATTTGCAACGAATTAGTGGAGAGGTTTAACGGTACCCTCAAAAGATGTTACAGCGCATGTGCGCAGAACGGCCAAAAGACTGGGACCGTTATCTCTCTGCTATCCTGTTTGCATATAGGAAGGTTCCTAAAGAGAGTTTGGGTTTCTTTCCCTTTGAGCTGATGTATGGGCATATGGTGAGGGGCCCATGATGATCCTCAGGAAACTTTGGATGGGGGAAGTGGGTAAAGAAGAAATTAACAGCACGTATCAGTATGTGGTTGACCTGAGAAATCGTCTTGAAGAAACATGTCGTAGGGCTCAAGAAGAACTAAAAGTTCTTCTGGACAATACAAAAAGTACTATGACACAAGGACAAAAGATAGGAAATTTGCAATTGGTGATAAAGTTCTTATTTTGTTACCAACAGAGTCAAATAAACTCCTTATGCAAGGGCCATATGAAATTGTCGAAAAGGTTACATCGCATGACTATCGTGTCAATGTCAAAAATGCGGTCCAAACAAAACATGCAAATTTACTGAAAAAATATCTGACAAGAGATGGAAATGAAATTGCTTCTGCAAGTGGAGCTTGCAAACATGTGTTTAAGTGTCATCGAAGTTGATGAGGAAGGTCATGAAAGTGGGAATGAAATTTTGAAAAACGTATGTGTTGAATCTCCTTTAACTGAACTGAAAGAGAGTGTAAGAGATTTTGTTATTTGTGATCAGTTAGATGTACAAAAACAAAATCTAATCAAGTCTTGTCAAAATTTCAGGACAAAATGCCTTTGAGCACGCAGTTTCCTTGACAACAAATGACCCTCTTGGAGCAGGCCTTATACAGTTTTGCATGCAGTACCATGTAAAGTGAGAGATGAGATCAAATCAATGTTACAAATGGGGGTGATTGAGCATTCTAACTCGACTTATGCTTCACCTGTTGTTTTGGTTCGCAAAAATGATGGATCAATACGTTTTTGCATTGATTTTCGCAAGCTTAACTCAGTGACGGTGTTTGATCCGGAGCCGATGCCAAATATTGAGGGTCTGAGAGTAAAACTTGCAAATGCTAAATTTTCACCAATATTGACCTTAGTAAATGTTACTGGCAGGTGTAAACAGCCTTCATTACAAACGAGGGTCACTTCCAGTTTACGATTATACCTTTCGGCATGGTGAATGCCCCAGCTGTGTTCACGCGCATGATGCACAAAGTTTTAAATGGGATGTCACATGTCATAAACTACATAGATGACATATTGATTTTTACGGATATATTTGAATGTCAATAGGAAGTTCTTGAAAGGTATTAACAAGGCTCAGCCTGACAGCCAGACCCTCTAAATGCTTCTTTTTGGATTTCAAGACATTTGAACTCTTAGAGCTTGTAGTCGGTGAAGGCTCACTTAGTCCAAATCCAGAGAAAGTGGGTGAAGTCCTCCAGGATAGACCGACATTCAAGAAACAGGTTCGGTCCTTCCTTGGAATGGTAGGGTACTACTAATCTTTTTCCTTTAGGGTCATTATTCGCAGAGGATACAAAATTGTCAATGACGGCAAATTTATCTTGTAATGAGGACTAGACAGTAGCCTCAAAGGACCTATACATATGTACATAGTGTATTATGAGGTTGAAAAGATACATGGATCAATTTTCTTCCATTTGAGGTTTTATGCATGGCGATTGCAAAGATACCACTGTCTGCTACTTTGTCCTGTATTGGGACCCAAACAGTAATCATTAAGGGTTGAATGACCCTAACAGATAATTGAGTAGAAGCTATACCTGGGTAATAATTTTACATTGGAACTATTGCACCATTACTTAACAAAAATACAAAATTATAATTACCAAGACATGGTCGGAAGATACTGGAACCCTTTAACGAAGTAAATATTTTGATGAAAACAACATTCTGACAAATTACTTTACTGGTAAAACTCTATTGAAAGTGTAA
The DNA here is from genome assembly GCA_020152595.1 of Chiridota heheva. NCBI lineage: Eukaryota > Metazoa > Echinodermata > Holothuroidea > Apodida > Chiridotidae > Chiridota > Chiridota heheva. The sequence goes on along the minus strand of JAIGNY010000432.1, from coordinate 26,580 downwards.
CTTTTAACTTTCAACAATACGTTTTTTTCTTACAAAAGAAGAAAATAAAAGTGTGCCCAAAATTAATGTGGATGTGGGCAATATTCACAACAAATTGTATGCCTGTTATAATAAAGAAATAAAGATCGCCCAAAGCTGGATGGGGCAGTTTTGCTTGAACTATCAACAAGTCTCGTTCAAGCGGCTAGAGGGTATAAGTGTTCAAGGCAAGGCTATGAAGATATTTTGAGATGTGCATTTTATGTACACTCTATGATTTTTTAATTGAAAGCCTTTCTTCCTCCCCTCCCCATCTCATGTCCACACCCATAAAATAGAAGCTAGAGAATGGTTGTGTATATATTCTAGCATTCATGTAACCTTACCCTTATAAATAAAATATAAAGATTGCCCAAAGCGGGGTGGGTAAGTTTTGCTTGAACTATTCACAACTCTAGATTGAGCAACTGTTTTGTTTATTATTTTGAGGGGAAGAGGATGGAATGGGGGGGGGGCTGGAGGGTGATAGTGTTCAAGTCAATGCTATGAAGATATTTTGAGATGAACATTTTTTGTACCCTCTATGATTTTTGAGTTGATAGCGTCTCCTACTTTATGTCCAAATCTATCAAATAGAAGCTAGAGAATGTTTGTGTATATATTCTAGTAAAATAATGTTGTGATGTCATTGGCTAGCGCTGGTGGTTTGAAATCTAGTTCTACTGACTGTTTCAGTAATACTCTGTACAAACTGCATATTGTATTACAAGTGGATTCTTCCACTTCTGGCATAGGGGTGAAAGAGAAGAATCCTTGAGCGCATTCCCTGAGTAATTCAAGAGCTTCCTCCTGAAAACTGATGATATCCTCTGATTTCTTCATCTTGAGGAAAAGTAACGTCAGCCCCACCTCTACTACCAAATGTAAGCTGATCAGAAATGCTCTCGCTGTGGGGTTTTGCAACGACTGACACATTTTTGGGATGTCCCAGTACTCATAGTATGATGACTACAAAAACTGGTGAATTTTACACAAAAACGAAGAAGATGAAGCGATAACATAGTCATAAGAGAGGAGAAAACAAGAGAGTAATATTTGTGGTGCATCAAAACTAAATTCTATTTTTCTACAGCTCAAGATGTATATACATTATGTACAGTTTTTCCAAAGATAATTTTCGGCTACATTGTTACACAACTGCACTGACCAGCCTCTGAAAGTCTCCTGAAACTCTAAAATTACTTCTGACCGGAATATGTGGCCTATCCCATAATATTTTAAAACAAAGGAACCCCTTCTTCTGTCCATACTTTAATTGACAGATGAAAACAGAAAGGAGAAATAACCAGGGCCACCCAATAAAAACAGGAGGATGAGAGAAAATGACCACCTTAGATGTAACTGAGTACACCAAGGGAAGTCTAAACTGAGGAATGTATCAAATTTAACGTTTTCACTAAAGTGATAGTAAGGAAGTTAAAGGGACCAGGTAATATCATTTAAGTCAGAATTTTGAAGTCTTAACAAATAAAAATTAGCAATCAACATAAAAAGGAAAATAACATTATTTCACTTTAGAAATGGCATAGAGCTTAAAAGATACATTTGCAGCACATTATTTGCAAACTTGAGAAAACACAAATAGCAAACCATAGGCAAAAAGAAATACTTATTTCAAAGCCCACATGAAGAAGCAATATGCAAGTAAAAAAAGCTAAATATGCTAAAATTACACATTTTGGTATGATACGATCAAAACAAGGAAAACAACATTCTCCAACCTCTTACACTAACACCACCACCACACACAAAAAAATAATCAAACATGCCCAGAGTTAGTAAAGAACTTATCAATGTTGACTTTGAAATTGTGAACAGAATTGGAGCTAACTACCCACTCAGGCAAACCATTGCACTCATTAACAACTCCTTATAAAAAAGTTAAACGCCAAATATTCATCCGTGCGAACTCTTTGGTCAACTTCAACCTGTTACCATGTGTCACATGAGGATTAGGTGAAATAGCAAGAAGTCAAAGCCTCACTACCAGATAGGAATTTACAAACCTAAATCATATCGTCACGTACTCTTCTCATCTCAAGCGTGGTCAAACCAAGAATTCGCAACCTAGAATTATGAGATTCCTTTCTTCAGGAATAAGTCTAGTGGCTCTTCGCTGAACCTGCTACAAAATGAAATTATCCTTCTCATAAAAGGGACTCCAAGCCTAAATAGCATACTCAAGGTGAGGCCTGACTAACAGTTTATACAAATACACAAATTAGGACAACCTCTCTACCAAGAAAACAAAAATTTCTTCTAATCAAACCAAGCGTCCTATTTGCCGTTGCAACTGCTAAAGCACACTGTTTAGAAGGCTTCAGATTACAAGTAATGACAACACATAGATCCCTTTCTTGATCAACACAGTCAAGAATTGAAGCATTCATGCAGTAATCAAAAGCCAAATTGCTCTTATCAAAATGAATAGCTTTGCATTTATCAACATTGAATGAGATCTGCCATGTTTGAGACCAAGAAACTAACTTATCCAGATCAGTTTGCAACAGTGAAGAATTCCTAGCATCATCAACAATCCTGTACAGCTTAGTATTATCAGCAAATTCACAAATCTTGGAGCCAAGGGAAACATCAATATCATTAATGAAGATTAAGAAAAGAAGCGGACCCAATACAGAACCCTGAGGAACACCACTTGTAACCTTCTTCCATGGAGATCCTTCACCATACAACAACTCTTTGCGACCTGTCAATTAACCAAGAATTCATCTAAGTGGCACACTTTCCTTCCACACCAAGCGCTCTTGTTTTCAACATGAGCCTGCCTAACGGAACCTTATCAAATGCTTTTTGAAAGTCTAAATAGATAACATCCACATTATGACTAGCATCAACTAGTTTAGTAACATCATCAAGAAATTCCAATAAATTAAAAACACAAGAACTCTTAGGTAAAAACCCATGCTGGGACAAATTGAACAAACCATTGACCAGTAAATGATCTAGTATAACATCCTTAATAATGGACTTCATGACCTTGCACACAACACTAGTAAGACTCACCGGCCTATAGTTATAGGGCAAACTGTGGTCACCTTTTTAAAAATAGGAGTGACATTTGCAATTCTCCGATCACTAGGAACAACACCAACATCAAAACACTTTGAAAAGATAATACTCAGGGGAACAGAAAGAACATCAGAACACTCACGTAAGACAGCAGGATATATACCATCTGGACTGGGTGCTTTATTTAAAATCAGACCCTTTAACTTCTTAGACACAACATCAACTGAAAAATCAACATCCTTAATGGACACTGGAGAGCTCACACTAAGATATTCCACAACATCATCAGCAAGGGACTCCTTAGTAAAAACAGATAGGTACTTTCCCACTCTGTTCTAATGTTACTGTACTACTGTACATGTATATTGCATATTTGCAAAACTAGTAGTGCACCACAACTAGGCCAGCTGTTATTGAAAATTTGAGGAATAGCAGCAATATTTACGAACTGAAAATTTGAGGAATAGCGGCAATATTTACGAACTTCACAAGTTTTGCAACCATGTCTTCCCATAAATATTATGTTCTTATGAAATTTTTAGGTGCTGTACCTTGTTCAAATACATACATACTGTATTTCTAAGAAATAATATTTTTTCTGATTTTTAAGATTTTTTAACTTATTCTTGCAAGTACTGATACTGACGATTATTCAGTATTTTTCATTTGGTGGTATCATTCCGTACCGGTACTTTTCTTTGTACCGGTATACCATGCAACGTTATTTATTTGGTGGGAATTTTGATAAATCATTTAATCAAATAATAATTTTGGTGAAGTATTATATCTTTGTTACAAAAATTAATAAAATTAAACCTTCAGTAAACAAGATAAATAGATTTTTTAAAAGATTATTTTCAGTTACAAAAGTATAAACAGTAAAAGCAAGTAATATTTTGTTGGTCCATCTAACAAATGGGACAATTACTGGCTCCCATGGTACAATTTTTTGCATTTACAGTCTAAATAGTTTGTTTGTTTGTTTGATGAGGGCTTAACAGCACCACGACAACGAGGGTTAAATTGAGCCTGAGAGGTCAGATCATTCTAGAGGTAGGAAGGAAAGGAAACAGGGGGAGAAAGAGAGAAATTTTAAGAACAAAAAGTCAGAAAGCTGTGATCGAGAAAGGAGGTGCATGGGTAAAACAAAAACAAAGTAGAGAGGGGGTGGAAGAGGAGAATTAAATATGGTTGTAGAGGGAAGCATAATAAAGGAAGGAGATAATCTTATCCGGAGGATTTTTCTGGAAGAACTCAGCAATTGAGTTGTGGGGAGCGAGGGAAGCTCTGGGAAGGTTGTACAGGGGGCAAGCAAGGAGAACATGATGGATTGTGAGGGTGCAGTGGCAATTGTTGCAGAGGGGTTGGGGGAGCCAATAAGGAGGTGGGAGTGAGTGAGGTGAGTGTGACCAATTCTAAGACGGGTAATATGAACATTGTTGATACGAGAGTGGTTGTTGATGGTGGATTTGATCGGAATTGTGGGCTGAATGACATGGAGTTTGTTATTAATTTGGGAGTTCCATGAGGTTTGCCAACGGTCACGAACAAGGGAAGCCATAAGCGGTTTGATGTCAGAGAGGGTTTTGGAAAAAGGGGTAGGGATGAGGTTGAGGGCAAGCTTAGTGGCTGCATCAGCCCTGTCATTGCCAGGGATGCCAACATGGCTGGGTATCTAGAAGAAAAGAACACTTTTTCTGCAGAGGGTGGGAGAAAGGAGTTTCCAAAGGAGGTGGCATGTGAGGTTATTCCATTTAAGATTGAGTAAAGAAGTAAGAACAGCCTTTGAGTCAGAGAAAATGGCAAAGTGGCTGAGTGGAGAGTACTCAATAAAGTTGAGGGCGAGCAGAATGGCCTTAGCCTCGGCTGAAAATATGGATGAGTGGTCGGGAAGTCTGCTACTGAGGGTGATGTCTTGGCAGCAGCAGCTGTCTTGCTGCCTTCCTTGGAGCCATCAGTATAGATGGAGGTGTAATTTGAGAGTTGGTCTTTGATTTGGTTGTGGAGATTGATGAAGAGTTAGGGTGGGTTTGAGTTTTGTGATGAGTGGAGAGGTCTACATGTAGGTGGACAGAAGGGAGGGGGTGGCCCAAGGAGGAAAAGTGGGCCAGGAGTACGTGCCGAGAGTGGCAAGGTTGATGCCAAGATGGAAGAGGTCTGATTTAATGCGTGAGCTGAAGGGAGGGGATAGGGTTTTAGTCCTATCAAAGAGGGTGGAGAAATTGGGGTACCTAATGAGGTTGTAAACACGGTTCTGGGTGTTGGTGAGGACTCTAAAAGCATAGGAGTGGCTAAGCTTTCTCCATCTAAGTAGAAAGGGGGTTCGTTGGCTTCAACATGAAGACTGGTGATTGGGGAGGTCCTGTAGGCACCTAGACAAAGCCTGAGGGCTTTATCTGGATGGTGTTGATGTGGTTGAGGTTTGAGTTGTGAGCGACACAGTAAACAATATTGCCATAGTCAAGCTTGGCACGAATGGTGAGTCGAAAATATTGAGGATAGCATAGCGGTTCGCTCCCTAAGTGGTGTTAGAAAGGAGTCGGAGGATATCGAGGGAGCTGTTGCATTTTAGTTTCAGCTTGGTGATGTGTTGCTTGTAGGTGAGCTTAGGGTCTAGAGTTAGACCCAGAAACTTTGTGTGTTCAACTTTAGGGATGCGATTACCATTGAGCACAAAGTTCGGATTGGGGTGGAGGTTGTTTAAATGACAAAAGTGCATGCAGACTGTCTTGTCTTTGGAGAATTTAAAACCGTTATTGTTGCTCCAGACTTGCAGCTGGTTGAGGCTGATTTGGAGCCTATTTTCAACAATAGGAAAGCAAGGGGAGGAGTAGAAGATGGTGAAGTAATCCATGTATAAGGTACGGTTGATGTTGGGGCCAAGGTTATCCGCGATGTCATTAATGCTCAGGTTGAAGAGAGTGGGAGAGAGGATGCTGCCTTGGGGGACGCCCTCTTCTTGGGGTACGGGTTGGAGGTTTAGATAGATTTACCATATCATATATTTTTCATCCTTGAAGGTAACTAGATATTCTATTTATTATATCAAGATGCAAAACATGTAATATTTTTTTTAATTATGCTATTTTTGTGTATGTAAAACTGTGGCTTATGTTTTTTGAGTCTCCAACAGTTTTGTTGTTTTATTTGTTCTTTTGAGAAAAAAACAAAAGAAAAAAACAAACAAATGTAGTCTAATTTTTTTGGTTGTGGTTTCCCCATCTCATCTGCAATCCCAAATCATAGATCTAAAATGTTGTGCATTTGACACACAAGACTGGCACTTGTTGTAGCCAACATCCACTATAGCTTGGCTGCAAATCTCCATAATTAAAGTTCCCGTAAGAAAGGATCATGCGCACAAACAAACAAAGACTACAAACAAATAGTTTTTGATGGTTTATTTATTTATGGTTATTAAGCAAGAACTTGTCTTTTTGCGAAAAAGCACGCATATTGAACTTTCGAACAGCCATGTTATGTTAAAATTTTCATTTTACTTATTTATATATATACATATATATATATATATATATTTATATATATATGTAAACTTAAGCCCCACCCAATTTTATTCTCACATAATATTGGCACATGCATGGTGAAATAGTAGTTTGCAATGATCTTTCTGCATTTATTAAAGCTAGCCTACACATTTTCTGTTGATAGCTTACCCTTTTCACACATTTGAATAACAACAAATGTAATTGTGAGGGACTACCTGTAATACATGACACACTTTCAGTGACCTCAAAAGTCATTTTAAGTCATTTCAATCAATTCTTTTGCATTGCACAGTAATGCATAGGGCCTGGACGTGTCAGCCTTCAAAAATCATCATGAACTCTGCTTTTAAGTCTCACCTAAAAATACAAGAAACATTATTTGTCGTAGAGTGATTAGGGCCTAAATGCAAAACTTTCTGATTGTTAATGAAACAAAATTTATCATGTCTTTGGTGAGAAATGCAACTTTGTGAGCTCAAACAGCAAATTTTGCATAGATACGTTCACTATATCAGGCTCGTTCATAAATGGGAGTTTGCATACTGAGATAAAAATCACAGAAAATCCCAAAGTTGAACAAATAGTACTAAAAATGTATTATTGTCATTTTACTTCTAATTTATTTACTTTTTTTGAATGAACAAAATCGTAATTATTTATTTTATGAGAGGGCGCCAGATTTGTATTGCCCTAAGGCTACTTTGCTGAATGTAAGCAATCTTAACCTGTGACTTTTAACTCCCAGTTTTTTATAGACAACAATAAGGCCTACAACAAAAAGTATCGTAAGTGCATGAAGAATTCTTTTCATACTTCAAACAAAAGAATTTGCAACATTTAATTGGCTAAATTGCATATATCGGACACAAATCTGGTAGAAATTTATCTTGTCTGCATGTTTAGTGTGTAAGGTATCACATGATCAGAACTTATGTACTGAAATGACCCTAACATCACTGCAAGTGTCATATTTTCATTGTTGTTTGGCAACCATGTAGGCCTACATTACTGAAGGGACGTTAGGAACTCGGTTGGCATTCATACAGATTTTTGCCGACTTACACGTAACCTATTCCTCTATTCCTAGCTATTAGTCATATCCCACAATACACTTTTTAACATACTGCTGGTGTGTACAGTGGGTTATTACACTTTCCATACATAAATGTAAAGGTGAAGGTGTGTTGAACATTAGGCGAAATTCGCTCCAAGCTCGTTATCTTACCATATTATGTACCTTTCTTGCTTTAATTCTTACACGTACTTCTTTAGAGTTGTTTTAGTGCTCAAAAAGATAAAATTAGAAGACCCTTTATGCTTGTTTTGGCAAAAAAGTTTTTCCCAGTCGGACCTTTGAAGTTTTTGTCACTCGTAATTGTTTATATTTGACGTCATATTACTTTTATGGTTGGTTAATTGGCTAACAACTTATACACATTTAAATAGATTCAACTAACAAGCAAACAAGGTTTGGTTTAGTTTTTTAATGATTAACGGCACCGCGACAGTCAGAGTCAAATGTGCCAAGAGGGTGTTAGTAAATAAATAATGGTGGTTCAAGAGTAAGGATAGTGAGGAGATAGAAGGTTTGTAAGGGAGATAAAGGGGAAAAGCTAAATGTGGGAGAAAAATTTAGGTGAAAAGAAAGGGGTGTGTAAGGTTAGGTGTAGAAGGGGAGGAGTAAACACATTTTATCGCACTTTGACCTCATGAATAATCAACAAAATATAGTTACAGTATGCTCTTTAAAAAGTAATGGCTGAATAGTCGTTCGCATCGCGAACAGAAGACTCACAGAAAATATGTAAATTTTACCATTTCCAAGTAAGATTTATACAGGATTAATTTTTGGATAAACAAGAAATTTGTTGTGAATCTAGTGATAAAAGATTTTTAATATTTTAGTGAAGAATATTCTCTGGAAGGTTGTGTAAAGTTGAACAAAGTTCTACCAAAAATTTGTGTTGTCTTTTATCTATAATCATGGCGTGGATAGGAAAACACCATAAACTTTGAAAGGCCGCAGATCAGTAAACAACAACAATCCTACAATCTGCGATGTCAGCATACAGAAATGGGTTAAAGTGAAAGAAATTATGGCCAAACGATGGTAAATGATTTCATACCTAATCTATTCCAGATTCAGAACTTTAATAGGCGTAATAATAATAAACCTAGGCTAGGCCTACTAGCCTTATAAATTTATGTAGCCTAACATTAGGCCCTACAGCCTCTTTCACTTCAGTGTCACAAGTCTCAGGGCTGAGGGCTTGAAGTTGAACTTGACTTAGGGTGTTCATGAATCTTCCATATAAAGGGTAGCCTATCATAAGCCACTTCATTCTAGTCTATAAAAGAATGAAGTAAAATCACATGAACTCTTTTCAAACAAATATTAGTTTCATTAATTAGAATTTCCTGCCAGATAACGATAGGATATAGGCCTATATCAGTAATATACAGTAGCCGGAAGTGGGATTTCGCGCTTTAGGTATAGTCTAGGTGTTTCAGTACAAGACTGTCTGAACATACATGCAGGCTACTAATTTACAAACAAATGAATAAACTTCACTGTTCCTACCCGTGTCCCATAGTTTGGATTTGAAGCCCCAGTCTCTGCCCCTGGTGTGAGAAGATCGCGACTCGAAACAGAATCACTATGAGTTACTCGTACTTGACACTCCATTAGCCTTGATGTTTCTGACGGGATGTCGTCCTGTTGTGAGTCATCCATCTAGCCTGATCGATCGCTATCTAGCAGCACATAGCCTAGCCCACTGAGCAATATATGACGACACGAATTGGGGTGAACTATTTTACTTAAAGAGAACTAACGTCCTGACCGAAGTTATATTCGCGCTTATTTTATTTAGTACAAGGAAATCGCTTTGTATTCAAGTTAAACTGCTTATTTTAATTTTGTACAGCTACAAGGCCTATAAACATTGAAACAGAAACTAAATATACACAGTATCAATTAAGCTGCATTAGTGTAGCACTGTTTCACTATACCTTTAACTGTCAAGTTTTTTTTAATTGGTTTGAAGTTACTGGCTTGTAGCACCAAAAGTTCAAACCCCGTGTAGTCGGATATATACGGGTGGTTAATGTGCACCCCCCCCCCAGGACTCTTCCAAACCAACTTTTTAAGCTTCTTTTTATGGTCCTAAAACACATTTAAGATGTTAACAAAAGAAAAATCTCGGCACTCTGGCGATATTCAAGATGGCGTCCAAAATGGCGTCCAAAATGGTAAAATTCTATAAAAAGTCATATATTGGCCATAAATAATAATTTTTATTGAAAGGAAACCTCAAAATATTGTTCTAGAAGCTTTTTGGAGCACTTGCAACCATATTAATATTTTTTGCCATGTTCCTAATCCAATATGGCGGCCAAGATGGCGTCCAAAATGGCGTCAAAAAGGTAAAATTAAAAAAAATCAAAAAGTTATTGGCCATAAACAATAATTATCATTGAAAAGAAAGCTCAAAATATTATTCTAGAAGGTGTTGTGAACACTTGCAACCATATTTGTATTTTTGCATAACTTTGCCATGTTCAAAATCCAATATGGCGGCCAGTATGGCATCCAAAATGGCCGCCAAGTATATCAAAAAAGAAAATCATGAAAAAAATTGCTTACATAGGCTATGGACATTTTATATAGCGAATGTCCACCACTTATCTGTTCATAAGAGTTACTAGTTTCTTCTACAATGTTCATATTTCATACATTTGAAATAACCTGTGTTTATAATGAATCAGTCACTGTCAGAATCAGAGTCTAGGCTGGAATAATCTGATTCATCTGGAACACCATCTTCCTCAGGATATTCTTCATCAGATGAATCCTCCTCAGTGTCATCAGCCAATATATCTTGATGACATGACGGCAAGATAGGTCCCTCTGACCACACTGGCTCAATGTATCCATCACAAAGAGCCCATCCATGTGCTGTAGGAGGCGGGATTTCAAGTATGGGTATGTGTGCCCGTTTCCATTGAGCTACCCTGTAATTTGCACGTTTGATGTGTGGGATCAGCGACTGTCTACAAGGTGGCATCCTGGACAAATCTACTTTGGATGACTTGATGGTCTCTCCTTCGCCAACCATCTTCTTCAACATTGCACATCGAACTTGATTGGCATGCTTAAGTCTAGGAAAGCCATATAGAGCACACACAAACTCATCCAGCTCATCAACTAGACTCTCCTCAACTTCCCAGCTATTGCCCAACTTCACGAAAGAGTCTTGGTAGCGTGGCCTCTTTTCAAGTGTCTTCAGAGGAATTTTCTTCCCCTTTCCTTTAAAAAGCGCAGTTGCAATCTTCACCAGTAAAGCAGTAAATGCCGAGAAGTGCCTCACAGTATGTGGTCCCAAGTCTTTTGCTATGTCACCGATGTCAAGGAGTCTCCGGTTAACTCCACTGCCAGTGTCAAACAGAACAGTCAGTGGACGCAATTTCTCTGCATAGTACAACAATATGAAGAAGATATCGCTATCTGGGCTGTGTACAACTGCCTGTTTGTAACCATCTTCCTTAGCATAAAACAAATACAGGATCACTCGGCTGTCTGTTTCCTCTTGGTTAGAGCTAAGCCCTGGGATTTCATGTTGTTGCACAGATGCACCGTCGGTAGATGTTAGCAGAACGGAACACCTTCAACCACAAGTATGAGAAGATTACATCTGGCTTATGGCTTATTTGGTCAAGCAGCTTGAAAGAAATTTGCTTGAAGGTTGGAGGCAGATCCTTCAATGTATGGAAATGGGCATTCCCATCTTCAATAAAGAGTGTTTCTCCAGCATTTCTGGACGGTAAGGAAGCTTGAGGCACGTCGCTTGTGAGGAAGTGGACTGCTGCTGCTTTGTTGGTTTTTGCCATGAAGCCATCGGGAGTACCTAGAGCATGAGGTACTGGTGTAATGCAGTAATTCATCAGTTCATCAATGCTTACAGGTTGAGAGAGCATCTGTGACTTCACAAGAATTTGAAAGGCTATATCCCCCTGCTCTTGATATTTCAAAGCATTTCCTTGAGCAGATGTTAGCTTAACTTTCTCGTTCAACTTTTGCATGGTCTTCAGCTTTAACTTCTTCAACGGGTCAAAGAATTCCTTTCGTCCTTCGTCGTCATCTTTTTTCTTTAGCCTCTCCTCAACAAACTTCTCCTTCTCCAGCCTGCCAGCTTCCTCAGCAGTTAGAACATCATGTTCTATCTCAGAAGGTATGGGATTGCTAGATGAAATCACATACAAGCGGTCTTTGTCTGCTATGTCGAATGGGTTGAGGAAGCCTTCTATGGCATCCATTACTCGTTGTACTGCAGCTTCACTCCTCTTGATTTCTGTCTGGAGTTGCTCACGGTGCTTGCCACACTTGGCGTTATCATTGTCAAGACACATGTCACACATCTCCAATGTGGCCTGGTAGTACTTACTACGTTCTGATGTCGTCCGAATCCATCGCTGGTAAGCACCGTAGTTCTCTAAGATTCCAGTAAGGCCAGCTCCACCAGCACCAGCATGGGACTTGGCAAACTTCATGAAGGTTTCCTCTATCGTCTTGTCTACGGCACATAAGTTACCGGGTATTCTAGACCTGGCAACGGATATGGCTCCTTTCTCTAGTAATCGAGTAGCTCCTGGATGACTGACCTCAATGTTGGCGAGAAATGCATCAAACCAGGTGAGGTATCTAGAGTAATTGATTCCTCCAAAGCTAAAGAACAAGTCTGCCATGTCCGCCATGCACTTGTGGTACAATTTCAGATTGTTTGTCTTTACTGCATAGAGCAGCATGAAGATACGGTGTGCATGATCCAAAAGATATCCAGAACTTGGCGGTCTTTCCTAGTTCTCCATTTCGGACTCGCTCTTGGAACACCGTGTAGTCATTCAGATACTGCTGAATTGTAGGATCTTGAAGAACAGCATTAAAGTTCTCAGCATTACAGAGTGTTATCAAGGCATTCAGAGCATCTGCATTTGTGGGGCCGTGAGCAGTTTTATCCCTCTGGGCGATATAAGCTGAAAGAAGTAGTCGTTCTAAGGCTTCACTTACTACTTTCAGACACCACATGGACTTGCTATACGCTTTGCCATTTAGAACTCCTTTCAGGCAGCCAGAGGTTGTGAGATTTGCTTCTATAATGAGCTCAGAGTAGCCCGAACCAGCCATCTTATGTCCAAGCATATTCAAGTAGTTCATGATGGTATGGAAGGTTCCAATGAGGACGATGTGGTTCTTGTAAGCTGCAGGGTTGTCCCATATGATAGGCATGGCTTTCATGATTACACCAAGGTCAAATGTAGTTATTGTGTAACGCTGTCCAACTTCCTCAGTAGCCTTCTCGCATTGACGCAACAGTTCTTTCACAACATTGTACTCTGTTATAGGCTTGGTAATGGACGGATAAAAGTCAATGGTGGTAAGTTCACTTGGGGGGCATCCAATGGCAGAAATGAACCCACACAGTGCTGGTATCTGCTGCTTGTCAGTACTACTTGCTTTTCGACAGAAAGCCCAGATAAAGTACACTGTTAAAGCTCTCTGTAACAAAGCCAAATTTTCTTCTGGCTGCTGGACATTCTGTAGGTCTATGTTAGGACCTTTTCTCTTTGCAATATGAAAAGGTGGCAATGGAGCAGGTGTGTCTAGCTTGGCTTGAGAGAGTGCTCTTTTCTTCTGGGAATTGAGACTTGTGTGTGTACTGGGTCTTCAGGCTTCTTGGCTTCCTGTAGCATAATCCCAGCTGCAGTATTGATAGCAGGTCTGCTGTGTATGCCAGTAAGGAGTTGGTTGAAGTTGTCCCACTCAGAATGGAAAAGAACATTATGCGGCGCTTTCACAATCTGTGCCGTCAGTAGTGAAGAACGCTGTTCCAGAGCAACTGCAAGCGCAGTCTCCAACTCCACAGAAAAGAGTTAACTCTCGCAATGGCCTAATCTGCTCAGGAGGGTAAGCAACTGTCTACTTCGGTAGAGGTGGCGCAATGTCATGCAGAGAAGGATGTGCTTGGGAAAAAGCCATTCTCCATTTGAGACAGCCCTGCAAAGATCTTGTCCAATGGAGAACAATAGCCGCTCTGCCTGTCTTGAGGAGCTTTTGGATTGACCAGATATGACCAGGCTGAGGAAGCGTTTCAAATTTGGCGGTATTACTCCATCCTTTACTTCCAATTCACTTGGTGGAGGAGGCCACGTGAGCTCCTTGGTCTCTTTGAATGCACGAAGTATGATGCCTCGTAGCAGCAGTGCAACATCTTTCATGGCATCCTTTGAGGCAAGTTGATAGGTTTGACTAATTGCTTCTTCGACAGAGATGCTGGAGTTGTAGACAAGATAAAAGGGCCAGCCCTTACCCTCTGGGTCAACTTTGACGAATGCAAGTTTGGGGGCCAGGTTACAATGGTTTTCTAGCTTGCGTTTAAGTTTTTCTGCCCGGTAGTTTGGATTTGCAAAGTGTGTCTCATCTAGCTTGGCAACGTATAACATACATA
>JAIGNY010000432.1:0-7500 GCA_020152595.1 Chiridota heheva | reverse complement strand
TCTTTAAAAGAATTTTCTTTCACACTGAGTGTCATCTATCGTCCACCACCATCTAGAAAGAATGGACTGAAAAACTCAGTTTTCGTTAGTGAGTGGGCTGATTATCTGGAACATTTATCCGCCATTAATAGAAAAGTCCTTATTGTTGGTGATTTGAACTTTCATTTAGATGATTCACATAATGTGGATGCTAATCGTTTTTGTGACATATTAGACAATCATGGATTAGTCCAACTGGTGGATGGTGCAACTCATAGAGCGGGACATACTCTTGACGTAGTCATTACTCGATCCAATGATGACACTGTACATGGTACCCCGTCAGTTATTGATCCTTGTCTTTGTGACGAACATGGTAACACAGCTGGTGATCATTTTGCCGTTTGTCTCAAGATAAACTGTTGTAAACCCGAAAATGAAAAGAAGGTTATTTCATTCAGAAAATTGCGATCTATTGACATCCAGTCCTTCACTGATGACATCAGCTCACGCATGGAACTAATTTGTTTGGATAGATCCGTGGATGAACTCGTGAATACCTACGACACAGAACTACGCACGATCCTCGATAAGCACGCCCCTGAGAAAACTAAAAGCATTATCTTAAGACCAGCGTCACCATGGTATACTGATGCCTTAAGGGAAGCTAAATGTAAGCGTAGAAAGTTAGAGAGGGCGTGGCGGAAAACCAAATTAATGGTGCACCACCAAATCTACAGGCAGCAGTGTCACAAAGTAAACAAGCTTTTAATTTGGGAAAAACAACACTACTATTGCAATAAGATATCTGATTGCGCTGGAAACCAGTCTCAGCTTTTCAAACCAGCTAACCAGACACCTCATAGGTCAAAGTGACGACAAAGTCCTACCAAGTTACACATCGCTTAACACTTTGGTTGAGGATTTCGGAGATTTCTTTTTACGTAAAGTGAATAACATTCGCGAAGCATTCGATTCCGAAACAGTCAATGTGGATGCTTTTGTGGGTGATGTGAATTCAAAACTGCCCCTGACGGCATTTACTCTACTTGTGTTGATGAGATAAAAGCATCATCACCGTCCCCAAGCAACCATGTAGTCTTGATCCCATACCCACGTGGTTACTGAAGAAAAGCCTTAACCCCCTCCTCACTATCATAACATCTATCGTTAATCGTTCTTTGGAGGAAGGAATTGTTCCAAGCATTTTCAAAGCGGTCAAATGTTACTCCTATTCTGAAAAAATCTGGCTCAGAAGAATGACATGATGAATTATCGCCCGGTCTCTAATTTACCATTCATTTCAAAGATATTAGAAAAGTCGTTGCCAGTCGCCTTCATAAGCATTTGGACACGAATCATCTTCACGATGCGCCCAATCTGCCTATCGCAAGTTACACTCAACTGAAAGTGCGCTACTTAAAGTTCACAATGATATTGCTCAGGCTTTGGATGGAAAATCACAGTGTGTACTAATAATGCTAGATATGTCGGCAGCTTTTGATGTAATCGATCATCAGATTCTTTTCGTCGACTTCAATATTCTTTTGGCATCACAGCCAACTCTTTGGATTGGCTTAAATCATACATGAGTGACAGGGTACAATGTGTTAATATAAATGAAGTAAAATCTGAGGGAAGCCTTTAAAGTGTGGGATTCTCAAGGATCTGTTTTAGGTCCAGTGGTTTATTGCATGTACACACGCCCCATTGGTGAATTGTTGAGACGGCATAAAATAGATTTTCATTGTTATGCTGACGACACCAGCTTTATACTACTTTTCGGAGGTCTGATAATTGGGAAAGTATTAAGATGAAGTTAGAAGCTTGCCTTGATGACTTGCATTTGGATGGTAAACAATAAATTGAAACTTAATGATGATAAAAGTGAATTGATTGTTTTCTCTTCCAAATCCCATCTATTCTCCACCTGTTCTAACAATTTTGACATTCAACTTGGCAATTGTTCTTTGCATCCAGTGTCTTCAGTTAGGAATCTGGGTGTACTTTTGGATAACAATTTAACAATGCACCAGCACGTGCAATCAGTGATCAAGACATGCTATTTTCATATACGTTCTATTGGTAAGATAAGAAATTTTATAACTGATGATGCTTGCCGTATTTTAGTTCATGCTTTTATAACTTCTAGATTAGATTATTGTAATTCTCTTTTGTATGGTGTAAATATTACCACATTACAGAAACTCCAACGGGTTCAAAATTGTGCAGCCCGTTTAATTACTAGAACTCCCCGGCATGACCACATTACACCCATTCTTAGACAACTCCACTGGCTTCCTGTATGTTACAGACCTACTTTCAAAATACTGCTCTTTACTTATAAATCTCTAAATGGTCTCGCCCTGCCTACCTGGCTGATGAACTTACCCTTTATAATCCACCTCGTAATCTTAGATCACAAAATAAATATTTACTTGTTGTCTCTAAACCAACACTGCCCGTTACTCAGATAGAATTTTTAGTCACTCTGCTGCTACTCTGGAACAATTTGCCTGTTTTCATAAAATGTGCCCCTGATGTCAAAACTTTCAAGAAATTCCTCAAAACTCACTTGTTTGTGGCTGCTTTTGACTCATAGCTATTTTCAGTACTTTTGATTGTTTTTTACTTGTAAGTTCTACTTTTGTACATTACCAGTTTTATACCTTTCTACCTCGCTTTTTACTGCTTTTATAGTTTGTATATACCTTTTATACTGTTTAGGCCCTTGTATCGGTTATTAAGGTTTTTATATTGTTAAGGCCCTAGTATCGTTTGACTGTATTTAAACTTAATGTGTCTTTCATGTTTTGTCTTTTGTAAAGCAAGAGCCTTTTTGGATTTGGCGCTGTAGAAGTTAGAATAATAATATATATATATATATATATATATATATATATATATATATATATATATATATATATATATATATATATATATATATATATATATATATATATATATATATATATATATATATATATATATATATATATATATATATATATATATATATATATATATATATATATATATATATATAATATATGTATATATATATATATATATATATATATATATATATATATATATATATATATATATATATATATATATATATGTATATATATGTATATGTATATATATGTATATATATATATATGTATATATATATATATATATATATGTATATATATGTATATATATATATATGTATATATATATATATATATATATATGTATATATATGTATATGTATATATATGTATATATATATATGTATATATATATATATATGTATATCCGATGACCCAGAGGAAAAAATATCAGAGGCGGCTACACAGACCCGGACCAATCAGAAACCACGTGATACCAATGCTGGCTTCTCCGGATCTGTATAGTCGCCTCTTACTTATGTATATATATATATATATATATATATATATATATATATATATATATATATATATATATATATATATATATATATATATATATATATAAAATGATGAGATATATGTATAGCCGCCTCTGATATTTTTTTCCCCTGGGTCATCGGATTGCCGTCACGGATATTCTCGACGACGGCCCGATTGGTGGGTTCTGTATTTGGCCCCCGAGATTTTCCTCTTGGTCATCGGATTGCAGCAAAAGGGTATTCTGGCTGTTCCATAGAATCCTTTTCTGGCTTCTGATTGGCCTCCTGTTGGGGGTCCCGAGATTTTTCCTCGGTCTCGGTTGCGTCACGGATTTCTCGCTTTTCAAAAGAAACCTTTTCGGGTTCTGGTTGGCCCTATCTGTATGGGGCCCCCGAGTTTTTCATTGGGTCATGTTGCCATCACAAAATAGTCTCGATTGTTCTGCAGAGTCCTTTAAACGGGTGTAAACTTTTCCTGATTGGGGGGTTAGGTGATTGTAGGGTAAAAGTACCTGCCCCAACCAAGGCAGGATACCGTAGAAGGCAAGCCATGGTAGCTCTTTCCCTCCTTCCACCCTCATTAGGGTTTCATCGGATCTTGAGTTACGAATGTTGGCATTCAGCAGTGTGGTCTAATTGAATCGCAACTGTCGTAGACAAACCTGTCCGTTTCATGAAAAGGGAACTTGTGGGATAAAGGGGTTTAATCCCCGTACGGAGGGTTGTGAGATCGGGCTGAATGACGCGTTTTGTATAGATCAGTCGATATTCCTTAGTGATGGCTCTGGTAAAATTTTCCCGGAACCGTCTCTCTGGATGCGGTAAGAGTAATATAGCGGAACGATGACTTCATCATCGTCCCAAGCCCATATTTTTCCATTTAATACTGTTATCATATATGGTCATTACACCACTATTAATTGACCAATCTGATTGGTAAAAAAGACATAATTCTATTACGCATGTAATGGACCAATACCTTGTTCCGCAGGTCCTTTAACGAGGTGTATACTTCATTGCAATGCTGCTTTGATTGGTCGCTACCTGTATAGTGACCTCAGAATTTTCTTCTGGGTCATCGGATTGCGTCACAAGATATTCTCAATTGTTCCATAAAGTCTCTTTAAAGAAGTGTATAGTTCATTTGCAATGCTGGCTTTGATTGATATACCTGTTAGTGACCTCTGAGTTTTTCTTCTGGGTCATCGAATTGCGTCACAAGATATTCTAAATTGTTCCATAAAGTCTTTTAACAAATGTATAGCTTTTCCTGACTGGGTGTGTCAGGTAGGGTTTTCATTTAGTCATTGTCGCCCATTTCAAATCAATACACCCCGATAGTCTGAGTTAGATTTATCAAAGAGTTTAAACTGTAAAAAAAATATAGATAAATCTCCTTCACGATTATCGATAATATCGGGATAATATCGTCACAATTTACTGAGTCACGTCATTCGAGAAGACATTGTACTTAACAATCGAGAAACAGAACACTTGTCATGTTTGAGTACATGTTTTTATCAGACAAAAGTACGTTTTAACGGTAAAAATGGCGTCTAACGGGAAAGACAGGACAGAACTGCGCTTTAATGCGAAATACGGAGGTCTACGGGGCTTAATTGTGGGAATAATTGGACAAAACTACGTTTGTAACGAAGAATGACGTCAACGGAAAATGGCAGGACAGAACTGCGCTTTAATGTGAAATACGGGGATCTACGGGGGCTTCATTGTGGGAATAGTCAGCAAAATTACGTTTTTATTAGGGGAAAATGGCGTCAACGGGGAATGGCAGGACTCAGAACTGCGCTTTAATGTAAATCGGAGTCTACGGGATTGATCGTGGAATAAATCCAGACAGAACTACATTTTTAAATGGCAAAAATGGCGTCAACAAAAAATCCTCAACCATCAACTTTTGAGAAGATAATTTGAAGAAAAAAGTGCTAAAAAACGAGGGAAATGGGTTAAAAGCGAGGGACTTCATTGCGTACACGCGATAATGACGTCATTAACTTGAGAATGGGGCAGATATAAAAGTATCTATGACGTTAAGAAATGTAGATGTGTATTATGTTGTATGTGAACATCGACCAGTCTAGGACTGTCGAGAGAACCGCCATGACGACGGAACGTCGACGAACCTTGCGCCGTGCCAAAGCACTCAACCCGATTTCGCCCGAGTTGTATTGCCCTTTGGAAGGTTGATGAAATTACAGTCGCGTTACCCGTCTAACATCAGGCAACTCTAGTGTATCAAGGGTAAGCAAGGTGGTTTTCTCTGTGACTGCAGGAATATATGCATCTGTCTTTCACACTATGAACCGACATCAAGTATGCATCCCCTAAAATCAACTTTTGAGAGAATAATTTAAAGAAAATAGTGGTAAAACAGACATCAATAATACACAAGAGCATCTCACAAAAGAAAATCCTCTGTCCTGTATTGATTGATTTGATTATGAACTGCTATATACGGCTTAAAATGCAACAACAGATGTTAGAGTATGACGTCAGACGTCAGCAAACAAGATTGCTAGTCACCCTGCACATTTATCCTGGATGAAGAAAAAAAGTTTCGATCTTTTATTTCTCCCGCGAGCAATGGACTGAAGAAAAAGATTTATTCTGCATCCTATTTTCCCAATTTACCGTTATATTTGGTGTCAATTTTGCTGTCTGTGGTCCGTTTTCGTTAAATTTACTTAGATCTGTGCTGCTTCTGGGGTAATTTCATGACATGCATTAAACTTAACAATAGAAGAATCGAGCGCAATTTGACTAAGTTCTATCTTTCGTCACAGGCCTTTTTTAATGTAGGATATAGTCGATCCATTTTGTGTACATCATGCGTATGTTTTATTATAGCCCTATGATGTTTAATAATGGGAGTTAAAATGTTGTAAAGCCAATCAATACATCATTTCTCTACATAATGCGTGTTTAATAGTAGAGTGGTAAAGTTTGATTATATAATAATGGGGTAAAACCATCTCTTAAGATGAAACCTGTTTGCGTGGCAAATTGATATCAATAGTATGAGAAAAAATATTCATAATCCATGTTTGTTTATTCAATATTGATAATATAGATCCTTTGTTTAAATATCCTTGCGTTTGACAAAGAGAACCGATCGATACATCATTTCTGTACGGTGTGTTTAATAACAGGATTGTAAAAGTTTGATTATATGATAATGGGGTAAAATTATCTGTTAAGATGAAGCCTGTTTGCGTGGCAAATATCCGATCGATGATTATGCATGGCGAAATGATAAGAAAACACATTCATAAGCCATTTGTTTATTCAATATTGGATCAATATAGATCCATTGTTTAAATGTCCTTGATGTCTGTTACCATGGCATTATGGGATAAGGGATGAAAGACTAATATTAAATAATGGTATTGGTCCACTACATACTAACAGAATTATGTCATTTTGAATACATCAGATTGGTCAATTAATAGTGGTGTGATGACCATATATGGCAACAGTTTTGAATGTCATTCAAGACTGAACATTTAAAAAGCGAGCTGAAGATTTTGTTTTATTATTCATAGCATTCGTCAGCTACACTAAAACACAACGTGTTATTATATATTGAATTATATCAATTATAACGTGTTGACATTTCGTGTTATACTTACTTTGGTGTATCTTTTCTGTATTACAGTGTTTATTTGCTTTACCTGTCTGTATTTCCTGTTTGTCAAGTATATTTATTCTTCTTGCCATTAATCATGTTCATTCTCACTCACAACCTCGTTTTTTCTGTACTATTCTTGTTAACTATACTCCGAGTCTCTGACTCTCTAAACTTCTTGTATTCGTCACAACCTCATTCATCTCAGGCATCAAACATGGTGACCAGGAACTGGTCACCGTATTGTTTAGCTCTAGTGATTATTCAAATCACTCACTTGCATCTTATCTTTGTATCGATGGGCAATTACATTTGTACAAATCAAGTTGGAAATTGTCAAATTCAACTCACGCAGGAGAAAATTACTCCTTTTACTCCTACCCTTTCTGGTGATATTGAGAGCAATCCTGGACCCTCCCAAAATATCCTTGCAACCCAAAGCAACAAAACTGTC
>JAIGNY010000422.1:22500-163079 GCA_020152595.1 Chiridota heheva | reverse complement strand
GCTTCAAATGGATGTTATTTTTAATTTTCGGGAAGGGCGCTGGTGCGGTGTTTGATCTCGGAACTATTTGATGTTGAACGACAAAGTGTGGAAGAAAAACCCCTGTTGGTTGGTAAACACAACTCTTTCACTGGGGAGGTTGAACCACATGATTTGAGGAA
Source organism: Chiridota heheva (assembly GCA_020152595.1). Taxonomy (NCBI): domain Eukaryota; kingdom Metazoa; phylum Echinodermata; class Holothuroidea; order Apodida; family Chiridotidae; genus Chiridota; species Chiridota heheva. The sequence continues at coordinate 162,918 of JAIGNY010000422.1, read as the reverse complement.
AATCCATTTTGGCTCCTTTCTTAATCAAGCTAAGCGGGTGTATGGTACCACATATACGGGACGATCTTAGCAGCACCTGTTTTGGTCTCAGTCCTGGAAGTTTGATCTTTCATTTTATCCCTTGTGTGTTCCTTTCTGGAGAGTAACTGAATCATTCTTAAGGTACTTGTAACATGCTTACTTTGATAACTAGGGGATATTTTTTCATGGTAGGTTATTTACTACTGTGATTGACGTTACATACTTCTTAATATCTGTGACTGACGTTACATACTTCTTAATATCTGTGACTGACGTTACATTTAAATTGAAAACTGAAAAATAACATTTTTATATCTTCTTTACACATAGTTAAATGTTTTTTGGTTCAAGCTGGTATAATGAGGCATAGGCCTACAGAAGAGAATTTCAAATGACTGGTCTGGTCGTCTGGATTCCCATTGAATTCCAAGTTACCAAAAAATTAAAATTAAATACAAATATTGTGAACGATGATACACATTGTACGTGCTTAACTTCAAAATCCCGTTTTTTTTTTTAAATCCGCATTAAGTCGGAATGATTTTAACTTTCTTAATCTTGTTCTATGCTACTGTACCTCAGCTTCAAAAGTACAGTGGAACTAAATCATAGGAGGCTGTAAGAGATTTAAGTTGGGGGAGGGCAAAAAATGATTGGGGGAGGGAAAAATATGAAAACATTACTGAATGCAAAAAAAGAAAGAATTATTAGCACCCCTTGCAAGCATGAATGCAAATTCTTTATGATGAACTAATGGGGCAGGAAGGAGATGCTTTTTAGTTGAATTTAAACATCTTTTTTATACGAAAAACTTTGGAAACATGCCTCTTTTTGAAGGGAAATAGCGATTGACAGGAACGAATTTTCCTTAGGTACCTTCAATGTCCAACACAACCAATTAAACAATCTATTTATTTCGTTGTTTGGTGAGGGCTTAACGGCACCACGACAGCGAAGGTCAAATTGTGCCCCGAGAGGTTAGATCATTACAGAGGTAGGAAGAAAAGACAATCGGAGTCTTGAGAGAAGTACAGGCGCTAAGGAGCCAGAAAGCTGGGCTCAAGGTGTAAAAAAGGGATAAAGGTAGGTAAAGGTGGGTGGGAGAGGAGGACTAAATATGGTTATAGAGGGAGGCATGATGAAGGAAGGAGATAATTTTATCTGCGTTTTTTTTTCTTTCTGGAAGAGCTCGGCTATGGAGTTGTAAGGGAAGCTTTGGGGAGGTTGTACAGGGGGCAGGCAAGGAGTATGTAGGGAGGGGAAAATGGCAATTATTGCAGAGGGGTGGATGAGCCAGTAAGGTGGGAGTGAGTGAGGTGGGTGTGACCTATTCTAAGGCGTGTAATGTGGACGTTGTCGAAACAGGAGAGATTGTGAATGGTGGGTTTGGTGGGCTGGATGTCGTGGAGTTTATTATCAATTTGGGAGTCTCAGGAGTTTATGGAGGAGGTGGGACGTAAGTTTATCCCACTTAAAGTTGAGTAAAGACAGACTTGGGAGTCTGAGAAGATGGCAAAGTGGCTGAGCGGGGAGTATTCAATATAGTTGAGGGCGAGCAGGATGGCTTTGGCCTCGGCCGAGTAGTTGGTGAAGAAGTTGGGGTGGGTTTTGAGATGAGTGGAGAGGCCCAGGTGGATGGAAGTGAGGGGTGGCCCATGGAGAAAAAGTGGGCCAGGAGAAGTGGGGAGTGGAGGGGTGGGGGGTGATGACAAGATGGTGAGTTCAGGTTTGTAGTGGGGTGATGACAAGATGGTACACTTATATACACTTATTTTGAAATTATTATTCTTTTTTTTCAGTCACGAGTCCCCTCTAGTGTAGAATTGCTGAAGTGTAAGTTGCTACGGATGCTGTAAAGTTATTCTCTGTTGTTCAAGATGGGATCAAGACTGAGGAAAAGAAAACAAGTTGAAACTAATTTTTGTAGCATTATTTTACCATTTAATTTCTTCATTATTCATGTGTGAATTTGACAGAAATGCATACAATAACATAACTCTGAATAAACAATAATGAGTTTCCAAAAGAAAGCAATAAAAATGATCTATTTCAAATTTTGAATGAATCATAGGTTCAAACATAACTCTGCGTACATACAAAATAAAGGGATTTCACCACATATACTAAGATGATTAATTTCAACTACTGAATCAAAAACTTTAAATCAATTTGAAGTGTAATCTATGTGTACATGTGTTGAAAGGAAATCTCATTTTTTGTACATTGTATTCAACACTTTCACCATGTTCACTATAAAAAGAAATACTTAGTTATTATATTAAGTCAATTTGACCTCACTATTGGGCGAGGTCATTAGGATTTTAGGAAACAACCGTTACACTTTCTTCTCCTGAATTTCATCAATTTCTTATTTTGTATTCAACTAGTTTTAAGAATACTTTCCTTTCAAATTTATATAATAAATAAAGTTTAAATGTAGCATCAGCTAAAAGTAGGCAATGTTCAGCTTAAAGCAAACACACCCTAAATTTTGGTGTACCTTAGAGTAAACAAACTATCTTCTGCTATGAAACATGGTATTCTCTTGGTAAAAGCCCTTATTTTTGTCGAACAAATATTGTGCTCCCAAATTTATAAACCAGACAGCCTGAAGTGAGGTTTGGTGTTGAGCTTACATTGCTCTTTTTTAGTTTTCATGTTATGTTCATGACGTGGTAACACCAACGATTGAAAGAATTTTCATCTTAATCTTTATTTATAGATACGTTCCTGATCACATACGTGTGATATATACAGTATATACACATTGTAAATAATACATCCACTTCTCAAATGAATATATATATATAAGATAATACGACACCAGAGTTATGCTAAAAGGAGAATCTTCATTATTGTAAAGAAGATAAGTGCTTTAGAGTCTGTTCTTAAACTTACTACAGCAAGAACAAAAATGTAAAGTTCACATTAGATCTAAAGGCACATCTTGAGTAAAATACTACAAATTAACCAAAAGCAATTTGAATCATGACCCTCAAAGTTAACATTTAATGATACTGCTACGTCGTCTAGGTAATCTTCTAATGTATGACCAGGGAGCTGCTCCCTGGTATGATAAATGAGATGCAACTTTAACTGTATCTTGGCCAATTAAAGAGTTTGGTAGAGGCAGCAGAGACAAGCAACTGATATACTATTTTGCAACGTTTTGATACCATTCCATAGATATCTCCACTGTGTAAATATATCAATTTGAGGGCGAAAATAAGACCTACAATTTCAAAAAGAACATTTCTACTTGTCAGAACAACAATACCAGACATCTATCACTTCATAAAAGTGCACCACAGTGTTGTCAGTTAGGGTGGGAAGATCACATACACATTGAACATTCAAGATCAGAACAAATTATGAAAGTATTTTATGAGGGTAAACATTTACCCATAGGTCTAAAAGATACTACGAATGAAAATAATAGAAAGAATATAGAAGATATTAACTGTCACCTTACTATACTAGCAAAAGGCACAGGTGTAGCAACATTAGGAGTAACAAATCAAAAAGTAAAGACCAAAGCAAGATCATTCTTTAATATACAGCAGAAAAAACTAATTTATCATTTGTAAAATGTAAACATTTTTTGGAACTGCATTCCATTAAAGACCAAAATCCCACAAACGTACAAGGAATTTATTATGCTGTAATCATATACTGCAAGATCTAACTTTCCAAATAATACACTACAAATCTAAGCTTAGTATACTGACAGTATATGCAACGAAAGTTATATTTCATATTCTTATCTGTTACACTATGAACAACAATATAATAGATACATCTATAAAGGTCTTTAAGAATACATTGCTTGATGAACATTGAGACAGTGAGTGTATAAAAGTATTTTCTCTTGTTTAACTTTGTTATTGAGAAAGGAACAACCCACAGGCAAATGAAATAACATTACTAATTGTTCTGTTGTTACTAAATGCAAACAACTATTTAATCCTGAACTTCTGCAAGAAATGTATATTTACAGCAATATAAGACATATAACTGAAGTAACATTATTGATTTTTTAAAGACAGTCATATTCTGTAGAGAAGGGCATAAAAAACTATGTTAGGGGATACTCATCTTATAGGCATTTTCGAAAAAATATTACAGAAGGACAAAAGATTAAACAAACGGAACTTAATCAAGACCAGGGAGATGAGACTGAAACATGATATATCTTATTTCTACCATACTCAAGAAAGTCTTATGACTACAGTATTTTCATCTCTTATCACATATAATATATATATATAAATATATATATATATATATATATATATATATATATATATATATATATATATATATATATATATATATATATATATATATATATATATATATATATATATATATATATATATATATATATATATATATATATATATATATATATATATATAAATATATATATATATATATATATACATAAATATATATATATATAATCTGAAATTATCACCTGTTATGTTTTTGTTTTTTTCACGTGTCTCTCTTCTCTTCCAAGTTGCAGTTCTTTAGGAGATAATTGACAAGAAAAGCTATGACGTAAAATAATAATTCCAACAAATAAAATGATCTTTGTTATAATAAAAGTGTGTTGAAGACACAAAAGCTTATAATACACATCAATTGATATTTTTCATTTCAGTCATTCATTAAACCCCTGCACAGTGTAGATTTCAATTGCAAATAAAACATCCAGCACTTGCTTTTTATGACCAAATGACAATGAAATTTCAGATACAAAATTCTTTTTATTTCTTAAATTAAAATCTGTTTTATGTACAGCTTAATTCCCTTCAGCATTGTAACAATAAAAGTATGGACTTTCTAAGGCCATGAATAAACAAATGATAATAAACAAAACAAAAAAGAGATGAGGCATATATTTACCAAGTGAAATTGCAAAAAACTCAGTTAGTGACCAACTCCTGACAGCAAAAGGAATTTACCTTCATCAATCTCTCTTTATCAAAATTTGTTAAAAACCCATTTGAGTGGTACAAAATAGTTAATCTACATCAGTTAAAATTTACCAATCTCCAACTCTTTGAATTTTTTAGACATCAGTATTCAAATTTGTATGCGATGCATGACTGGGCAATCTTGATATTTTGTTATGAAAATCCTATTTTTTAATTGTCTATGATAATATTTAAATGAGGTCCCAGAAATTCTGAAGAAAAATGTTCCAATTGGTACTATACCCTTAATAACACCCTTGCAAGATTAGACTTTTCCATTATTTGAGGTCTTGAAGATGAATTTTGGAAAATATTTTAAAATTACAGAAAAACCTGATTCAACCCCCTTATCATACATCACTAACTTTGATAGCAATAGCTTGGAACCAAAACGAGCCTTTTCTGAATTTCAAAGACTGGTTTACCCCAAATTTGAATTCTTTCTAACAGTCTAAGCAAAAGCAAGTGTCCATAGACTGTTAACCATGATCTTTAATGTTTAACATAAATCTGGTACAAATCAGATTTTACAATTATTACATTATCAGCAATTGGCAGAATAAGCATACTATCATCACAGAGCAGCAAAGAATAAATGCAAATGCCATGTGATAAACTATTTCAAATTCATAAACTCTCAGAGAGTTTAAAAATCAAACCCATTTCATTTAAAGTGTTGCATAAGACTTTAAACTTTCCTTCAATATTGAATGAAAGCATATAAATAATCAACACAGCATTACAAAGTTTATAAATGGTTAACTTGTTCACACAAATCTGTGGTAAAATGTATGAGGGAAATAATGCAGATAGGCATGTTAGTTTAAACTTCATCTGAAACAAAATATAGACCTAAAGCATAATATACACATGCCGAGTGATGCCTGATGGTTTTTCGACCAGAAAGTTCCACTGCTCAGTGGTATTTCCAACATCTGATAAACCTTCCACTACTGCCAATCATCCTCTCGAATCAATTCACACTCCACCCACACAGTTTCACATTACCATGCATGACCGCCAACAGAGCTGGCAAAAACAAACAAAACCCCAGTCTTGATTGTACCAGGGATCTATAACAGTAACTCTGGTTGGACGCATTTCATGCATCATTGGGTGAAAAGGGTATTGAGTGGTTCTTGTTGTGCCAGTGACTGACAGACAAAATATAAGCTAATCCCTTAATCTGCATGAAGCATTAATAATCACATCATAGAAAACTGGTCTAAAAAGCATTGGAAAGTAACACATCATAATATCATTTCAATATAAAAATATTATTGCAAATTCTTAACATAAAACCAAAGAATGAAAATAAAGAAAATCCTTGTGCAGTATTTGTACTGAGATTCAAATTTTTCATTAAAACTATTTGTTGATGCTAACTTTTCACTAAATGAATGCTGAAAAATAATTTGCTAATAAATCATCCATAAAACTACATCAGGTGAAACAAAAGTGTGATTATTAAATTAAATTATGCTGGAAGAATTATAAATGTTATACACCAGTTTTTTCTTTTTTCTTCTCTAAAGTAACATCCTTAGATCCAAACTACCTTCAACATCTCAGTATGTATACATGTCAAACAGAGAATTATAACGTGTTATGACATTGTCTGAATGATGGAAAACAGATAAGTTTGTGAAGATTTAGTATCTTTAAAAATACCTGCATCACCCTTGTTCCTTTTTCTTATTGGTTTCTAAAACTCATGGACGTAAAAAAGAATGATTGCCTTTCTGGTAATTGCTTCAGTCACAAATTTATTATCACTTAACATACGTGTAAAATACCTTACAAAAACTTTTACCCATGATGCACAATTAGCTTGGAATTGAGGACACTTTCTCAATCCTTGATAAGAACTGTAACAAATTACAGAACATTCTCAGCTCCTCTTGGTGACTCTTTAAAATTTTTAGTTGTGGGAGTTCAGAAAACAAGATTTTAAAATGTATTTTCTTGGTTGTTTGCTCTACGTCTTTGCCATGAATCGGAATGAAGTTGATGCTGTGGATTATGTAGGTAGGTCATCTTTAGTATATGTAGATCCAGTACTGGGCTGTTCATGAAAGTTTCTCTTTAATTCTTGTTCTATGATTGAACTTTTTCCAGTTTTCACTAGATTTTACCATATGACAATTTCTGTTAGATTTTATGTAAATGTTCGTTAATTATGCCATTGATATGAAAAACCTTTTTCAACCTAATGTTAACAGCCAACTTAAATAGTTACCACTTAAAACGGTAAATTATACATCTTCTTTTAATGTAATGTTTCGATACCTTATTAAGCGAATTCAAAAACGTACAATTCGCAGCCCCTAAACAACAACTTATTCAACCAGGGATTGCATATAATGTTTACTGGTGTAGTGTGGCCTCTATTATACATCAATATCAATATACGTCAGTGGTGCCGGTGCCTAAAAATCTCATTTGTATGCGTCCTCTACGATAAAAATGTACAAATTGTTGTCAGATTATAAGTGAAGAATGAACTGTTGGAATGCTTGGAATTGGTCACAATATTGCTGTTTTGATCGTATGTTTTTCTACATGTTTTTGAATATTTTTAAAATAATCTCATTATGGACAGATTGGCGTCCATATTTGTCTAATGTTCCTTTAAACCCTTTGAAAAACCTTTTCGACGAAATTCGTTTGATTTCTTCTTCTGTAGACACGTCGCTCATGTTGAGTGGAATCCAAGTCAGGGCTGGCAAGTAAGTTTCCGCTTTCACTCAGTTCTATATGTCTTTTTTTTTTCTTCCCAGGTGACCATCAATGTATGATTTGTAGTAGCACTTATTGTGGGAAACCATTCGTACTAAAGACCAGAAACGACATGACAAGATGATATACATAAAGCAATCTTAAAATTGGTTTTGCTGATACTAGAATGTAATCAGTTTATTGAGTGTTTGTAATACAGTGATATTTGCATGGTTATCACCGACAACAAACTGATATCAAATAGCAGAGTGGAATCAAGACTTTATACTTTCATATGATTACTTGATAACGAATTTACGTCTGATATATCCTCAGATCTGATGTGAAAGAGATTAATAACGCAAAAAAGACACACCAGTTGGTTGATGTTTGTCCCTTGGTCGACCACGCCCAGAGGCTGATTTTTTGCGAAATAGGATAACAATTGCATTCACTCATTGCACTCATTTGAGTTAAGTTAGCATGGAATATCACACTGTGTTAAAAGTTAGATCCATCGCAGTCATTAGGCCAATAAGTAATTATCCCCGATTTCTATGGCCCAGTGACGTGATGCCAATCCATTGCAGGTTAACTCACCAGCAATGCTGGTACTCATGTAGCTGAGTGTTTCCCACAGATGGCACATAATGATCAGTACGAACCTGTTCTCCATGTACATCAATCCTATAACGATTATGGTGGGAAAAATGATGTGATGCGGAATCAGTCATATCTCCAAAATCATTACTACCAGGCTTTGAAGTCCCTGTATCAATCTTATGTCCTTGAGTCGAGTCTGAAATCTGCTTATTAACTAGACTGGCTTGTTCCATGCATTCATTATTGTCTGCAGAGGATTGATTACATTGGTCTGAATCAGCTGATCCACCTGTTCTAAGCGATGTATAGTGAGGCTCTAATGACTGTATGTTTAGATTCGAATAATAAGTTTCATCTTCAAGTGGATGATCACATACACTTTGGCATTTAGATATTTTAGCACTCACACTGCCTTTATATCCCTGTGGCATTTCTGATGAAACCTCACGGGAATCCGATCTGCTTCCTGCTTGTGTTCTGCCTTCATGTTCATCCCGATTGATTCCTTTCCCCATGTGCTGTCCATTATTTAAGGGTTGATTTTGACTATCCATCATGTTCTCATACAGTCTTGCATCATATTCATATCTACTGCTGGCTGCAGGCGGATATCTTGGTGGATTACACATTAATTTTTCATCAAATTTTCCCACAGGCTTGGAAGTCTGACGGGGTTCGTAAATTTATCTTTTCTCCCAGTGCAGTTCCATGACTTGTTTGGATTTGGGCACGTGATGGTGATGATTCACACTCCATTGGTTCTTCTGATTCTGTTTGGGGTGTGAATTTATTAGGATTTCTTGTTGGGTCATCACTATAGCAGTCCACCCCTTGTTTGATTGACTCCTGAAAAGCTGCTTCTTGATCATTCCTGGTTGAAGGAGATATGCTTTCAGTCAAATCTTTGCTTTGATAGAAGCAGATATAACCATCTCCTAAAAGGCGCTTCCAGTGCCTTGGGTATTGAGGATTTTGAAGTTTCTCCAGAAGGAGTTTGGGATTTTCCAACTCTCTCTTGAACTCATGCATGTGGCTCACCTGAGGTACATTGTATCCTCGTTGGTCTCCTGAAGAAAAGAGTTAAAACAAATTTTGATAATCAGTATATAAAGATGCCGATGCAGAATTTATACCTTTTACAGTTCAATACCTCTTTCCTGCAAAGGTTGCAATTTTGTCTTCCTGTTTTTTTATTTTTTTATTTTCATTTTTTACAAACCCCATGATTGGGGTCTTATACAGTAAGGTTGGGGAGTCTTGCAGCTGTATGTTTAAGCTCAGACATTATCTGGTCAAAAATATGACTTTCCTTTGTAGGGTCTTCCACAATCTAGTGAAACCTTGCAAATGGGAAGATACAATCATCGACAAAATTAGTTGTTGCGTTCCTAATATCCCTTTTACCCCGTCTCAATGTTGGAGTTGCAGAGGATCATCTTTTGACACTTTCATTTCAAAGAACATTGAAATGGGGTAGAAGAGGAAAAAGTGTGACAACAATTTTGTCCTAGATTGTCAAGAGTTCACAGGTTTATCACAGGTATATATGGAAGGGAAAAATAACACAGAAAAGAAAAGTTTAAGTATCACAGTGGAATTAAAATTAAGAACCTTTGCGAAAGAAGTATACAAGTTCTAATCATAAATAATGACACTTGGTTTTCCCCCCAGGCAATTGACAGTTTGAGCTAAGTTTTCAATGCCCAATACTTCTCCTGAAATATAAACAATGTGAAGGTTATGTATGACACACCATAGGAGATGTATCAAAGATATAACATGTATTCTCCGTACCCACGACTGGTGTTCTACAGTTATTTTAAAATGGTTGCTATCAGTTAGTTTTTTATCTGTTTTTTGCAGAACACTGTGATTTGAAACATATTTTGCAAAGACCACTTGTTGTGCAAGTTTTTCATAATGTATACATTTTCTATTGAGAGGTGCATTCTGAATTGTTTACAATGACAGTATATGAAACTGTAAAAGAAAGCTTTAAATATTACTTATGAACCCCTCCCCTTTCTCCGCATGACAAACAAATTCCTACAATTTATATCATCATAACTTCCCCTAATTCATAAACACTTTTTCACTTTCTGCTGCAAAAGCACAAACAACCTGTTCCTTCAAAATAAAGCAACACAATTTCATGCAATTCTATTATTACACTTATTTTTCTGCAGTCAAAAATATACACTCGGACAATCTTGGACAAAATGAATTGTCGAGCTTTTTAATCCCATTGTATCCTGTCTCAATGTTGGAGTTGGAGAGGATTATGCCCTGACATTTTCATTTCAAGCAAACTTGAAATTGGGGTGACAGGGAGTAAAAGCGACAACAATATTGTCCAAGATTGTAGGCTAACAAACAACTCTTTCTGATGAACATTTTAAGCCACCAACATGCATTCCTAATGAAATTCAGTCATTTTGGATACGGTGTCAAAGTACACTTAGGTAAATGGACAATAGAGACAACATCAGCTAGATGGGTTTAAAAAATATTGAAAACTATAAACATAGCAAACATTTCAACAAAATCAGTTATGATTTAGGCAATTCTCATGCATTTTTAATATCAGGTTATGTTGTGCAGATGCAAATGTAAAGTTCTCATAAGAAGTTGAGCTTAAATCTTTTTTTTAATCTTCTGCAACAATTCTCTGCCATGTTCTAACAATTACGAATTTGAATCATACCCTGATCAAATTCTACTTGTAATAGAGATGTCTTTTCAATAGTACATCCAAAATATTGATCAGTCATAATTCAAAAACTAAATTTCTTTCCTAAAATATCAAAGGTTTTTTTACACAGAATTTAAGCTTTTCTCAACAGGCTCTTAATATATTTATTGAAGGTACAGTATGTTAATAAAACCACTGAGTAACTTCTACAACTGTATAGCAAATGCACATCAATAGCATTTCAGTTCTTTTGGACCAGTCTTGGTTACAACACATGTAGTAATGAGGTATACCAAAACCATCCATGTGCATAAGGAATAAGTATCATAAGCAGTATACAATAAATACTAAGCACCAAAAAATTATCATCCATTATCATAAGTAGTATACAATATATACTAAACAAACAAAAAAGTTGAATATTACTGTACCTCTGCGATCAGCCATGCTGTCAAAGAAAACCCACTGTGCATTTTCTCCTGTTCCTGCTCGCACAAATGTTACATAATAACTTGTCTCAATGCACACAAATGCTGACAATTCCATTTCCTTTTTCGTCAAAAATTCATCTATAGGAGCATTCTTTTGCTTCATATCATTCAATTCTATCATGAATTGTTGATCTATTTTGAGATCATTCGTCTTGTGATCTGGTTTATTCTTCTGAAACAAAAAAGTATGCAATATACCATATTTAATATATCATATCTCTCATTTTCCCTCTCCCTCCATTCTAATCTCTCCCTCCCTCCATTCTAATCTCTCCCTCCCTCCATTCTAATCTCTCCCTCCCTCCATTCTAATCTCTCCCTCCCTCCATTCTAATCTCTCCTCCCTTCATTCTAATCTCTCCCTCCCTCCATTCTAATCTCTCCCTCCCTCCACTCTAATCTCTCCCGCCTCCATTCTAATCTCTCTCTCCCTCCATTCTAATCTTTCCTCCTCCATTCTAATTTCTCCTCCTCCATTCTAATCTCTCCTCCTCCATTCTAATCTCTCCTCCCTCCATTCTAATCTCTCCTCCCTCCATTCTAATCTCTCCTCCCTCCACTCTAATCTCTCCCTCCCTCCATTCTAATCTCTCTCCCTCCATTTTAATCTTTCCTCCCTTCATGCTCCAGGATGTCCCATCTCTGTAACTCTGTCAATATATATATAAGTCCTTTCTTTTCTCTTTTCACTAAAGCTCCCCAACTTATTTTCCTGTCTCTTACCATCTATCAATTTGATCCCTTCCATATCCACTCCATCACTTGTTCTTTCCATTGCTCACTCAACTCTTTTAATCCCTCCTTTATATCTCTCTCAGTCATCTTTTTATCCATCACCTGCTCCTATCCATCTTTCAGCCCTCCCAACTCATTCACTTTGAAATATTTTACCTTCATTACTCCAACTTAATTCCCAGCCCTCTAAGCTTCTCATTTACATATTTTTTAAACTTCCATGCCATATACCCACCCAAATAATTTTTCCATTTAAATATATTACAACCACCATTTTTCTATTCCAATCATCTCCATACTTGTCCCTTATTAATTTGCTTTCTTTCCCATCCCTACATCCCTGCAAATTTGTATCTTTAATCATTTGTGCAAGCGAATCGAGCATTAATGTAATATGGGGGCCAGGGGGAACAATTTTGAGCGAATTTGAGGTCTCAAAACAGTCTTCAAAACGCTCTTATCTGTTGTATAGATTAAAAACAGTTGGAGAGATGTTTTGCTTTGTTGGGGGCCCCTAGAGATAGAGCACCCCCTTCCCCTATAGCCGGCAAGGGTACATGAGCATTACGTGACTGTCTTTAATACCCATCAACTTTTCGATACATCTGAATTTTTGTATCATTCAACTCACCAAATTATGCATTTTTCCTATCCCCATTTCCAGTTTCAAGTTTCCTTTATTCTACTATTTAACTTTTTTACCCACCCACTTCTCCATCACCAGATTAACATAGCTAAAAAAATTCAAATATAAGAAACGTTTACATAATGAAATTGGCAAAATGTACACACTTCCTCATTCCTACTTACAAAGTTAAACATAATGATATGTTTTACATAGGGGAAATGAAGGAAATACTCACATGTCTTATTTTCAAGCAATCTTGACAATAACTCATTATGACACTACCCTCGTCAGTTTTCATTTCTTTGGGACGGCAAGATTTGCATTCATAGAGTGCAAGCCCTCCACATATTACGCAACTTCTTGGATCTAGAAAGAAGATCGAGCACACAAAATACTCTAAGGAACAAGGTGGTGAAGAAAACATTCAAGTATTTTTTCCTTTGAGATGATATACAAGTGAAATTTAAGACTGCAAGGTACAGGCAGAAACAAGTACTGCTCAGTACTTCAAATGCTGTCAGTAATTACCAAAGTACCAAGTAATTACTCAACACCTGACCTTTGAATCATCTTTATAGAGCATGCACTATTGTCATATTAAATCTTTCAATAAAATGAACAAGTTTGACATAGCCGTGGAGCAGTATTTTGGGGTGTGTCACGTATGTTTCAAAGGACTGATCTGAAAGACGAAAATGCTAAGTCAGAGAATTGGTAAAAAGTTCATCCTCTGGTTCCTTTCTAACTTTAACCAGGGGGGAGGGGGCAACAAAAGAGAAGTTTAAACAAGCAGTGGAAGAAAATTGAGGAAAGTTGTTGAAAGTTTGACAAAATTTCCTGAAAATTGTCTGAAGTGGAAGAGAATTTCCTGAAATGAAGGGAATTTGCCGATAATTGCCCCAAAATGAAGAAAATTTCATGAAAATGAAGATTTCATGAAAAATTGACGAAATGTTTTAAAAAGGAAAGGTATTTTTAGAAAATGAAGGAAATTTTCAGAAAATTTCCCAAAAATGAAGGAAGTTTCCAGATTAGCAGCAACTTACTTTATCAGTGCAAAAATGTGGGGTGTAATTAAGTCAAGTTTGCCTGACGAAAATTTGGATTTGCCTCACTTATCCAGAAATCTATAAACGGACAAGGACGTACCTAGGAGGAGTAAAGGGAGCGGTCCCTTCTTCCTTAGTCCGACCCCCCCTCGGGCAACTTAATGAACAACTGTAATATTTTAATTACGCAATGTACTGATGTATGGACTTCTGAGCTAATTATATTGCCACTTATATGAAAAATTTGGTTAATTTTCTGAAACATTCAGCCAATTTACCAAAATGATTAGTCAATTTTCCACAAAAATCGCTCAATTATTTTAAAAGCTCCCCTTAATTTCAAACCCTTTAGAAAACCGGTAAAGAAAGTCAGAACCAACAATTTGGGTAAAACGTTCTGAAGTTTTAATTATTAGGTCTGGTGAAAAATTCTTTTTTTTACAAAAGTCGCTCCCCCTTTTAAATTTCTGGCTACATGCCTGACTTAACCGCTCTCCCCTCCCATCAAAATATATAAAAGAAGATAGTTTGGACGGGATATTGAAAAAAATGTTCATTTTGTTATGAAACATGGAAATACAGGTTATCAGGTTTTCAGTTCTTGTGGCCTTCACTAGCTTTGTTTAGAAATAATCACGCCCTAATTAGATGGAACATCAATTTTCCTTTTGTTTCTTAATCTCCTGCTGTTATCAAATAGGATATAATTATAAGCTTTACAGAAGTTCTCATAATACAAATTAACCCTGCTAAGGGTAGAGAGGATATTTATGAGAGTTATACTTACCTTCCATGCTATAAATAAGCAATTTGGTCCACTGACCTGATTCTAATGCACTTCTAACCGAACTTAAAACATAGTTACCAACCCAGCCCTAACCTCCATAATCCCTTACTTAACATTCCACCGGGGCCTGAATGAGAGGGGAGGCGGGCCAGGATGCATGGAAGGTAAGTATAACTCTCGTAAATATCCCCGCTACACATAGCGGGGTAAATTTATTTCAAGTTATATCATACCTTCCATGCTATAGATATGCAATCAGATTGCGACCAAGGATCGGAAGGAAGGGAATTCAGGTCGAAGCCTATACAAAAGGCTGGTCCTAATACTCGCTCCAGTTTATTCCTACGGATTAAGGATTAGATTCCTTATCTTCTTAAGGATGAAAAGCCTCTGAATAGGAATTACTAAACAATAGTAAATAACAACTAGTTACAGCCAAACCGAACAGGGGTAACTGAGGCAATCGTCGCATTAACCTGAGTTAGTGACTCAGAAAACATGTCAATCAAAAGAGCGTTCGGACACAAAATAAACATCATAGCAGTGTCTAAGATAACGCAACGAAACTCACTGAGTTTATCTACGAGCCGGAACTGGTTAAAAATTACATGATTCGGCACAAAGCATGTGTCAGCTAATGCGAGTTGATGAATTCCTGAAATGAGGAAACGATTCATTAGCGCGCAACGTTTCTAAACCAAATGTTAGCTGGGTAACACGAACTTCATAAAGTAGGTCAAGCAAATACAAGGAAATAAATGCGACTTGAGTTTTCCAAATGACTGCACGAAATATTCCATGAAAGGACCTATGCCTCTAACCAGAGTGCAAGCCCTGGCTGTTCCATAAACAATGCTGACCATTTTGAGATATTGCTTTGGACGATCCATCGTGAGATGGTGTCTCGCAACAAAGTACGATGAGAACTCTGTAACAAAAAGAAGAACGTTTATGTAAAGCCAAGCATCGGCTGCGTATTCTTTAAAGCAATTTTCTGGTAGGTCTAAAGGCGCGGAATGCGGCAGTACTAGTACCGGCTCTGTGCGAAAGATGACCAGAACCAAAAGGTTTTGTGGTTCCGATGCTTTTTTTCATATGCTAAATGATTTGCAAGTTTCGTATAAACTGTCATGTCATTGCATATCATGAAATATTTGTTCCAGGATATCTAATCATAAGCCACCAAAACCAATAAGCACATCCACAGACCATGGGCTATCTGTGTGTCGCATATGACTTGAATCCAGTTTATCATTCTTTAGATATCATGATTACAAGCTTTTTTCACCAAAATCATGTCACGCCCAGCCCACTATGCATACTAATGAAATTCAACGTTTTCATACAAGGAACATGCACACATTAACAAACATCACAACTGTACCAAATATGAAACAAAACATATATGTGGTTGTTATGATAAAAGCAATCCAATTTTTTTTACATGGAGCCCCGCCTACTCATTAATATGCAAGACATCGCCACCAGAAATAAATAGGGCACATCTACGGACAATGGGAAATCTGTGTATGACATTTGACTTGAATCCAGTTTATCGTTCTTTAGATATCGTGTTTACAAGCTCCTTTTTTCAAAAACAAATTAAGCCTCGCCCTCTATGTATATTAATGAAATTTAAAGTTTTTATACTATGAACATGTACACATTAGCAAACATAACTGTACCAAATATGAAACAATGCATACAGATGGTTGTTACAATATTGGCATTTCAAGATTTTTACATTAAGCCCGGCCTACTTATTAAAATGCAAGACATCGCCACCAAAAACAATTGGGCACATCTATGGATCATGTGCTATCTGTCTACAACATGTGACTTGAATCCAGTTGATCGTTCTTTAGATATCGTGTTTACAAGCTCTTTTCAGCAAAATCATATTAAGCCCCGCCCACTATGCATATTAATGAAATTCAATGTTTTCATACCATGAACATGTACATACGTTTTCATACCATGAACATGTACATAACTGTTCCAAATATGAAACAAAACAGATATGCGGTTGTTAAAATATGATCATTTCAAGATTTGTACATTAAGCCCCGCCTACTCATTAACATGCATGACATCACCGCCAAAAACAATAGGGTACATCTACGGACCATGGGCTGTGTGTATACCACATATGACATATCCACTGTACCGTTCTTGAGATATCATGTTTACGAGCTGGCCATCACATACACACATATACACATACGCCATCATGACCACAAAGGTTCCTGCTCGCATCAGAACCAAAAATGACCTCCTATGGGAGGAAGGGCACAAATATCACTTATGCGCTTAGTAGAGTCCACAGAAAGCACAAGACCCTCCTTTCTAATGTCAACTCCCTATGTGGGCACATGGCGAGTGGCTCAAGCAGAGCTTCCACCAACATGCCTAAGACAACTTGCATGACCCAAGAATCTTGCAAGAAGGTTTATATATAAGAAGATACCTTTGGCTAAATTCTCCAGTAGTCGCAAGCCTGTGACCGTCGACCTAATTGGAAAGCCTTGGTGGATGGCTGCTACAGCTATCCTAGAGCCCTTGACTGATCCAAGTCTGGGAGAAGATCTCCCCAAGATGAGGGGGTCACAGACTCCTCAGAAAAGCCTTGCTATGCTGAAGGTTGACGGACAGAGGCCAAACAGTCAAATGAAGAGCTCTGGGACTGTGGTACAGTTCGCCGGAGGCCGGGAAAGAGACAAAAGTCGTCTCCGACTGGAAGCTCGTACAACAGGGAGCGGGAACCACAGTTGGCCGGGCCAAAAGGATGCTACTGGTCCCACATCGCCCTGCATAGTACCCTCGGTACCAATGCGAACGGCGGAAAGCGTAACCTAAATAGTGAGTCCCTTTGAAAGTGAAAGTGTTGACTCCGAAACCCGCGGGTCAGGAGTCAGGACGCAGAGAATCTGTAGCTTACGATAGTCTATGGACGCAGACAGACCTACGTCAGTTTTTAAAAGCAATTTGCTTTTACAAGTATGGTACTGCACACAAAAGCGTGCATATTTAGAATGGAATTCAGTATTGCGTACCGTACGTGTGTTTTTACTCGCTTCATATACGCAAGTATGTGTTGTCCATATTGCTCTGGTCTCCTGTGGAGAGCACGCCCATCCTGTGGGTGTTCCACGGAGGCGAGGCGACACATCCGTAATAGTGTTCTCTTAGACCCGGGTGGTAGAAAAGTGTACAGACAACACAGCTTTGTGGGTCTGACTGGTACTATTAACTCTGTTTAACGAGTTAAATGGCAGGCCGTTAACGTATGCTGTATACTATATGGGCTGCTAACTGTGTAAGGCTTTGAGCCGTAAGACGGTTGTGAGTCGCAAGACCACGCAGCCCTAAGACGTTGGCTACGGTCCTGGAGATAACTGGCACCATATGGGCTGCTAACTGTGTAAGGCTTTGAGCCATAAGACGGTTGCGAGTTGCAAGACCACGCAGCCCTAAGACATTGGCTACGGTCCTGGAGATAACTGGCACCGTACGCAGTACAGGCGGTTAACTAATGAAAGTTTATTTACCTGAAAAGGCTAATTTAAATGAAAATTATAACATGCACTGTAAGCAAAACGGCCGTTACGTAGAACAGGTTTTTCCAACCGTGGAAGGATGGGGCCGGTGGCAACGCCCTGACCGGCTAATAACTTAGTTAAAGTATTTTGATATCTTGTTAACGTATGCCATATACTAAACGGGTCGTTAACGTAAAGATGTTTGTTTGTTTGTTTGATGAAGGCTTTACCGGCACAATGACAGCGAGGGTAAAATTGAGTCTGAGAGAAGTATGGGGACTAAAAGCCAATAAGCTGGGATCGAGAAAGAAAGTGCTAAAAAAAACAAATGTTGGTATTTGGGGGTGTGAGAGGAGGACTAAATATAGTTGTAGAGGGAGGCATAATAAAGGAAGGAGATAATTTTATCCGGAGGATTGTTCTGGAAGTACTCCGCTATGGAGTTGTGAGGGGTGAGGAAAGGTTGCACAGGGGGCAGGTATAAAGGAGGATGTGGTGGACTGTGAGGGGGCGATGGCAGTGCAGAGGGGTGGGGGTAGCAAGTAAGAAGGTGGGAGTGAGTAAGGTGGGTGTAACCAATTCTATGGCAGTTAATGTGGACGTTGTCAATACGGGAGAGATTGTGAATGGTGGGTTGGGTTCGAATGGTGGGCTGGATGTCGTGGAGTTTGTTGTCAATTTGGGAGTCCCATGCGATATGCCAGTGGTCACGATAGGCGATTTGATGTCAGAAAGGGTTTTAGGGAAAGGGGTAGGGAGGAGGTTGAGGGCAAGCTTAGCGGCTGAATCAGATGTCATTGCCAGGGATGCCAACATGGCTGGGTATCCAGAAAAAAAGAATACTTTTCCTGCAGAGGGTGGGCGAAATGAGTTTACCGAGGAGGAGGTGGGATGTGGGGTTATCCCAACTTACGATTGAGTAAAGAAGTAAGGACAGCCTTGGAGTCAGAGAAGATAGCAAACTTGCTAAGCGGAGAGTACTCAATAAAGTTCAGGTGAGGAGGATGGCCTCGGCCGAGAAGATGGACGAGTACTTGGGAAGTCTGCTACTGAGGGTAATTTCTTGGATGACGGCAGCAGCAGCTGTCTTGTCACCTTCCTTGTAGCCATCACTATAAATGGAGGTGTAGTTTGAGAGTTGGTCTTTGAGTTGGTTGTAGAGGTTGGGGTGGTTGGGTTGGGGTTTTGTGATGAGTGGAGAGGCCCAGGTAAATAGAAGGGAGGGGGTGGCCCAGGGAGGAATGTGGGCCAGAAGAAGGTACCAAGAGTGGTGCGGTTGATGCAGAGATGGTGGAGGTCAGGTTTGATGCGTAAGCTGAAGGGAGGGCCTAGGGTTTTAGTCCTATCATAGAGGGTGGAGAAATTGGGGTATCTAATGAGGTTATATACAGGGTTTTGGGTGTTGGGGAGGGCTCTAAAAGCATAGGAGAGGCTAAGCTTTCTACACTTTAGCAGAAAGGGGGATTCGTTGGCTTCAACATGAAGGCTGGTGATTAGGGAGGTCCTGTAGGCACCCAGACAAAGCCTGAGGGCTTCATTTTGGATGGTGTTGATGTGGTTGAGGTAATTGTTGTGAGTGACACAGTAGACAATATTGCCAAAGTCAAGCTTGGCACGAATGGTGAGCCTGGAGATTTTGAGAAGAGCATGGCGGTTTGCACCCCAAGTGGTGTTGGAGAGAGGCAGAGAACGAGAGGAGCTGTTGCATTTCTGTTTCATGTTGGTGATGTGTTGCTTGTAGGAGAGTTTGGGGTCTAAAGTTAAACCCAGGAACTTAGTGTGTTCAACTTTAGAGATGTGATTGCCATTGAGCACGAGGTTCGGGTTGGGGTGGAGGTTGTTGAAATGACAGACAGCGCATGCAGACTGTCTTGTCTTTGAAAAATTTAAAACCGTTATTGTTGCAGTCTTGCAGCCTGTTCAGGCTGAGTTGGAGCCTATTTTCGACAAGAGGAAAGCTAGGGGAAAAGTAGAAGATGGTGAAGTCATCCACGTAGAGGGCAATGTCGTTAATGCTCAGGTTGAAGAGTTTGCTTGTTTGATGAGGGCTTTACAGCACCACGACAACGAGATCAAATTGTGCCTGAGAGGTTAGATCATTCTAGAGGTAGGAAAGAAAGGAAATGGGGAAAATGAGCGAAATACAAGAACAAAAAATCACAAAGCTGGGAACGAGATAGGAGGTGCATGAGTGAAAAAAACAACGTAGAGAGGGGGGTGGGAGAGGAGAATCAAATATGGTTGTAGAGGGAAGCATGATGAAGAAAGGAGATAATTTTATCCGGAGGGTTTTTCTGAAAGAACTCGGCAATTGAGTTGTGAGGAGCGAGGAAGCTCTGGGAAGGGTGTACAGAGGGCAAGCAAGGAGAACGTGATGGACTGTGAGGGTGCAATGGCAATTGTTGCAGAGGGGTTGGGGGAGCCAATAAGGAGATGGGAGGAGCAAGGTGGGTGTGACCTATTCTAAGACGGGTAATATGAACGTTGTCAATACGAAAGGTTGTTGATGGTAGGTTTGATCGAATGGTGGGCTGGATGACGTGGAGTCTGTTATCAATTTGGGATTTCCAGGGTTTGCCAGCGGTCACGAACAAGGGAAGCGATAAGCGGTTTGATGTCAGAAAGGGTTTTAGGAAAAGGGGTGGGGGAAAGGTTGAGGACAAGCTTTGCGGCTTCATCAGCCCTGTCATTGCCAGGGATGCCAACATAGCTGGGTATCCAGGAAAAAAGAATACTTTTCCTGCAGAGGGAGGGCGAAAGGAGTTTCCTCCGGAGGAGGTGGGATGTGAAGTGGGAGAGGATGCTACCTTGGGGGACGCCCTCTTCTTGGGGGTAGGAAGGTTGGAGAGGGTGTGGCCAATATGAACTTGGAATTGCCTGGGTGAGAGGAGGTTTTGAATAAAGATGGGTGGCCTCTGAGGCTGATGGTGTAAAGTTTGCGGATAATGCCATATTTCCAAGTAGTGTCAAAAGCTTTCCCGAGGTCAAAAAAGATGGCAATGAGGTGTTTCTTTTCTGCAAAGGATTCCCGGATAGTGGCGTCGAGCGTAATTAACTAGTGCAGGGTATTGCAACGTTTCTGGAAGCCGCTTTGGTGAGGGGAGATATTCTGTTGGTCTCAAGGAAGCAGTTTAGTCTCTGGTTAATGATCCTTTCCACAATTTTACAGAGACAGCAGGTAAGGGAAATAGGGCGATAGCTGGCGGGTTCGGTACTATCCTTTCCCGGTTTGGGGACAGGGGTGATGATAGCTGTCCTCCAGATAGGGGGGAAAAAGTGTGAGACTAACTACGTTTTAAGTTCAGTTAGAAGTGCGTTAAAATCAGGTCAGTGAGCCAGATTGTATATTTATAGCGTGGAAGGTAAGGTATAACTTAAAGTAAGTATCAGTAGTTTTTTTTTTTTTTTAAGGGGGAGGGGGCAGCACAGTCAACATTAACCAGACATCGCAAATGATAAAAAAATCCCCATGCTGCTAAAAACATGCTTTCCACCCTCTGTTACAACTGCTATCCCACCCTCTGTTCCACATGTCCCATCCTACATCCAACCCTGTTTCACATTCTGTGCCACCATGTTTCACATGCCATGCAATCTTGTTTCACATGCCATAACACCTTGTTTCACATGCCATGCCATCTTGTTTCACATACCGTGCCACCTTGTTTCACATACCATGCCATCTTGTTTCACATGCTATGCCACTTTGTTTCACATTCCATGCCACATTGTTTCACATGCCAGGCTACCTTGTTTCACATGCCATGCCACCCTGTCCCACATTCCAAACCTTTTCACACTCAACTAAAACTTCACCCTTCTGGCACATATTTTCATCCCATCAGAACTAATAGAGATATATGCATTCCTAATGAACAAATGTTGCAACTGGAGAAATTAGGTCACACAGTCAAATATGATCTTTCCATTACTTTTAAACATCTGTGAAATTTTGATCACTTCTCGTCTTCAGGGAAATACTCAAACACGTTTCAGACACTTTTTAGGCAACATTTTGTGGATAAAATAGTCTTGTTACTAAGGGTCCACGTCACAAAGGCTCTATGGGTCGGTCGTACGACGGAGGCCGACCCGTCGCCGACCCAACCAAACACCACAAACGCGACGCACAACTTGTTATGTTTTCCAACACAACACAGACAAGTTCAAATGCCATACACTCCACGCACACTAAAGTTCACTGTACATACACGTGAAATGATAGGCCTCAGTGATTAGACGTGTCAATGACCTTTTCATCATGACAAAGACCTTGAAAAGAAGTTCGTCCACTGCGGATTTTATTGATTTTTGTTTTTAAAGAAGCAAATACCATTCAATGTTTTCCTTTTCAACAATGGACAGCATGGCCGGTGGATTCATGTATTAACTCTCTGCCAGCAATCTTGTACTAACTTAGTGCTATAGTTCATGCATGGTAAATCACTGTATGATACTGTATGTTTATCGCGGGAGAAATAAAGATTCACGAAATATAATGTATCTTACCTGAAAAAATACACATGCATTCGAACTTCAGAAGTGCTGTTATGAGTTTCAAATGAAAACTTTGTGTCGTATTTAACCTCCACTGTCCTTTGCATCTACGTTCTGTATAATCACTCTTTGGGCCTACTTCGTCTCATACAGACAAGAAACAGATGTGGTGTTTACAATACTTTAATTCAGTTTACATCAATTTGGTTTGCATTAAAACTTTTAACAATTTTTTTTTTTTTTTTTTTTTAACCTAAATTCAAATGTACAGTATACCCAAGCCCTTGATATTCCGAGTTTATTTAACTAAACAGAAGCTGCCCTTGAAAACACAGGTTCCTTTAAACCCACGGTTCCACCCGTAGTGCTGAAAACATTTATTCCCAGGGTTCATATATCTTACGGTGCGTGAACTTTTGCATTAAAGCAATGTATTGCGAAAGAAGGGAGTGATATAAAATGTTTGTTATTTTGTCAGTCTTATCTAAGTCAATGCTACTTATGTTTCGCTAATCAAAATAACTGAAATTTTAATTGTTTTAAAATAATTTGGGAGGAATTGCAATTGCCGTATGATCATCACTTTACCTAGCGCGGCACTACGAGGGAGGGGGGCATCCCCTTCCCCCACGAGATCGCTTTCTCCCATTTGCCTGCCAGAAAATTGTTTAAAGCTATCTTATATATACGCATGAGACCAAATTGCCAACCCATATGACCAAAATCCCCGCCACTGCACTTAACCAACCGAAAGTGTATGTTAGTGTGTGGGAGGGGGGGGGTATTGAAATTGCACAAAGATACAAAACATATACCACAATACAGAAGATGTAAATATGGAGAAAATAAGTTAAAACCTTCCCCAAAAATTCCGGGAGGGGGGGAGGGGGCAACCCCGAAAGTGTATGTTTGTGTGTAGGGGGAGGGGGTATTGAAACTGCAAAGAAGATACAAAACATATACCACAATACAGAAGATGTAAATATAGAGAAAATAAGTTAAAACTTTTCCCCCCAAATCCCGCCTATGCGGCCCGTCACATCTACAAAAAATATTGTTTTTATAGTATCAATACAAATCGGGAGACGGGGCTTGCAGTTTATTCCATGAGTGGGTAGCACCCCCCCCCCCCATCCCTCCACCCCACCTCCTTCCTCCCCCCTCCATTTAACAACTCATCATTTCAGATTGCGAGTAAATAAGTTGCAAACATTGTGAGAGAGAAATGCAACTTGAGGTTCTACAAGTTTTGTAAGACGTAAAAGTTATCATTTTGTGCTTGGTTAAGTCATACAAATGCAGCTTTGGGTTGCAAGACCCCTCACAAGAAGAAATCAAATTAAAAATATGACGATCACGAAATCACCCCGTAAATTACCCTTCAAATTTAGTATTTATTAGTCTTTATAAAACACTTTCTTCTATGCAAAATGTGCTCTTCGCTGTTTCCAATAATATGCATCAATGATGATAAATCAGTATTTACAATGTTTATACCTCTTTATTCTTTTTACATACACTTCTTTAACTGTTTAAACTCAGTGGAACCAGGCCAAGTAAAAGTAGATCGTCTTTTTCACTGAGCTGACTGGATAAATTAACTAGTGTTTCAACGAAAAAGAAAGTTTTGGGTGTGAGTGTCATAAATCAAACACGTCATGAAGGACTCTTGCTTATTATGTAATACTACATCATACATGAGCCTGAATTGAAGGAGCGAATTGAAGGAAATGTTAAGGGTACGACTTGGGGTTTAAATGAAAACTGTAAATAGGTCAGTGAGAATATTGTAAACAATAAATTTCCCCGCAAAAATATACTCTTATATGACCTTTTTATCATCTTCTACTGTTCTAGTTACTTGTACAGAATGACTCCCATTTAGCGATAAACAAACACGTTTTCTTCACGCAAGAAATTTATTTCAAAGAAAATAAACCCCACCCATTTTCCTTCTCCAATAAGCAATTTAATTTAAAATCCTTCTGAAATATTGATAATTCTATGGAATTTATCATTTACTTATGAAAAAAAAATCATTTTATAAAGGGAGAGGGGGAGGGGGAACGATCATTCCCTTGCCCCCGTATCTATTCAGCTGGCAGCGTAGGTATGTTTTGATGTGATTAAAGTAAGCAGTGGTGGCGATTTCGTTTCAACGTGGAAGGAGGGGGAGGGGGAAGCAGCCCAGGCAGTGGTGTAGCCAGCCATAAAGGCTTTATATAAGGCTTTATTTTTTAGGGGGACAAAATTCTTCCCCAAAAATCTATTGGGTGAGACATTTCCCCCTGGGAAGACCAATCTAGACAGTGGTGTAGCCAGCCATGTTAGGTTTATTTCTCAGAGGGACAATGATTTTCTCCCCAAAAAAAAAAAAAAAAAAAGGTTTGGAAGGGACATATCCCCGTCCCCCCGCGGGTCGCCACCCATGAAAATTAGGAATATAGGCGAATATAAAATTACCACATTTTCACAAGTTACACAAGAAACAATTTTAACAATTTTTGCTTTGTAAAACTATATTTTCAAATACAACAATACTGTTCAAAATAAATATTGAAAGGGATACAGACAAAGGAAGTAATTCATAAACTGTAATTTGAAATGCAAAGAAAGTGGAAGAAGGGGTGGGGAGGGTAAGTGACAAAACACATGCATATAATATACGATGCATTCTAACCTGTTCCCCAAATTACGCAATTAATTTATAAAGCAATGAAAAGCCATAAAACATATCGAATCGTTCCAATAATAACATTTTAGTAATACAATAAGGCCTATATACGAGGAAAAAACCATGCTGTGATATATAGCTTAACGCTTGCATCACCAACATGGGTTATATATACATCTGAAGAGAAGAAACATCACATTATAGCTTTAGGAAGAAGATTCATTTCTTCTACATCTCGCATTGATAGCTTCCCGAACTTTCCGTCCACGGTCACTCCCATTTATTGTTCCTGGAAATTCCATCTCGACTAAGTCAAACATGGCCAGCAACTTCCGTCTATCCAACTTGGCTTTGCACACTACCCCTGTCTTCCCTATTACATTACCCCCCTCAAAATTAGACGTTGCAATATCTGCAGGAGTGAAAAAACAGTCCATTAATTTTCTGGCAAATGCTGTGCCAGTTTTGCTCTTGCGCAGTAGATCCCGGTACACTCTTCTGTCAATCATGACGTCCCTATATTGAACTCCTGGGTTTTCTATTTCATGTCCTATTCGTACTTCAATAAAGGGACTTTCTCGGTCTCCTAAAAGTCCTGCAGTTTCTCCTCTTAATGGTATCGACGACACATTTCTAGTTTCTTTTCCGATCGTACTGGAATCATTTTTCTCTGATGAGTTCTCTTCCCGCGATCGCTTCTTTTTCAGTATAACCGACTTGAGATGTTTCACTTCCGATTCGACGTTATCTACTTTACGCACAAGCGTTTGCATATCATGCTCAATGCGGCCCACGCATGATTGCATCGATCGCATTATCGCAATCATTTCCGGCAAATCGGTGCCTGCCGTTAAATCAAGCACTGTCACGGGAGGGGGAAACTCTTGACGTGATGAGAGTTGTTGTCCCGGAGAAACTTGTGGAGGGTAAATGAAAGACGGGTTGGTTTCAAGCTGATGCGAAGGTTCTGGTTGAGATGGCGTGGAGTGATGAGTCGGCGACAACGGGATGCTTGTAGATTTTGCGGGAGTGTCTTTAATCTTGTGCGCAGGTTTGGACTGAGATGTTGATGGCACGGAGAGAGGAGTAAGTATAGGTGTAGAGCGATTGGCTGGAGACGTAGGAAAGGAAGCTGTTGGAGACTGAAAACAATTTCGTGGTCTTTTACGAAGGGCGTTTGTGGGACTCCACTGCAGTTTCTTCCTTGGTTGTCCTTTCTTCAAGGAACCTATAAAGGGAAAAACGAAAATAATCAATACATTGTAATGTTCTAATGGTACTACTATATTTATATTTAAATTAGGTGCAGACAAATGCATGAATATATTTTTTTAAGTTGTCCATTCTAGAATTTAATATAGAAATTTGGATGGAACTCAAATTTGTTCATTTCTAGGATCAAATGACAAAATTTTGATTGAACTCAAATTTTAAAGAGCTTTAAATATATGCAAACTATTTCTAA
Organism: Chiridota heheva; assembly: GCA_020152595.1. Classification (NCBI taxonomy): domain Eukaryota; kingdom Metazoa; phylum Echinodermata; class Holothuroidea; order Apodida; family Chiridotidae; genus Chiridota; species Chiridota heheva. The sequence goes on along the minus strand of JAIGNY010000422.1, from coordinate 136,037 downwards.
CCAATGTTGGTTAACCTTTTGTTCTTTGTATGGTTGATTTCCTTCCAATTAAACACAAATTGTTGCCATACATGTCCCTATAGATTTAAAAAACAACAACTGGGTAGGCCTTTATTTGAAACTTAGGTCTATCAGCAATGTCTGATCATCATGCAAATGTGGTCAAATCAATTGAATTGCATTTGAAATTGAACATGGCGCATACTCATGAAAAATAGCATAATGCGCATGACAGATGCACGCTAATTTGAATGGGAAATAATATTAACTAAGAAAATTGAAGTAAATGTAGTAATAATATACGGTTACCGTAATGCAAGTTAAAAATTACATTGCCGTGCGTGTATAATACATTTGTTCTCTTGAAATGGGACAAACTTAAAATATCGCCACCGATATGTGTGGTTCTGAATCAAGGCCCACAGGCACACTGCGGTCCACGCCCAAAATTTTTGTTATTTTATTGGTGTAACAGAACAATGAAATTAGTTTTCATCAGCTTAAATTTGATATTCACCAGGGAATTTTAACGACCACTTATCGTCTCTAACGTAGAGGTATATTTCAAGTCGAGCATTTTGATTTATTGACATACAATGGTCCAATGTGCACTCATAGTGATAGGCCAATCAGTAATCGTTTTGAATAAAATGTACGCCGCCCCATCTTATTCACGATAGATAGACCTTTAAAGTAATCTCTAAAAATTAATTACAATATTGACGAGCAGCTTTGACAATTTTAGTCACAAGCAGAAGCTCAAATTATACAAGAAAGGAATTTAAAGTTTCAGTTTAACAGTCCGGTCCACGTTCCCGAGCGTGAGATCTCCCGATCGGGAGATCTTTCGATAGGAAGATCTCCCGGTCGGAAGATCTCCCGGTCGGAATATCTCCCGGTCGGAAGATCTCCCGGTCGGAAGATCTCCCAATCGGAAGATTTTCCGGTCGGAAGATCTCCCGGTCGGAAGATCTCCCTTTAAATTCTCACTGCGCATGTCTCATACTCCTAATTAGGAGATATATCGACTGAAGAAAAATAGGCTAAATATACGTAATTACAAAACAGATAAATATAAGTAAACTTACGTTTAGGCGCAGATATAAGAACTGCTGGATAAGATGGGTCCCTTCCTCCTCTTGGCCACTGAACCTGGTACTCTTTACCAAGCTCGAGCAAATCCGTTAACGGATAAAGAATTTGTCTTCTTTTAACTTTTGAAACTCGAAGATTTTCTCTTTCTCCTGTCCAACGGACGCAAAATATTTTTCGGTTAGAAGCCATAACTTTGTCTTGGTGATAAACAAAATACGTTGAATTTATTATTTGAAATGTGATGTGGTCTATGAAAGTTGGTAATGTGAATTGAACATTGTCATCTCTTTGTAGATATCAAATTGAACATGGGATTGCAGACCATGCATCCAATAAGATTACAAAGAAAAGGTAATGATATTGTAAATAACCAATGATCACTAACTATTGAAGATTAGCTCCATATCTGTCTTTTATTGTCAATGATCAATGATCTGTATGAGCGGTATGATCGCTTTGAGTTTTCTTGATGATCATTTCTATGCAAATCTTTTTTAGGGGTTTGAAATCGATATTGACCAAATCTGTAGCTAAACCAGTCAATAGATATAATACTAACTTTTATAATCTATTAACAAATGATTCAATTAGGTGATCTCTTTTTGGGACCGCCTTTCGTTCTGCAGTGCTCAAGTAAATAATATTCGTAACATCAGAACTTAAAAGTTAAACATCTCATAGTTGTTTTTGAGATTTTTTGAAATTATTTTTGCTGTACTTGTATACGTAAGTGAAATAAGCTCACGTTAACAATGGATTTATCATTTTCTGAGTCGGATGAATTTAATTCTGACATTTCCGAAATTTTAGATGGAAGTGGTAAATTATCTAGTACTGATGAGGCAGAAACAGACTGTTTTGACATAAGTGATGATTCGGACGGGGAAAATATTCCGGAATCTAATGTTTCAGGGGTTTGTAAAAGAAAGCGTGCTCTTAAAAAATTCGGCAATGGACCTAAACGTTTAGCTCACGGACGACCACCCTTGCATGAGAAATATTCTCAACTTGTCCCGACAGTATCAAATTTTGTACAAGAACATGGATTTTCCGCTCATCACAAGAGGAGAGAAACTACATCAGTGTCTTGTGGCGTTTCCCTTCAGTCGATTACAGAACAAGTAAATACTCAAATACCAGGCATCAATGTCTCCGCTAGTACGTGCAGGAGACTCATGAAACCCCCTAACAAAGGTAGATGTGTTCAGAAACTTTATAAAGGGCTAATAGACGCTAAAGTTCCACCGAAAAAAAATGACAAACAAATATTTCACCCAGATGCACATTTCTGTGCAGCCCGAGTCCGATATCGTGTGGAATTTGCAATGGACTATCAGGAGGAATGTGCCGTTTTCTCATGTGATGCCATGAATAAGGTGAAAATTGGAGGACTTGCAGTCAGCCGGTACCATCAAGTACGAAACATTTTTCCAAGTGACGATGCTCCAAATTATATGGATCATGATTTTCCTTGTGGATCAAATTACCTGATTTCACCATGTGGTTACATGGAATGCTCGCCAAACGGAACCAGGTATAACAATGACAGGCTTGGGCGCCTTCACCTTACTTATCCTAGATCTGGCCGTCTACATGTTGTTTCTAGATCAACCAAATTCTCTGAGCTCACCATCGAGAACCACATTAATGACCTTTACCCCATTCTAAAAGCTAATGGGAAGAGCGTGATCATGCTTATTGTGGATGGTGGTCCAGACTGGCAGCTGAGCTCCTGGCCTGTCTTATTTTCACTCTACCGTCTTTATGTCAAACTGAACCTTGATATTCTATGTATTACTTCATATGCACCGCATCAAAGTGCTTATAACCCAATTGAACATATTTGGGCATATTTATCAAAACAGTTGAGGTCAGTTCGTTTACCAGCAATACTACCAGGGGAGAGTGTGCCACCGTCAGAGGCCAAGGCTATAAATGCAAAGGAACTGGAGGAGAAAGAACGTCTCATGTTTAGACTAGCCATTGATAAGATGAACACATATTGGAATGGCAAAAAGTTTAATGGATATGCAATCAATGCTGTCAATGAGTGCGTAGTTCCCCCTCTGTTTAGCGACTACGAGTGCATCAAAAAAGTTTGCAGAGGTTCAAAAAAACAAATGATGGAAAGCCCACATAACAGAAACATTAAGGACACATTTGAGAAAGCCCTGATGCACATGGAACGTGGAATCGGGGAGGTAACCTTCCGGAAATGCCTCACAAACCAATGCGCGGATTGCAGTGCTGCCCCGGTTCGAGCTAAACGGGCATTTCACCAGGTGGGCCAACTCGGCGGGATGATGACTCCCCTAAAACAAGACACACAGGAATTCCAGACGTACTTAGAAGCAAAACACAAAACAAGAGGACAGACAGACAGGGAGAGTCAGCGCTACAATACTGAACTAGGGAAATGCCATATCTGTACATCGTACATATTTTCATCCAAAACAGATAAAACCCGCCATGGATGGATTTTTCACAACATTTCACCTTCAGCCAAACAGTAGTAGCAAAATTCACGTTTACTATATGTAAAAACATTGCCCGTTTTTTTTAATCCAAGTGTTTGTTTTACTGTTGTTGTTATCATTTGTTTACTTTCGCAATGAGCATATTCGGTAGTACAGTACATGCAAATCACAATTCTATTGATTATTATGATAACCACTCATTCAAACATCTTTAAAGTTTGAGCAAATTTCTTTCTAAAATAACTTGGTAAATTGAAGATGTAATTCATGTGTTTTCCTATCAAGCAAATGCTTGTTCTATCTGAACCGAATAGGTCTGAAATTACTTAATTTTTGAACCTATAACTTTGATCTGCATTGGGAGGTATTTTATCATCATCATTTATTATTATTTATTTTTTGTTAAATCTGTTATTTTGAATTATTTCCTTTCATTTGTACATTTGATCTGGGAAGTGTTTTGCCTGCAATTCTGCCGATAATGCAAGCTTCGAGCTATATATTATGGCAGTGGTTGTGTGCATTGTACTCCTCATCATTTATTTATTTAATCTTTTTATTTTTATTATTTCCTTTCATCTGAGTGTGATTTGATTCTTTAATTTGTATTTCTTTCATTTTCAAACTTGTAAGCTTGGCTTTGCTTAATTGTTGATTTTTAATTATATTTCCTCTAATCTGTGATATGATTCTTTGATTTGTTGCTGTTATTGTCTCCAAAAAACACTTAACTTACGACCAACCAGGCATATTGTAGGCCTATACTATAGCATAAACGCAAAAACCCATTTGCAAGTACCCATGTCCACTTTATAGGTAAAAGACTTACTATCTTGTCCACTCACAAAAAAATATTATCTCTGTGATCAGAGATGACTCCTGATATATGATCGACCAAACAAACATTATCAGCTGATATTATCTAAAGAAGTGCATAAAAAGGCGTGGTTTGGTATTCACATTTAATATACTATCAAACATTTGGGTCTGAACGGTTTGCCCCGACGTATAACTCTGACTTAATAGTGCTGCTTAATATAATGTAGTACGCCTGGGTACTTAACTATAACAAGAAAATACTTTTTCGCAAGTGATTGGGGTTCTTATTTATTGCAATTTAACAATAATATTTTAGTGGTTCTAGATGACAAACAATCAAAACTATAATTGTAATTGTTTTCAGTTTGTTTTCTTTCTTTTTTTCTCAAATGGTGCCCTATATCAAAAAACACGTGGACACTAACTCGACATGTTAGCGGCCACGTGTGTCATACAAGGAATATCACTTGATGGAAGAATATTGTTGGTTTCAAGCGGGGGAGCTCGTCTCACATTAAGAAATCTGGGCAGGGAGCTGTTGTCAAGGTAATAGCTTCCTGATCTAGGTCACTGTTCGCAATTGATTACCTCGTGGTGTTGCTGGTTTCGTGATGCGGTTGATTAAAATTGCTCAGTAATAAATAAATCCACATTTACCAATTGAACCAACAATTCCGTATCAAATCTTTTATATTCTCAGCAACGAGTAAATATGTTTTATCACCGTTGTTTATTAACACAGGAATTATATTAAAACAAAGGAAACGGTCATAAAAAAGACGGAGATTAGCTGCACCTTTATTTTCAGAAGCGTATGAATATTTTGAACCTCTTCACAAATTTTCAGGGTGCCTGAATTAGCAACGTTTGGAAAGTTGCCCGGGGCATTTTATTTATGTCCCCAATGTATGCGTAGTATCGTTAATAATTTTATTAAAATATGGGTGCGGTGTGATTCCACTTTTTTTCCCGTATGTTCATTTTTTTGTGTTAAATTTGTGTAACCTTGTCTATTTCATGGTTTTACCCACCCAGTTTCGGTAAGCAAATTTAATTTTATAACTTTGCTATCGCATTGTTTATTTGTATACGGCATTCTTATACTTGTCCACGACCTTTGCAGAAGCGGCGCCAGGATTTTGATGTATGGGGAAAGAGGAAAAGCTTTGTCTCGTGGGCAAATATATCAGACAAAATTTGTGACTTTACAACATTTTCGCAGGAGTGAGGAAGGGGTGGGGTTCCCTTGTCTCGTCACTGGAGGGTCACCAGAGATATCTTGAACATTTGCCTACACAGGTGAAGATAAAGGGAAGATAACAACATTTTTGTTGAAATATTCTGGGGAGGGGGCGTCACGAATATTTTTAAAATTCCCCAACCCCTGCTCTACTATGTTAGTGTATGTCAGCTTCAAAATTCAATATAAGCCTGGGCTATAGTAATGAAAGCTTTACGGTGAAAACGGTGCTTCATTTCGTCACTTCGTGTGAAGTTTATTAGGCCCTGAGGGCTATAATATGAACCAAAATATTTTTTTAACGTTTTTATTTTTCAGGGTTTAATCAAGTCAATCTTTTTTCCATTTTTGGGGGTTAAATTGAAATAGGTCTAAACCTGTAAACTTCGTGGAAAGAAAAGACTCAACACAAACTAGGACCTAATTTATTTTTCGATTACCTTAGGTATGAAAACATAAGAAATGCTTTTGAAAATATATTAATGCTCTATGGAGAAGAAAAAAAAAAGGAATAGCCTATTTAAATTGATAACGACGATGATCTATCTGTTGGAATTATAAAATAAAAGAGTGAAGAAGTTCAAAATCATCAACGATTAATATGTTTATTTTTAAGGCAATTCATCAAATCCTGGAAAACAATTTTAATGTAGGTCCTGCTGTACACTATTTTAAGACAACCATCATACTGAACTTGTAACATAATATAGCCTATCGCACATACCACGTTTCACTTCAGAAAGTCGAATTCAAAACAAAATCAATATTTTCCTCAACAAAACCATGGGCAAACAAAAGAGATTATCTTTTGTTGAACTTTCACGGAGTTAATTCCTATTCATACCGAGACGAACACAGAAAGCTCACACACATTGTACAGTGCAATTCAGTTCATGCAAACTGAGAGTGAATGCGTGGACGCTTGTTCTTGTGTTGACTTTGATTCAATAGGCAACTCTGTGCTATTTTCAGTCGGCCTCCGCCCGCGACCGGTCACCCATCGGTCGGGTGACGGTCGCATAAAGCCTTAATGACGTGGACCCTTATTAGAATCAGAAGAAGATACCTAAAGCAAGAATATGAGAATAATGCAAACTTACCACATCATAGTCATCAAAGTAAACCACTGAGTCATGTGCAAAGTGTTCAACAGCTGACAGCAACTCAGACTTGAATTTGGGCTGGATCCTCACCAAGTCACTCTGGACTGTACCCTGTTACAAATATCAAAAGGAAGATACAGCAACTACTGATTTATTGTAGACATGACACTAAATCAAGATGTCCTTTTGAGGGTAAACAATCTTATCCTTCTTCATAAAGTTGTGGATTTATGTCTTCAAAAATCATCTTTAATATGGTTCTTGTACTTAATTCATGTGACATGTGGTAACAGTTTGAAGTTGACCAAAGACTTCTCACGGATAGATATTCGGCATTTTAGCTTTTCGCAAAGAGCTGTTAATGAGTGAAATGGTTTTCCTGAGTGGGTAGTTAGTTCCAATTCTGCTCACAACTTCAAATCAACATTGAAAACTTCTTTACTAGGTCTGATTTTTTATATATTTAAAAAAAGAGATATATATATTTTTGTTTGTGGTGGTGGCGGTGTTAGTTTAGACTTTTTATGGGGTGATTCATCCTTCTTAGCCCGTCATCTTGTTATGTTATGTTAATGTAAGGTATTTTTATCTCACATAGTCATCCCATTAAACTTAATAGTTTGTTTTCTACCACAAACTGGTTAAAAAGGTTAAAAATGCATAAAATATGCTACTAACTAATCAATTTTCAATTTTCCTTGCTTTAAAGAATACACAAATTAATGATGCTATAATTTAATTCATGTTCAGTAAAGAATATGAGTTTTATGATCCAAATTATTTTACATCTTTTTTTGCATTTCAGTTTTCTCAAATTCAAATAACTCCTTTACTCTGGGCAACAACAACTGTAACTAGGAAAAGGAAAACAAACAATTTAAGAAAATAGAATGAGAAAAGAAATCCAAGAACAAGATATAACCAATGTCTTACAGCTTGCGAGGTGAGCTTCTGGAAGGAGTATCTCAAGGTGTCAACCCTCTCTGTCTCCTCCCTGGACACGTTGACCTGAAACTTCTGCAGCATACTGTATGCTTCCTGGATGCAAACAAATCACATACATAATTTTTTGAACATATCAAAGACGAATGAAACTGAAAGCAATTTCTTTTAAAAACATCAATTTGGTTACAATTCTATAATGGACAGGAAGGTGTAAGGATAAGCTTCCAAAGGCCTAAATCTGGAAAATTATTTTGAAGAAATCTAGGCACTTTTCTTAAAAGAAAAGTTGGTCAATGAACAAAGATAAAGTATGGTCCTTTAGAAGATTGATTGGTTGATTGTTTGTTTGTTTAATGAAGACTTAACGGCACCACGACAGTGAGGGTCAAATTGTACCTGAGAGGTTAGATCATTCCACCAGAGGTACGAGGGGAAAAAAATAGGAGACTGAGAGAAACACAGTGACAAAAGCCAGGAAGCTGGGTTTGAGAGAGAGGAAGTACATGGGTGCAAAAAGGAGGCAAAAGTAGAGAGATGGGGGTGGGAGATGAGGACTAAATATGGTTGTAGAAGGAAGCATGATGAAGGAAGGAGATATTTTTATCTGGAGGGTTTTTCTGGAAGAGCTCGGGTATTGAGTTGTGGGGGACGAGGGAAGCTCTGGGAAGGTTGTACAGGGGGCAAGCAAGGAGGACGTGGTGGACTGTGAGGTGCAATGTCAATTGTTGAAGAGGGGTGGGGGGAGTCAGTAAGGATGTGGGAGTGATTGAGGTGTATGTGACCTATTCTAAGACAGGTAATGTGGACGTTGTCAACACGGGGGAGATTGTGGATGGCATGGGTTTGATCAGAATAGTGGGCTGGATGACGTGGAGTTTGTTATCAATTTGGGAGTCCCATTAGGATTGCCAGCAGTCACGAACAAGGGAAAACTTTCTTTAAAATACATAAAGACTTTGAGGAATCTGAGGCTGTGATATAAGGCTGTGACATTAGTCTGATTTCAGTCGTTTCTACAGAAATGATACCAAACTTTAAACTTGAATACCTCACTAACGGAATAAGAATTTGCAAGCTTTCTTCATCATTTTGTTTCTTTTAAAGTCCTCTTTCATATAAGATGGACATGCTTGACCACTGAAGTAATCCTTTAAATGTGTATATAAATAAACATGATGCCAAAACAAATCTTGTCATAACATTTTGTGTTAGATTGTTTAAAATGCATAAAAAACAACTAAAAAGAATGAAATGAGAAGTTTACATATATTTGTTCACTTAATTAGTAAATTTACTGTTGTAAAAATGAAATCAACCAAATAATCAAGGTAAGTGCATTTCCGGGTTTTAATGAACTGGTCATGACAATGCAAATAACTCAAAAAAGAAATTGTATAAATAACTTCAAAGAGCAAAAGGTGTGATTTTAGACAGGGTAAAGAAAAACTTGTAAAAACACAGCTTGGAAGAGAGGAGTGAAGGATGTGTGCAATACCTCAACTGGTTCAAGAGTCATGTCAATTCTGATGTAGTTCTGCCTGATATCCTCAAGAGCAGCCATAGCATTCCTCACATCATCCAGGTCTTTGATTGGACGGCCCAGCCTCTTGGCATAATCATTCAAAAAGTTGTTAAGTTCATCCATCTTGATGCAGTACTCTTTATTTAGCACCTTGCCAAACAGTTGCTTCCAGGATTTGGTCTCAACATTTAAGGCAAGTTTTATTGGATCTAAATAGAAAGCAAACAATTGTATCTTCAGTTTCATTCCAAAACATTACCTAAGTACTTAAATGAGATTCAGATTTCACACAAAACCTTCATTCCCACAGAGACCTTTGCTTTCTGAATGAGAAACAACATGCAAAAACACATTGAACAGCTGTAACAAATCTTTGCTGTCATTCAGTAAAGGTTATTTTTGCTGTGATACTCTTAACACACCTGTGGAACCTGAAACATTTCACCTTTTGGATGATAAAATTACCGGAAACCAGCTGAAAAGCAAGTGTTTTTTATTTTTATGCCAGAAAGATTCCTACATGTTATCAGAACTGCAAAAAAATATATTAAAAAATTCGAGATTTTAGCTTCTGTGTCAAAACCCTTCAATATAATTAATTGAATAATTTATTTAATTAAATAATTTAATAATTATTTAACTAATTTGACAACATTTATTTTAGCTTTCTCAAGATACACAGAACAAAAAGCAATAGTCTTTTTATACAAAAAATAGAGGAAAGCAGGGGCAAACTCACAAAAAGTTAGGTAAACTTTAAACTTTACAAAGATAAAAGATAAACTACAAACAACTTTAATTTACAATTGACAAAAAAGGGACAGATACAAAAATAATTATGGAGCATGGTGCACCTATGTACCTTTTCAGACTTCAGCCAAACCTGAATTCCGCAGTACTTTAACCAATCAACTGTTGGAGGAATTTTTCCTTTGTTTCCCAACCAATCGGGTGCAGGTTTGAAGAAAAATTTGTAAGCAGCAATATCTGCACGTGTTACCTTAATGTATAACGCACATATGATAGGTACACTTGAAAACATTTTGACATTATTTAAATTACTTTTCTGGAAATTGCCGATTCAGATTTGAAAAGGTCTATAGCAACACACATCATCAAACACTATTATGAAGTATTATTCAGACCTGTGTTGAGTTCAATAGCACCAACTTGCACCACAGGACATATCTCTTCAATATCTTCTTCCAAGTTCTGGTAGTACAAAATCTTAGATTTCCATTCTGATAGAATTGGCTCAGTTTTCACAAATTTCTGTTTAAAAATATGAACAAAGAGAAAAGCGATAACATCCTCAGCTTTTCAAATTGGTAAAGGAATGAATAATGAGTAATATTCAATAATAATAATAATACAATAATACACATATATTTATAACGCGCCCCTTTGAACTAAATCGTCAGGAGCGCGGAACAGTAAGTAAAGTAAATGATAAGATATATACAAAAAAATGAAGTTTAAAACTAGAAAATTAAAAGCAAAAATTGAAAAACCAAAATATGAATACGCAATATTCATGATGAACTTTGCTAATATATCTTTTTCATCTAGTCAAGTTTTGACATTTGGAAAAGCTCAATCACTTTTTTACATACATACAGAAATAATTATGAAGTCTATCCAAAAATAATTATGAAGTACATTCAAAAATAATCATAAAGTACATTCAGAAATAATTTTAGTGTAGCGGGGATATTTCCGAGAATTATACTTACCTTTCATGCTATAAATATGCAATTTGGTCCCCAACCTTATTCTAACGCACTTCAAACCAAACTAAAAACATAGTTACCAACCCAGCCTTAACCTCCAGTATACCTCTAACATCCCTCTTAACATTCCACCCAGGCCTAAACAAGAGGTGAGGCGGATGGGTGCAGGGAAGGTAAGTATAACTCTCATAAAGATCCCCGCTACACTAAGCGGGATAAATTTACTTCAAGTTATTTATATCTACCTTCCATGCTTTAAATATGCAATCAGATTGCAACCGAGGATCAGAAGGGAGTTCAGGTCGAAGCCCACAAAGGCTGGTCCTCATACTCGAACTAGTTTTCCTACTTACAGGGCTAGTTTCTCTATCCTCTTAAGGACGAAAACCTCTGAATAGGAATTACTAAACTATAGTAAATAACTCCTACTTATAACAAAAGTAACAGGAAACCACCTGCTAGTAATAACTGAGGCAAGACATTGCATGAACATAGGTTGGTCACCCAAAGAACATGAAAAGTATTAATGTACATAAAACAAAGTGTAAAAACAATGCCCAAAACGTCGCGAAAACTTACAAAGTTCGCATGCAGACCAGGGCAGTTTTGTTATACATGAGCAAAAATACCCGTTAGTTGAAATAAATGAATTAAATCATTCCTGAAAATTATGAAATTATGGCCGAAATGATCAAAGAAGTTAATGAATTAACAAATGTATAGTAACCAAAACAAGAGAACATGAATAAAAGACAATATTATTTTACTTTATGAAAGGGACGGTCCTCTTCTGAAAAGAACGTCCCTTGCAACTCCGCCTTGATAGTCTGGTATGTCCTTCAGAAATGCGGAGACAGACGTGGCTGGTGCCAGTGTCTCCCAAACCACTTGCATGTCCAACGGAGGAGCAAGGTTCCGAGCTGAGGGTCCTTATAAGAACATTCCTTTTATAATCTTTCCAGTGGTCACGCGACTGTGACGGTCGACCCATCTGGAAAACCCCGGTGGACAGCCACAATAGCTTTATCGAAAACACTTGACTGAATTGATATGATTTATTCAGATTAAACTGAAACAATAAGAAATACCCTACGTCACCAAAAGACGCCAAATGTAGAGAAACCAATCTATTCTAACACCAGTCTCGGAACATTCCTAGTCTGGCAGAGTCTGGTGGAGTGCAGGTGGTGAGGACAAAGGCTTCGCCTTTGCCAGCAGCTTCTTGGTCTTCCTGAGATCATCCTGACAACCGGCCTGGCATGACAGGACATCTCGGAGGTGACCAACGAACAGGTCCAGACCTACCGTCGACAACCACCGTAGGTCGGCCTGTGTAGCATCCGAGAAGCCACGGTTCTCGCGCCTCTCCATGGCCACCTTTGTAGAAGTTCAAGCAAGTTAATCGACTGTCGCGTTGATAAAATCTGACAACCCGGCTAGCAAAGGTGTGGTCTTTGAAATGACGTCGGACAGCTGATGTTTCTGCAGGAGTAAGTCCAGCCCATATGGCGGCATTGTCACCCATATGGCGAGAGCTTGATATTTGTAGCCCTGAAGTATGGCCCAGTCCACAGCCTTGAGGGACTCTTCCCTTCACTGACCGCAGGGTAACTAATTTATTAACCTAGTCCCGGAGCCCGACACCGCTTGGGTGCTGCTCACGGGCTGGCAGAGGAACTACCATACTGTCCGGGATAGGGGGCGTGCTTACCAGCACCTGGTAAACAGCTGGCTGGACACGGGTAAACTGCTAACCTCCTTGTTATAGGCCGTCCAGTCTTTGGCAGGGGCCCTCGCCCAATGCTGTAGAAAACTGCTTTGCCATCATCTTAGCATCCCTTTAAGCAGTAGTAAGCAGCCTTCATTTTGATTTTGCACGCCTCCACTGGAGGTGCGTCTACCATATCAAGCTTGATTTCCTTAGCAACTGCTGCTGGGCGGTGGGGCGCAGGAGGCTGCAGCCTCTGCTCCACTGTCTGTGGAACCCAGGTTTAAAGCTTCTACTTCAGGGCATCCAAAGGGTTTCCCCTTTGTCTCTTTGTCCGCCTCTGCCTGGGCTCAGAATCGTCATCAGAGATAGAAGAAGAAGAAGACATGTAGTGCCGGCTCCTAATTCAAACTTTTCCACCCCGCTCTTTATCCCTCGTCTGGGGCCTGCCTCGCTTGGGAAAGGATAGGACCAGCGGGACAGAAGCCTGAGAGGTGCTGGGAGTCGCCGCAGCATCTTGTCTAAAAGGCGTACGCGAGAGAGTACGCCAGCTTAACAGGGGGTTCTGTAGAAGGCATTAAGTGCAGGTGGCGGCCTTTTTCCCCACTTGGGAGGGGGCTGCTGTGGCTTTGGTTTAGACAACAGAGGTGGAGAAGACGAGGACAGTCTATCCCACTGTCTCTTTTCCACCCTATCAGCCCTTTTCTGAAAGTGCCGATCGCGGAAGAGTAGATACTCTGACCAAACCGCAACATCCCAGTCCCTGCAGAGTGTACAGGGATTTGACTCACAGCACGTGTTACGGATGTCTCCCAGCCGTAGCTTGATAAATCACCTACAAGTGGTGCATCATGGAACATCAGGGGTACATTTAGCACCAGACGGCCTGTCCTCAGTGTCCATGATTTCAGTGCTAGTTCTACGAAACGCTAATATGATACATGAGACATTTCCTTTAATAGTTCTCACAGCCGTGGGCCTACGTATCCGGTCCATGCCTTGGTGACTCCCAGAAGGGATGTTGTGATGTACCTGGAGGGCTGTTTCACTTAACCCCCTTGGTAGTAACAGATTCTGTTCATTCTTGTTCTTCCTCCGAATGATAGCACATCATCCCTAAGGCTCAAGCATTCTCTGTTGATCCAGTAAAACTTTGTTGCTGGGCTGGATATGAACTTCCAACTTTGGTTGGTTCTACTTTGCGATTATCCAATCCAGTATAAGTTTCAGGTCCAGATGCTTGGCTTTTTCCTGTCTAATTTCCTCCAACGAATATCCCCAGCAAGAGTCTGTCAATGCACCCATCTGTGTTGTTAGCACAGTCTCTCCGTCTTCAGTTAAGTTGGTAATTTGTCGTAAACTACTGCAAACTTCCACTGTAGTAGGCGCTAGACACTCTTCTGATGAATCTTCAACACCCCCGGGATCCCAGCTTCAGGGCTCATGCTCCTGGAGTGACAATGCCTACCTGTCTCGTGTGGTTGGGATAGGAGATTGGCACCAAGTCATCCACACCCTCAATGAAAGATGCCCACTGCACATGGCTATTTGGCAGTACTTGCAGCCTCCACATGGTAGGTCCTTCAGCTGCACTTTGTGGCTGACCTCATTTGTAAATCTCGACAGCACATCATGCATACATGTGGCATCTGCCCCTTCAATGCTCCACAACCATCTTGTATTGGCTGAGTTCTTCCACCCAGCAAGCTAGCTGACCTCGGGGTTCCTCAAACCGCAACAGCCATGTTAAAATGCTGTGATCAGCACTGTGATCTCACTGTGCACTGTATCTCACTGTCCACTATTTTTTCTGGTGATCTGTCCGCATTGGGACGTGACTGCAAACACTGCTTGCTCTTTGGTCCTGAAGGAGTCTCTAGGCCTTCTCCTGGTGGGTCTGGGACCGGCCTGAATTCCTGACCTTGGGTGGTTTAAAGGTTCCTTTTTTAATTGTACCCATTTTTCACACTTATGACACTCATTCTAATAGAACCCCTCCACTCCACAATGGAAACAGTTCCCTGGTCTCGGTGAGCTACTGACTCCGTCCTGACAAACGTATTCAGTAGCTCATATGGAAGAATTAAGGCAAGGGAGCATCAATGTAAATGCAGTGAATAACAGATTCAAGCCTCCCACCCATGGTAGTAGATGTGGCAATTGTGGGCAACAGCATGCCCGCAGTGCCAAGTGTCCCGCATATGGAGCCAAGTGCCATAATTGCGGTAAGCAAAACCATTGGCAGTCAGTCTGTAGGCAGAGTAGGAGTGGAGGGCAGACCCCAAAATGGCGGACCCCAAATTCTGATACCCCAACCCAAAACAGAAGACAGGACAGGTATAGAAGGGGTAGGTCGGAAAATAGGACAAGGCCGAAGACGGGGCAGCCATCCCATAACCCACAACAGTTTGATGTGGTTAACCAATTTAGTACTGATAATACCCTCACTGATAGATTTGAGGAACTTCGATTTCAGTCAGTCGATGTTCACGGAATTAGCTCAGAAACGAGGGATGAAATTTTCACTGATTTAAGCATCAAGCTAGATAACGTAAACAGACCTGCAACCCTTAAGGTCAAGGTCGACACGGGTGCTCAGGGAAACATACTTCCCTTGAGAATTTTCAGGAAAATGTACCCAGATAAGATACATGTTGATGGCCTCCCAAAACAGGATGCAATTACAAAACAAAAAGCTGTCCTCACAGCATACAATGGGTCCTCAATAACTCATTATGGGGTATGCTCCATACCTTGCAAATATGGGAACAATGAAACAGATGCACATTTTTACATTGCTGATGTACACGGTCCAGCAATTTTTGGACTACCCTCTTCACTGGCATTGAAATTGGTATCGCTTAACTGTCACATTTCTTCAGACATAACAAGACTACCACAGATCGACAGCAAACAAGAGCTACACAAACTATACCCTGACAGATTTGAAGGTATAGGAAACTTCAAAGTGCCCTACCATATAGTGGTAGATGAAAATGTGCCACCGGTAGTCCACCCTCCGAGATGTTGCCCCATACACATAAAGGATGACATAAAGAAAGAATTACTAGAGATGCAGGAATTGGGTGTCATTACGCCAGTCACCGAACCAACCGACTGGGTGTCCAGCCTTGCCTACTCTCAAAAGGCAAATGGGCGCTGGCGAATATGTCTCGACCCAAGAGACCTCAACAGGGCTATCAAGCGTAGCCACCATCACACACCCACCCTGGAGGAGATCTCGCATAAGTTCTCAGGGAGCACGCATTTCTCCAAACTAGATGCCCGGCATGGCTATTGGTCGATATCTCTAGACCAAAAATCTAGTTTTCTCATGACATTTAACAGTCCATTCGGAAGATTCCGCTTCAAGCGCTTACCATTTGGTCTGTGTGTAAGTCAGGACATCTTTCAACAAAGGATGGACCAGATTCTTGAGAAGTGCCCTGGGACTGTGGGTATAGCAGACGATGTGGCTGTGCTTGGCAAGACCAAAACCGAGCATGACCACAATCTCCATACCCTTATGAGAGTTGCACAAGAACATGGCCTTGTGTTCAACCTTAACAAATGCGAAATCAACAAGGCAAGTATCAATTTCTTCGGGCTTGTCTATGACTCTCATGGCGTCCATCCCGACCCAGATAGAGTGCGCGCGATGGAAGCCATTGAGCCTCCTAGAGTGTCAAAGAGCTCCAGGAATTCCTTGGCATCGCAACATACATGTCGCCTTTCATACCCAATCTCTCAACACACACTTCACCTCTAAGAAACCTCATCAAAAAAGACACAACATTTGACTGGAACAGCACACACCAGAAAGCCTTTGACAAAATCAAAACACTCATAAGCAAAGAAGTCACTCTTGCTTATTTCAATCCGAACAAACAAACAACCATTCAAGTAGATGCATCAATGAATGGTATCGGTTGCAGCATTAGTACAGGATTCTAAACCTATATCTTTAGCCTCCAAATCGCTTACTGATACAGAGCGACGATATGCAAACATTGAACGTGAAATGCTGCTGTCGCTACGCTTGTGAGAAATTCCATTCTTACGTCTATGGTAAACATTTCACCGTAGAATCCGATCACAAACCTCTTGAGATGATTCACCTCAAGAACCTCAATGCTGCCCCACCAAGACTTCAAAGGCTGCTGTTACGACTTCAGGGCTATGATGTAATTATTAAATACAAGCCAGGTAAGGAAATGCTTCTAGCTGATGCACTTTCAAGACTCAATCCCTTACCTGATAAAGCTCTGGAGAACCCAGAAGTACAAATTCATTTTGTTTAATTTTCCACACAAAAACTTCAAACACTAAAAACTGAAACAAATTCCGACCCTGAACTCACGGCCCTCAAAGAAATAACCATAAACGGGTGGCCAGATAGACAAAAACAAGTGCCAAGACACCTACAAAAATACTGGGCATACAGGGACGAACTCTCTGTTGAAGATGGACTAATCCTGAAAGGTGATAGGATAATTATTCCATCAAAACTCCAGCAGGAAATCTTGAGCAAGATACACGAAGGGCATCAAGGAACTGTGAAATGCCAATTACGTGCAAAAACTTGTGTATTCTGGCACGGAATCAACAAGGACATAGAAAACCTAGTAAAATCATGTCCTCGATGCCAAGAACACACAAAATCACAACCTGCTGAACCATTACATCAACACCAAATACCTACAAGAGCATGGCAAACACTAGGTACAGACTTATTTTACATACAGGGGGATGAATACATGATCATTGCAGATTACTACTCAAAGTTCTTTATCATCAAACACATACCAAAGGGACGATCCACAAGTCAAACAATTGTCAACCATCTCAAGGACATATTTTCAGAATATGGCATTCCTGAACGCATCATTTCTGATAATGGCAGCCATTTTGCTAGCCAAACATTTCAGGAATTTGCCAAAAAATGGGAATTCGACCATATAACTTCAAGCCCAAGGTATCCTCAGTCAAACGGATTCATTGAAAGACAAATACAAACAGTCAAAAACACAATTTACAAAGCAAAGAAAGACAACATCGATGTACAACTAGCTCTATTGTGTGTAAGATCTACACCAATAGATAACCATCTTCCATCACCTGCAGAACTCCTGCATGGCAGAAAGATGAGAGCAAACCTTCCCGTAAGGATCAAAAATCGGTCTATCAATAAAGATGCAGTGACCGAAAGGCTACTGCAGCGCCAAGAATGGCAAAAACACTATTTTGATAGAACCGCACACAACCTCCCTTCACTGGCAGAAGGACAATCTATCAGAGTCCAAAACCAAGACAATGGTCAGTGGCTTCCTGCCACTGTTCTCAGCAGACGCCCTGAACCAAGATCATACACAGTCCAGATGGACAATGGAAGTATCTTGAGAAGGAACAGGCGCCAGCTAAGAGAAACGGGAGAAAAAAAGAGTACACTCCCAAACAGACAAATCTAACAATAACCACACCAAAACAACAACACACAACAACCAGAAAACACAAATCACACAAACAATGGACATGCCACATGAACAAGATCTGGTAGGAAAGTTACCAAACCAGATTCCTGTGTTTTACTTATATGCCAACAAACAATATTATTTCACTGGATTCTGTCTTTAATCGTGATTGTAACTCTATCTTAAGGGATGAAATTTACATTGTCATCCAGGCCACTTGCTTGGATAAGGCTACCATGCCTTCCTCCTGCACACCCAGTTGCTGTTCTGTCGTCTTCAAAAGAATCTCAGATTGTTCTCCGCATGGTTTCCCAGGATGCGTGATGGTGAAGCATGTCGTCTTTCATCGGGACAATTCCTTTGAGCCCTAAACTGCTGGACGTAGTACTCTGTCAGATTCCTCCTAATCACTGCTCTCTAGAGTATTCACAAAGTTTCTTGCAGAAAACCTGCATACCCGTGGAGATTCGGATTTCCCCTTTGGTGTTGCTCTCCTACTTGACGGCCTACAGTTACACTGATACCATTCAATGGCATTGATAGCCTGTGCGAAACCCCTGGGTTTCTTGATTGCGGCATGCTGCCCGGCTTCCCTGTTATGGCAACCTAAGCAGAAACGCATTATCGCCTGCTTAAACACCCAGTTTTCTAGGAAGTTGCCATACGACCTCACTGCAAGGGTTAGGATTCTGTCCGCGCAATCCCTCAGCGATTTTTCCGAGTCTGGCATTCGCTGTGGAATTTCGTTTGCAGCGTTCCAGTAATTCGTCCCCTCAGAACCATTTGTCCAATTCCGCCATTATTTTTCGGTGGGGCATGAACTCGTCCATTTCGAGCAACAAATTGTAAAAATCCCCGGCTTTACCTGTGAGGCTACAGCAAAAGCATCCTTTCTCTCATCAGGGGTCCACTCAGACACCTCTGCATACCTGGTAAACCTTTGCTTAAAGAAGTTCCAGTTGGTTTTCCCATCAAACTCAAGGCTTTTTAGGACCATGGGGGCATACTCCTGCAGTGAAAGTCGCTATTATCTTCCGGGGGCCATGTGTCATGGTCGACGCCCCCTAAACCTCCGCCTATCTTCATCACCGGTGTCTTTTTTACCTAGCACTGTAGAAATGGTCATCGGGTTGTGCACAATGACAAGGGTCTGTTTCATCATTTAAATCCGAAAATCAGTTGTTTGTTTTTCCCTGATTTTCCAGGAGCCTGCTTTCTTTTGCACTTTAACATGCTGTGACATTGTCAACAAATTGTCTATCTGAGCCCGCCTCCCGTTTCGAATGTCCCAGCCTCCATCATGTCTGTGTTGGTTAGTAACGCAGCCACAAAGTCAATTCTGTGAAGCAGCTCGTCCGTTTTCATCAGGCATGGAATCTGATAAATGTTGTCAAGGTAATTGCATAGTTTTTCTCCCTGAAATCTACAATGTTCTTGGCTATTCTGTCCTCCACATGCGGCAATTCAGTCAATGAGTTGAAATTGCATAAATTCATGTGGACTTTGTGACATTTTTTAACATGCAAAACTAGGCCTCAACAAAAGTGAACAATGGGTCTGTAAATAGTGGCTCAAACACTAGTCCTGTAGTACTTCCTTGTAAAACCTCCTTCCCTCCGTCCTGGTGTTTTGTGTTGTTTTTTTGTTGGAAAAATAATGGTTGTGTATGGTTCAAAATAAATGCAAATTGGACAGTCCTGGTTCTTTTGAAGGGTGTAGGAATGTTTCAAACACCAATTTTTTTTTTTTTTTTTTTGCAATGAATTAAATGCCACAAAAATTACTTGTACTCGATAAATCTCATGAGTCACTAGTATGCAAAATTAAACAGTCTCCCTTCGAAAGCAATTGTTCATGAGCTTGAAGAAATTCCAGGTAAGGTTACCCGTATCCGTGTAACCAAGCTTAAAAAATATTCCACATTCACCCAGAAAATAAGAAAACAAACCTTTCCAGCCATCGAGAATATGCTTACAAATATTTCAGTCACAGTACACCATAATGTACAAGTATAAAATACAGTATAATGTTTAATCCCAGGAAGGTCACTGGCATTCGTGTGACCTTGCGAAGAGAATTACTAACCGCCAATAGCTGTGCAGCGACAATTACAGGAAAGGTCACCTGTACTCGGGTAACCTTTAATTTAAACATACAGTGCTGCAACTAACGTTATATTACTGCTACAAAGTATTTCTCACTGCATGCCTGTGGCTCACGCTACTGTAAAGTTCAAAGCAAAATGTGCAGAGGAAAAAAGTTTAACAGAGCAGCTTCAGAAGTGGCTAAAAATTATTAATGTTGAATGAAGAGTTGAACAAGTTTTTTAGCACTGCATGGTAAGACATTCTGTCTCCACCTAACACGGTTGGAGAGGAATTAAATACGAGGTATCCCAAAATATAAAAACAACAACACTCGCATTCGAGTAGATTGTTACGGTAATGTACAGACTCGTACAGCAATTTGCAGCGGCAACGCAATTCGACAACAACCACTGAATTCCTCTTCTTCTAAAAATCCAAGACGGCGCTAACGGTAAGGCAATTAGGCCCCAATGAAGTAGTGCTTTTCCAAATTACCTCGTCGCCACTATAGTATTTGTTGCCTTGTGTGAGCTATGGTGTTTCTGGTATGGCTAAACAGTTAGAGTAGTCTAACGTTAGTACTCACCGGATTGCTAACTCTTAGTTGTTGTATTTAGGAACCAAACCACTTTCGCTGGGTGGTTATTCACTGCATTTTGGGTCCTAGGTTCCTTAACTGATTAAACAACATTTTCGATCCTTGCACTAACTGTACTGGAAAATTAGATTTGGCAGGTAGACTAATTCTCATGGGACTACACTCCGAGGTTGTACTTAACAAGTGTGTTCTTTGACGATCTCCAGCTAACTGCGCCTGGTGCAGTGTGCAGTTCCCACATATGCAAGCAGCTGGCGACCCGTCGCTTGGTCTGACTCGACCTGTGACCTGGTCACCTCATAACCTGAGTAAGACAGCCATTTTTAGCTGGAAAAGCTGTCTTACTACAACCGTAACATTAGAGCATAACTTCGGTCTAAAATGGATTTCATTTCAATTTGGGGTTCAAACTGCGACATTTAGCAGTAGGCCTAGACGGTTTAAAAGAAAAAAATTATGCCATGCATGATTCCGAATTTTTAATTTATCATTTTTGAGTCTAGGTCTAATTCCGTAATCTATTTTCGGGGATGTCACCCATATTCTTCAATTAATTTACATGATTCATCCAGATCATGGATCAGAAATTTCACTTAAAATCCCGAGTTCATCATGGTCATACATATAGCCTATCCTTTCACTGAGTGTAGGGTAAAGTAGATATGTCAGGCAAGCTAAGCCTGCAACACTCGTAATCATGATTTCGCGTGGGTATGTGTTGTCCATTATCTGATTATTTGCGAATCAATCTGGGTGGTGGTGTTGTTGTCAGGAGATAAATAGCAGAAGCGTATTTGCAGTAATTACACTGGACCAGGAATATGACTGTATTTACCGTGTTCCTGTTTGTTTGTTTGTTTGATGAGGTCTTAACGGCACCACGACAACGAAGGTCAAATTGTGCCTGAGAGGTCAGATCATTTTAGAGGTAGTAAGGAAAGAGACCAGGGGAAGAATGAGAGAAATTCAAGAACAAAAGCCAGAAAGCTGTGATCGAGAGAGGAGGTGCATGGGTAAAACTAAAAACAGAGTAGAGAGGGGGTGGAAGAGGAGGATTAAATATGGTTGTAGAGGGATGCATGCTGAAGGAAGGAGACTATTTTATCTGGAGGATTTTTTGGAAGAACTCAGCAATTGAGTTGTGGGGAGCGAGAGAAGCTCTGGGAAGGTTGTACAGGGGCAAGCAAGGAGAACGTGTTGGATTGTAAGGATGCAGTGGCA
Organism: Chiridota heheva; assembly: GCA_020152595.1. Taxonomy (NCBI): domain Eukaryota; kingdom Metazoa; phylum Echinodermata; class Holothuroidea; order Apodida; family Chiridotidae; genus Chiridota; species Chiridota heheva. Next base: position 114,021 of record JAIGNY010000422.1, on the reverse strand, counting down.
ATTGTTACAGAGGGGTTGGGGGAACCAATAAGGAGGTGGGAGTGAGTGAGGTGGGTGTGACCAATTCTAAGGCGGGTAATATGAACGTTGTCGATCTGAGAAAGGTTGTTGATGGTGGATTTGATCGGGATTGTGGGCTGGATAACATGGAGTTTGTTATCAATTTGGAAGTTCCATAAGGTTTGCCAGCGGTCACGAACAAGAGAAGCGATAAGCGGTTTGATGTCAGAGAGGGTTTTGGGAAAAGGGAAGGGAGGAGGTTAAGGGCAAGCTTAGCGGCTGTATCAGCCCTGTCATTGCCAGGGATGCCAACATGGCTGGGTATCCAGAAGAAAAGAACACTTTTCCTGCAGAGGGTGGGGAGAAGAGTTTCGGAGGAGGAGGTGGCAGGTGAGGTTATCCCATTTAAGATTGAGTAATGAAGTAAGAACAGCCTTTGAGTCAGAGAAAATGGCAAAGTGACTAAGAGGAGAGTACTCAATAAAGTTGAGGGCAAGGAGAATGGCCTTAGCCTCGGCTGAAAAGATGGATGAGTGGTCAGGAAGTCTGCTACTGAGGGTGATGTCTTGGATGATGGCAGCAGCAGCTGTCTTGTTGCCTTCCTGGAGCCATCAGTATAGATGGAGGTGTAATTTGAGAGTTGGTCTTTGATTTGGTTGTGGAGATTGATGAAGAGATTAGGGTGAGTTTGAGTTTTGTTATAAGTGGAGAGGTCTAGGTGGACAGAAGGAAGGGGGTGGCCCAAGGCGGAAAAGTGGGCCAGGAATAGGTGCCGAGTGGTGGGGTTGATGCCAAGTTGAAAGAGGTCTGATTTAATGCGTAAGCTGAAGGGAGGCGATAGGGTTTTAGTCCTATCAAAGAGGGAGGAGAAATTGGGGTACCTAATGAGGTTGTAAACAGGGTTCTGGTGTTGGTGAGGACTCTAAAAGCATAGGAGAGGCTAAGCTTTTTACATCTAAGTAGAAAGGGGGGGTTCGTTGGCTTCAACATGAAGGCTAGTGATTGGGGAGGTCCTGTAGGCTCTAGACAAAGCCTGAGGGCTTCATTTTGGATGGTGTTAATGTGGTTGAGGTATGAGTTGTGAGCGACACAGTAAACAATATTGCCATAGTCAAGCTTGGCACGAATGGTGAGCCTGAAAATTTTGAGGAGAGCATAGCGGTTCGCTCCCCAAGTAGTGTTGGAGAGCAGTCGGAGGAGGTTGAGGGAGCTATTGCATTTTAGTTTCAGGTTGGTGATGTGTGGCTTGTAGGTGAGCTTGGGGTCTAGAGTTAGACCAAGGAACTTTGTGTTTTCAACTTTAGGGATGCGATTCCCATTGAGCACAAAGTTCGGGTTGGGGTGGAGGTTGTTGAAATGACAAAAGTGCATGCAGACTGTCTTGTCTTTGAAGAATCTAAAACCGTTATTGTTGCTCCAGACTTGCAGCTGATTGAGGCTGGTTTGAAGCCTATTTTCAACAATAGGAAAGCTAGGGGAGGAGTAGAAGATGGTGAAGTCATCCACGTAGAGGTACGTTTGATGCTGGGGCCAAGGTCATTCCCGATGTCATTAATGCTCAGGTTGAAGAGAGTGGGGAGAGGATGCTGCCTTGGGGACGCCCTCTTCTTGGGGGTACGGCTTGGAGAGGGTGTGGCCAATACGAACTTGGAACTGCCTGGGTGAGAGGAAGTTTTGAATAAAGATGGGAGGTGGCCTCTGAGGCCAATGGTGTGAAGTTTCCGGGTAATGCCGTATTTCCAAGTAGTGTCGAAAGCTTTCTCGAGGTCAAAAAATATGGCAATGAGGTGTTCCTTTTTGCAAAGGATTCCCGGATAGCGGTGTCGAGCGTAATTAACTGGTCTAGGGTATTGCGGCGTTTTGGAAGCCGCTTTGGTGAGGAGAGAGGATTCTGTTGGTCTCGAGGAACCAGTTTAGTCTCTGATTAATGATCTTTTCCATAATTTTACAGAGACAGCAAGTAAGAGGCGATGGGTCGGTAGCTGGTGGGTCGGTGCTATCCTTCCCGGTTTAAGGGCGGGATGACAATAGCTGTCCTCCAGATAGGGGAAAGGAGTGTGAGGACCAAATGTGGTTGAAGATGGTGAGTAGGGTAGTGGTGGCTTTGATGGGGAGGTGTTTCAGAAACTGATAGGGGATGTTATCTGGGCCCTTGGAGGTGCAGCCAGCGTCGCTGATGGCTTGGTTTAATTCAGAAAGGGTGAGAGGGTGTTGTAGCTTTGGAGTTGTCAGAGGAAAAGTGATTCTCCGGGCTTCATCGCAAGCTTTTTGATTTTGAAAGCATTGGAGTAGTTGGTCGAGGCCGAGATGTTGCTGAAAGAGGCGGCGAGGTGGTCAACGATGTCTTTTTTTGCGGTGAGAAGGTCTCCATTCCAAGAGAGATGGGAGATGGAAGATTTGCCTACTCTGCCGTGGAAGCTGTTAACCATTCTCCAAATCTTCTTAGTGGGGGTGTTGGTGGTGAGAGAAGAGATAAAGTTGTTCCAAGTGTTGGTTTTACTGTCCTTGATAGTGCGTCTGGCCTTGCACGGCTGATGCGAAAGAGGTTAAGGTTATGGGTGGTCGGGTTAGTTTTAAAGTTCCTGAGGGCTCTTTTCCTGTTCTTGATGGCGGTTTTGCAGTCATCTGAGAACCAGGGGTTGGGGGGATGATTTGGGGGTTTGGAGGTTTTGGGAATTGAGCAGGTGGCGATGACTGCTTTGGCAGATTATTCAATTGAATATCATTTGAAACATGTGTAAATTTTACATCCCTAGTCAAAAATCACTCCGTTGCGAGAATGATTACCTACATTGCATGGGGAAAATTCAGCAGGTAAGTTTTAAAGTTTTGTAACATTCCTTTTTGTCTATAAAAATCTTCTTGACTTTTTCAATGATAACTTTAAAAAGCCATTGAATATAATCATTCAACCTTTTAACTAAACTGTTAGCAAAAATGATCCTCATGTATTCATTTTTTGACCATGAAATTATCTTTGGCAAATGGCACATTTAAACTCATTATATATTCATAAAATCGAGTGGCATGAATATATACAGAAGAAAAGGAACAACTTTTCAGAGTTTGGGGATTGACTGCTTGTAGAAAAGTTAAACAAGTTTGAAAACCTTTATGGTTGGAGCTGCTACGTAGAAATGGCTAAAAAAAGGGTGAAATTTCATGAAGAAATTTTTGACCAGCCCCTGCGATGTTATGTCTAGCAACACGCTGAAAAAAAGTAAGGGATGTAAGAGGTATACTGGAGGTTTGGGCTGGGTTGGTAACTACGTTTTTAGTTCAGTTAGAAATGAGTTAGAATCAGGTTAGGGACCAGATTGCATATTTATAGTATAAAAGTAAGATAAACTTTAAGTATACATGAAGTATCTCCAGAATTTATCATGAAGTACATCAAGAAATAATTATGAAGTATATCCCCAAAAATTATGAAGTCTATCCAGAAATAATTATGAAGTATATCCAGAAATGATTATAAAATTGATTCAGACATGATTTTGAACCATATCAAGATATAATTATGAAGTATATCAGGATATAATTATGAAGCATATTCAGAAATAATTATGAAGTATATCCATATATAACTTTGATGTATATCCATTTAGCATCATGAAGTATATCCAGTAATAATTATAAAATATATCCATTAATGAATATGACATATATCCAGAAAAACTAGAAAGTTTGTCCAAAAATAAGTATGAAGTATATCCAGCAATAATTATGAAGTATTTTCAGAAATGATTATGAAGTATATCCATTTATGAGTATGAATTATATCCATAAATAATTATGAAGTTTATCCAGAAATAATTATGACGCATATTCAGAAATAATGATGAAGTATATCTAGAAAAATATGAAGTACATCCAGATAAAAATATAAAGTTTATCCATAAATTTTTTAATGAAATTTGTCCAAAAATAATCCTAAAGTATATCCAGAAATAATTATAAAGTATATCCATAAATAATTGTATATATATCCAGAAATATTTATGAAGCACATTCACAAATAATTTTGGAGTATAACGGCTATTATTTTGAACTATACCTAAATATAATTATGAAGTATATCCAGAAATAATTATGAAGCATATTTGGAAATAATTATGAAGCATATCTAGATATAATTTTGAACTATATTTAGATATACTTATAAAGTACATCCAGAAAAAATTATGAAACATATTAGGAAATTAATATGAAGAATATCCAGATATAAGTTTGAACTATACCTAGATATAATTATAAAGTATATCCAGAAATAATTATTACGCATATTTACAAATAATTATGAAGTATATCCCGATATAATTTTGAACTATTTCTAGATATAATTATAAAGTATATCCAGATATAATTATGAAGCATAATCAAACATAATTATGAAGTACATCCAGATATAACAATGAAGTATATCCATACCTTGACCGCCTCATCCTTATCCTCTTCCCAGAGAAATTTGAACTGAGAGAAAAGCTGCAGGGAATCATGGATCTTGGGTCTGGCCTGACTGATGCTGTTGCTCAGCATCATTTGCAATTTCTGGATCTCTTTGTGATCAGCGATGCTTTTGAAGAAGTTCTTCAGCTTCTGAGGTGGAATCTCCACAAATTTAAGTCCTGAGAGAAAGTGAAATAAAGTGATACACATTGAAAATGCTGCAAGACCTGCCATGGAATCTTCATGCACATTAACTTTGATTTGGTTATAAATTCAGCCTACAGCAGCGTTTCTTAATAGGCGGACCGCGGGCCAAATCTGGCCCGCCAGACAATCCAATTTGGCCTGCGAACAATAGTCATAGCGGGGCGAAAAAATCTAAATGAGATCAGTCAAAATCCCAAAATATTTGTTTGTTTTGGGTTTTCCCTAGGCAGATCTGCGCACCATAACCTCGCGGCTTATCAAGCAAAATGTTATCTTTAGTTCCGTTATAAAATGGGCAGACTTGCGGCATGTCAAAGGAAGGCTGATAAGAAAACAGGCCAACATCTGGCATACATCCTTCTTATCATGCACGCACTCTCAGCTTGTTTGTATTCAGGAATTGTTTTGACAGGTTTCGTTTGTCATGTGACGCTGGTTTTGTCACGCAATTGGCCCACAACCTGAGGCTTTTTCTGAAATGAAGGCCCTTGGAAAAAATTTATTAAGAACCCTTAGCGAACAGGATGAACTTTTTTTTTATCTCCAACTGGTAAGCTCAGCCAGAAGATTGAGCACGGATCAATAAAAAAAAAAAAATGGGACCTGCTGCCCTCTCATTTGGTGCTCAGAAAATGGGATTGAAGCGGGGTAGTACAGGCTTGTGCGGTGTGTGTAGGAAGACGCCTCAGCAAGTTTCTATGCTGAAAGTGCTATGAGCATGCATATGGTAAGGCATTTTATGAACCAAGTATTAGTAGTATTTGTTTCACTCACTACAAAACACAAAGCATTATTGAGCTTTACCACTTATTTACTCCTTGCTTATATTCTCCATATTCTGGTTTTTGATTTCAAATGGCACCGTTTTTATGTTGTAACACAATGAACTGCAGATTGATCAAATTCAAACATTTCAGTAAACAATGTCATGCTGGATGATTAATCCTAGGAATACTTCAATAATAAAATAAAACATTGTCAAATGACTCTTATTGTGCTATTTTATATCTACTTTTGCTTATCAACCAATTTTGTTGAAAACTGCTCATTTCATGGTTTATAGCATATTTTCATGGTTTATGACATATTTTCATGGTTTATGACATATGTTCATGGTTTATGACATATTTTCATGGTTTATAGCATATTTTCATGGTTTATGGCATATTTTCTTCCAATAAGGATGTTTCAGCTAAGGTCATGAGGTCACGTGACTTTTTTACATCACCATTGTTGTTATATATAAGATTATTTTTGTAAGATGATTATGCCTGAATCTTGTAGTGCCATTGATTGCACTAATAGATGTGTGCGGGGGAATAAAACGACAGTTTCTCGATTTCCATCTGATCCTGATGTACGCTGTTACACATGGACGGCTTTCAACCTGTGGTTCACACCAGGATTTGCATGTAAGCATTTTATATCAAGTATGCAGGCTTTGAGTATAACGAACAATCAGCTGGCAGTAACGTTAAAGATACTCTTGGGATACCCAGTGAATATATGACACTTAAGGAAAATATGAAGTAAAATCGGAAGTGAACAATTACTGTAAGTGGTAAAATTAGCTGAACTGGTACTGGTATGTAGTATGTTTGCTGTACATGTGATGTGACTGGGCCATGTGAAGACACGTGAAATGTAATGATGCACCGCTGCCCTGCAAAATGGCTTCTAGATGAGTTAGAGTCACGTAATGAAATCCCTTTATTACGCTCAAGTTGTTGCTACCTTTCCACAGATCTTTAATCACACCACATTTTTAATAAAATGCTCTCACCTGTTGCAGAGTGAATCTTATGGTGGTGCTCCTCATGAGTGGGTGGAGGCGGTTCAACCACCTGGAGCCTCTTCTGGTTCCACTGTGCCACGCCCCTGCTCACCTCCAAAATGCACGCTGTGGTTTTATTCAAGGATTGTTGCACATCATCCAAACTAGGCAACATAATCTTGGGGAGAGAAATAATCAGAAATGAATGCAATACTAATATTTTCATGATATGAAGTCTGTCATCTGGTAATTAAAGTGCAACAATTTAAAAACTGTTTCTTTGCAACAGCATAATGTATAGTTGGATTCTCTTAGCTGACAAGAGGCAACATCCAGCAAAGGAATGCATAGGAAAACTAAGTCCATTGTTTGTATTTCAAATAAAGGAGAAAATAAAAACACTGATATGCAAAATTTGCTTTAAGAAGGAATATGTAGAATAGCTGTCTGTGCTGGGAAATAATCAAAATGTCTGTTTGTCATCAGGGTTGATGAACAATGCACATAAGGGGTGTGTCCCCTCTCATCCAATAACATTGCAGGAAACAAACTTGCACGTCCATGAAAGTGTGCCAAATGACTTTAAATACATCTTACCACACCTTTTGCCATCACGTATCAATGTATTTTCAAAGTAGTTTTAAGCTTCAATTGAACTATGAAAAGAATTGACTAAAAATTCTTCCTAGATTCAATTTGAAAGTCAGAATTTTCAACATGACTGACTTGGTACTTACCACTTGTGGGATTGCAAGGGATATATCAACTTTGAAGAGGGGAACATTTTGTTGTTTTCTCCTGCTGAATGAGCTTCTCATATCTGATAGGTCATCCAGACCTCGCATTCCACCAATCGGCCTGAATGCAAACAAAATGGGTTGATTATTTCTAAAATAAAGGATATACAGCAATATTTTAAGCAATTACATACAACCAATTTCAATATTTCAAGCAATTACATACAACTAATTTACCTGCAAATTTTGTAATGCTACTTTTGTTTTTGAGTTACAACTAATCAAAGCTCCACGAATTCTTAATATATGCAAAATTTATGGCCCACTATGTTGGCGGCACACCTAAGATCTTTTTTAATTTCTATCAATTTTGTCTTAAATTCAGCATTTTTTCTATCAAAATGCTGATTTGGGTAAGATCAAGCTTAACAAATTCTTAGTTAGATACAGCTGCCAAACTTTCAAGGAAGAAAAGGCATATGGAAAGTTCCACTGGTGACTTTACAAATTTGCATATTTTCTTGAATAATTAGGCCTGAATATTAAATAGGTTTTAACTCGATCAATCTTTAACCATTTTTATGAGGGTTGCTCTTGCAGTAGTTTCATGATAACCAATAAACAACTGAGCTAATGTTACCTTTGGGTATCACTAGATTATGTGCTCATATACTCTTATAATCTAATTCTTTACCAGACTATTTTTTGTACTGAAATGAAATTTCTTGTTCTCATGACCCTGTACTGGTACATGAGTTATTGTACTCTTACTTGTACTCATACATGAGAAAAGAAAATGTCAAATACTCGTACTCGTGACTTTGGGAATCGTATTCATGAAATGTACTTCATTACAAGTCTGTTCTTTGCAAACTTAAGTCTGCTAGTTACAAACAATTGTTTACACCAATGTTTCTCAGTACTTATTAAGTCATGTCACCAAGCTTTAATACAATTTATCAAAATTTGCAAGCACATCCCATATCACAGAAGCAAACTTACATGGAGAAAAAGACCCTCTTTTTGATGGTGTCCAGTGAGAGCCTCGTTGCTTTGAGCAGCGCTTCCAGCAGTCGTTGACTGAAATGACTGATCATTTCCTGGCAGTCCTCCTGAAGATGCTGCTCTTCATCTGTGGTGGACGGGCAGGATTTAAGGCAAATCTCTGAGTTTATCACCTCTTCATGCAAAACTGAGGGAGTTGATATATTGAACATGAATGGAGATCTTATGCATTTTTGAGATTGTGAATGGATGTTAGTGAGTAAAGATATTAGTTTATTTGTACCATATCATGAGGACTAACGTCTCATTTCCAGGAATATGAACAAATACCTTCAATCAATTTAGCATATAAGGCTTTTAAATTCCACACACATGAAATACAATACAACCTGCCAAAATAAAGTACAGAACTTTTATCTTCTGCATCACACCATTTTCTCACAAAACCCAATGGAAAATTGAACAATGGTTGGCTGCAGTAGCAACAGATAAGAACTTTTAGTGGCATCCAGTCCCAAACTCCCCACTTATCAACTTCTAATCTAAAACCCCAAAATGCCCACCTGGTCTATTTAGCCCATATGGGTTTTGTATAAAATACCTAACCCTGGAGGATCATTAAAAGTAAACAAATTAATTCAACCACTTCATGTTTTTAATTTTGTACATTCCTCTCCACATTCTGAAGTATCCACCACTCATCCTCTGAAAAGTGTTTATGCTCTCTCCTTCGCTTTGTGAGGCTACATACAGAGCAGAGAAGAGTTTAATGAACCCTCTCCACAAAAAGGTCATTTAAGAGGAGTCACATACAACATGCTTGAAGAAAAAAGGTAGGAGTGGATAAGGAGAAGCCTATTGAATAAGAAAAGAAATAACTCAAAATTTATTTCTGTGTAGTTTGATTTTTGTTAGTTTTGATATTCTTTTACTAAGATTCTAATGGTTAGTTGGTTGGTGAGGTTTAAAGAGCAATGATCAAAGCATGCCAGAGCATTATGCCCAATCCTTGCTACAAATTTTTAGTCTTTTCTCCCAGAAAAACTCCCATTTTGGCAGGTATAAGTTTTGGCAGGTATAATTTTTAGACTCTGCTAGATGAAATTAAGAAACCCACCACAGATAGTTCAGTGATTTTACGCATCAGTTGTTACACTCCCAATCATCTATAAGCGCACAATGGAACTTATTGTGAAGGGCCAGGTATTGTGAATTTGGCTGCTGCAGGGCCAAGTCATGCATGCAATGTGGGGCTGAGGATTCATTTGTACTTTTAAATGGATGTTTTTATCTGTGAGTTATAAACACTCTGGTGAGTTTGGGTGCAATAGACTGAAAATTTATAGCCATTGTTATTCATCATGACAGATTAAATTAGATCAACGTTTGTTTGTTTGCTGAGGTTTAATGGCACTGCGAAAGTCATGGTCATATGTGCCAAGAGGGTTTTTTTTTTTTTAATCTCGGTGCTAGAATAAAGAATGAGTACAGAAAATGAATTTTAGGAGAGGAATAGGGAGAGTTGAGAGGAGGAAGGAATGGTAAAGAGAGCAAGATGAGAGAGAGAGGGGAGGAAGGAGGTAATGAGAAAGGGATGATGGGATAAAGTGGAGTAAGTGGCTGGTATGGAAGTAACTTATATTGTCTGAAGAGAAATTGTTCTTAAAGAGATCTGAGATAGAGATGAAGGGGATCAGAGAGGTTCTGAAATTGGAGTATAAGGGGCAGGTTTAGAGAATATGGTTGATCAAAAGTTCAAAATTAGATCAACAGAGGAGTAGAGAGGAGATTAGCTAGTGAGACAGGTAGGATTGTAGAAGGGTGTGAGGAGGGTCAGATGTTGTTGTAATAGTTTATGTGATGCAGAAAGGATAGCAAATTTTAGGATGGGTTTTGAGAAAAGCTCAGTGATGGAACTAAAGGGGTTGGAGGAGGTCCTGTGTAAGGTGCTATCTATGAGGATGTGTATGATTCTCAAGCGTTCATGGCAATTTAGATTCTGAGGCTTCTCACCCTCTTCGTCCTCTGAGGAGTGTTCATGTTCCTCCCTCTCATCATCTCTGTGAGGCTGCAGAGTGGAGAAGAGCTTATGAGTTCTCTCCACAAAGATGTTGACAAGATCATTCACTGCATCTTCTATCTTAGAGCTCATCTTGTCAATTTTCTTTGCCTCATCTTCACACAATTTCTGTCAATGAAAAGAGAAAAAAAATGTCAAAGTGATAAGCTTTGATCTCACAATCTTTCTTTAGTAGTTTATACTTGAGTATTCTAGGTATGTGTGACTTCTATGTATCAGCAGAGTGCTAAAAACTAAGTACTAAAAAGTAACTGCTTACGAGCTGAAGAAATTGGGAACAAAATTTAATGTAGTATTTATCTCAACTGATACAGCATTTCAAAAACATCACTGCAGTTTCCCATATCCCCCAGCCACAGAAACAATATTATGTTATATAATTTCTGTGGAGTATTTGCATAGTTATGACCTGTGCATCAATTTCTGTTAACCCTTACTCTACCGGAGCATTTAAGATTACAGTGTTATTCATTAAAAAAATTGGCCCTTAGACCCCTCCAACCCAACTTTCTCAAAATTAGGGGTAATCCACACCATTCAACCAGAGAGACTTCACAATTCATTGACTAGCATCCAGCTATTGTTACACCAAACACAACAGGGGTAATCTATACCTTCTTAATTGACAACATCTTCATAGTCTATTCAGTTTACTTGTTAGCAACCAGCTACTGTTACACTGTACACAATAGGTCATTCATCTTGGGCTCAAGCTACATAACTGCTGTTCAGTGATGCGAATCAGATTAGTCCTTGGCAGAGCCTAAATAAAAATATACATTATATGCTTGCGAGGACTTTGTGCAAAACCCATAGATGATTGATGGACCATTCCTCGTAAGGATAGTTATTCCATCATGTTTAAGGAACTTTTGGAAAGGGGGCTTTTCACAAATTTATTTTCATTTTCTACTGAAACAAGTTTATGTTATAGGAAAACTAAGACTTTGGACTTTACTTTGGTTTGCATAATTTTCTGGTCAAGTATGAAAATTTATGCAAATGAGGTCATTAATTAAGATTATTAGATGTCCCAAAACAACTATCTTTGTGATATTCTGCTCTCTTGTTGCTAATTACAACAACAAACATTATTGATAGAATTTATGAATTGTTGAAAGAAGGACCTTTCATTTATTACTACTCTTGACTTTTTTAGAGCAAGGAAAAAATGCATACGTCAATTTTAATTTTTTAACCTTTTTGACCTACAAATTGACCTCTGATTTTGCCAATGATCTATCTGATAGGATATACTATACTTTTCCATAAACATGCATTGATCCTTTCTATGCACTAAACTAATATAATATCAAAAGGAAATATTTACACCATTATTTCAATAAAAATGTTATGCAAATGATATGCAAATTTGCTAATTTACCTGATTTATTATGTGCAGACTTAAAATTTTCAGTTTATGACCCATTTTCAGCCATTGGAAGCTTCAAGTTGAAAATATTTTTATTTATTCTGGTTTAAATATGCTGAATGTCTTTTAGAAACTTACTACTGTTAATTCCACAAGGATATCTCTGTGAAAAGGTACTCAAAAATGGTTCAGAGCATCAGTAATCATGTTGATGTTGCCAAACTTGGTATCATCCTTCACTGACAGTTGGTACCGCATATGGAATGTCAACAAATTTGTCCAAATACAGGAAAATACTTATGAGAAATACAAAATACACTGGTGTGCATTCAATGGTTATCCCTGATCAGTGCCAACCACAAACGCACAGAACTGTACATACACACTTTTAACAAAAGTTACATTCATAACTGGAAAACTGGGGAAGATACTCGTACTGCATTAAAAAGTTAAGAGGGCATTGCTAGCAATAATGAATTGAAATTTGTAATGATTTTACTGATTCGTGTGGTATCCCCGTTTCACGGGTGGTATTCAATGAGTATCCCTGATCGGGGCCAACCACAAACGCACACACACCCACCCTCCCCAAATACAGACACATACCTATACCTATGCTGTAGTTATGGCAAATAAAAACAAATTTATTTTGAGGATTCACCAAAATTGTAACAAACGTAAGTCCCATCAACCTACCTACATCACTGTGATGATCACAGTAATGTAAGTTGATGTAGTGTGATCTTTAAATTCTTTTAAGTAGCATTAAACTAGCACCTACACAATATGAGCAAATATATCAAACATCCAACGTACTAATTAATCAAGACTTTGCCAGACGATTATTTACAAAAGATGTCTATTTTAGCAATTGGGTAGGGTATGTATCCATAATGAACTTCCAAAGCTATTAAAAACTGGTCTTCCAACCTCTTCTCATAAATCCACAATTAAAAATGAACATCCCTCAAATCCACTTAAGTTTTAGTTGCAAATCATCTACATTAATAGGCCTCATTCAGCACAAGCTCATCCTCACTTTGCTTGAGTGCACTTTATACAAAAGCTCCATGTATGCAGTGCAGGAAAACAAAAACAAAGTAGAGAGGGGGTGGAAGAGGAGAATTAAATAGTTAAGGAAGGAGATTATTTTATCTGGAGGATTTCTGAACTCAGTAAATTCATAAAAGACTGTGGCTTTGTGTATAATCTGTCACTGTAGCAGTTGTGGTTAGTGTTACTGATTTAAGACTAGAACGGTAAATACCGTCATGGTTCGCATGCGCATGCAAATTGACACTCATATTTTATGACCTGGCCAACTATAAAAATGGCATCTCACACTAAGTCCCACATGGCATCCCATGTACCACATGGCATCTCACCCCATGTCCCATATGGCATCCCACCCCATGTCCCAGATGGCATCCCACCCCATGTCCCAGATAGCATCCCACCCCATGTCCCACATGACATCCCATCCCATGTCCCACATGGCATTCCACCATATCTTCCACATGGCATCCCACCCCATGTCCCACATGACATCTCATGTCCCACGTGGCATTCCATCATATGTTCCACAGGGCATCCCATCCTATGACCCACATGGCATTCCACCCTATGTCCCACATCCCATGTCCCAAATGACATCCCACCTAACGTCCCACATGACATCCGCAACCCTTGTCCCACATGGCATTCCACCATATCTCCCACATGGCATTCCACCATACAGTGTCTCACATGGCATTCCACACTATGACCCACATGGATCCCATCCTACATGTATGTCCCACATTAATCCAACCATGTGTACCACATGACATCCCTTCCTATGTCCCACATGGCATCCCTCCCTGTGTCCCGCATCAGTGGCTTCCCACCTGATGTTTCACATAGCATCCCACCATATGTTCCACCATATCCTACTTTATGTCCCACATGGCATCACAACCCATGTCCCACATGGCATCACATCCCATGTCCCCATGGCCTCCTACCCTATGTCTCACATAGCCTCCTACCCTGTCACAAATGGCATCCTACCTTATGTCACACATGGCATCCTACCTTATGTCACACATGGCATTCCAACCTGTCACACTCTGTGTTACTTGTGGCATCCCACCATGTCCCACATGGCATTCTATCCTGTTTCACATGGCATCCCACCCCATGTCCCACATGACACCCCACCCCATGTCCCACATGGGGTCCCACCCCATATTCCACATGGCATCTCACCCCATGTCCCACATGGCATCTCACCCCATGTCCCACATGGCATCCCACCCCATGTCCCACATGGTATCCCACCCCATGTCCAACATGGCATCCCACCCCATGTCCCACATAGCATTCAGCCTATGTCCCACAAGGCATCACACCCCATGTCACACATGGCATCACACCCCATGTCCCACATGACATCCCATAGGCTCCATAAGAAGTCTCATCCTAGCTATCAGTCCCTGATTGAGCATACTAAGTATGAAAGTGTCAGTTCATATAATAACTTATATGCAAATGACTTGTTAAAATGGGGTGGGATGCTTGTCCCACATGACATCCCATGTCCCACATGACACTCCATACCATGGCAATCCACCCTATGTCCTGCATGACATTCCACCACATATCCTACATCGCATTCCACCCTGTTCCACATGGCATCCCACCCCATGTCCCACATGGCATCCCAACCCCATGTCCCACATGGCATCCCAACCCATGTCCCACATGGCATCCCATCCTATGTCTCACATGGCATCCCATCCTATGTCTCACATGATGTCCCATAGGCTTCATAAGAAGTCTCATTCTAGCTATCACAGTCCCCGATTGAGCATATGTATAAAAGTGTTAGTTCATATAATAACCTATATGCAAATGAGTTGTTGAATAAGAAAAAAAGGTGGAGTCAAATAATTATGCCTGATATAGCCCTTGGTGTATACAACATGGTAAATATTATATCATAAGTCCCTCATGGCCCCCATCCATGTCCCACATGGCATCCCTCCCTATTTCCATATGCAATCACATCCTGTCACACTCCATGACTAAGCATACTAAATATAAAAGTCTGGTCAGGTAATATACTGTAGCAACTTTATGCAAATGATCACAATAATAAAGGTGGAGTTTGAAAATCATGCCTGATACAACTGTTGGTGCCCAAATATTTTGAAGAATTTAAAAAAAATTAAATCTCAAGTTCTACAAGAGAGACTTGAGGATCTCTGTAGAATATTGGAAAATTACATGATTTTACAGTTATCTTCTAAGAAAATATCAAATGTATTGTAGACTTTTTAAGGAAAGTAGTCATCAATCTTTAAGGAAAGTAGTCATCAATCCTGTCTTAAGTATCTCTAAAAAACTTTTAACATTCTATAAGGAAATTCTAACCTTCCATAAGGATATCTGAAGAAACTTTAACATTTTTTGAGAAATTCTAAAAAAACTTTAACATTTCTGAGGAAATCTCAGGACAAATCTGTGGACGGCTGGTCGGCTGGCCGTAATCGCCATTACATAGGTTCGCATAATGCTTCTCATGCGAACCAAAAAGGATATCGTATATCAGGGTTGGAAATTTAATTTCCTGATCAGAATGTTGTAAACAGTCGGGACTTGTGAGGTAAAAGCAATCATGATGCAATATCTTTCCTTAGGAGAAATGGTCGGTCAATCATTGGCACTTAATGCACACATCATCTCCAGCGTATAATACTCAACTATTTGTATCACCAGTTTGCAAACAAATTTCTCCCATTAAGACACTTAACACGGATGAGTGATTTCAATCACAAAATTTCGCTGATTACTCTTCACTGGCTTCTGTAATCTTATACACACAAATAACCTCAGGCTACTTGGCTGCACTGTGTATGGGAATGGCAGATAAACAATCATTGTTTGGAGTGGAAACACAATATACTGAACAGGAAGTCGGGTTGGTAATTATCATACCCGAGTTTTCAGATTAACTCAGGTGTCGGGTACGGGTGGCTTAAAGGGAAACTTTTCAGCACAATAGCATGATAAGTTCGTAATGTCCTCATAAATTTCCACTGCCAGATTTTCTCATAATTTTGCCGCAATACACCCTCCACAGTAAAGTCTTCCCACACAAACTCCACTAAATAGATCAAGAAGTTCTCAAATAATACTCTGGCAATTTGAGGTTAAAAAGATGCTTACAATTTTCTGCATTTTCAGTATCAATCTGATCTAATTTATTACTTTGAAAAAATGACATTACATTTGAAATAGCAAAATATACACAACTTGTCGAGGAAGGTCCTGATAATTTTCCAACAGAATACACTATATACATTGACACAAAGTCATCCACCACAAGAAACCATATGTATGGAAAGACAAAATGTGTTGCAATAGGCATCAATACAAGACCAAAACATACAAAGTTAAGATATATTACCGAGGTTGATACAACAAACAGCTCCGACTTCCAGACATCCTGTGGTGGCAGGTCACAGAGCAGAGTGGTGCTGATGGCCATCAGGAGAGAATCAATCCTTGCCTCTTTGATGTCCGTCACCTTGAGAAACAAATGACAAAATTTAAATCTTTGTTTGCTTATGGCTACTTCAGGCTCGTGTAATAGGTAAGCTTGCCACCTCTCCTTTATCTTCAGACACAGTGAATGGACATTTGTAAATGGTTGATGGAAGTTATTGAATTTTAGGAAATCACTTTATCAACCAAATTATCATTTGAACCGCTTTAACTTTGGGTGTAGAGTTACCCCGCTTTAGAAGCAGGAATATCTATGAGAGTAATACTTACCTTCCATGCTATGCAATCTGGTCACATGACCTGATTCAATCACTTTTCAAATGGAACAAAAAATGTAGTTACCAACCGGGCCAGCTCTGACTTCAATTGTTTTATCTCCAAAATCCCTCACTTCTCTTCAGATCGCATATTCATAGTACAAGTCTTCACATTTGTTTATGAAATGAATTTTTGCTACCTAAATCTTAATTGAAACACATAGTTTAAAAACATTACAAAACAATTAACTATTTTTCACAAATTTACCTATCATTTCTTTCTATTTACCCATTTTTATAAACACATGTTCACAATCATTAGGTGCATCATGTTCTTTTCACTTGCTGTACAAGGTAAACAATGGCAACAGTGGTTTTTAAGAATTTCTATTACACTCCATCTCCTTCCTATTCAGCGCATGAAAGTTTTGTAATATATATGCTCATTAGAATTGTATCATTATTAATATTATTATCTTGTGCTGACCACAACCAGGGTTCGCATTAACGACAAATTTGTAATATATTACGCTATGGCTGAAATTTCTTACGACACATGTTGTACCTTTATCGTAAAGATTTAGATATAGCATGTGAAATTTTACGCCAAAGTTTTTCATTAACTTAAATGAAAATCATGAAAGTTTTACCTTCCTCATGCGATTAAAAGTTTTATTTCACACAAAAATGATTTTGAATTACTCATAAATAAAAGGAAAATTACACAACTATGACTAACAGCCGAATGATGCAACATGCCTATACAAGTACGTATATGAACACATATAGGCTAGTACAAAGGCCCTATAGATGATGTACATACTGTACAGTGTACGTGAAAGTTTAGATGTTGTTTTGAATGCAAGCTATCAATTGTCAACGATATTATTAGCTAGGATTCTACTTTCCTCTTGTATTGTGTTGATCGTGTATCTGTGAAGTGATCACAATCTGCAAGTCAAGTTACTATACTGTGAAGAAGTAGGCGTGTTTGAGATCTGAATAGTATATCATTGTTGACAATCAGTCAAAGTTCACTAAAAACTCATAAAAGCTTAGATGCAATAAACAAAAGTATTTTTCTATTTTATTTAGGATTTTTAAACCCAAATTTCATGATTAAACAATCAACATTATACAAGGATTGGGTATGAAGTTTTTCTTAATATATTTTATAATAATAGTCCAATTTGTTTATGTTTTTGGTATTTTAAGTGCAATTTTCATTTACATTAGCAAGGTAGGCCTACACAAGTGTGTGTGTTAACAATACTTGCAAGTTTCGCTAGCGCAGTTTCCTGTATATTACGCAGTGCCCTGTACATACGACGGCATATTTACAACATACACCGAGAATCAAGGGCTTGTCATAACCAAATACACCAAACAAAAACTTAAAATGTAACCACAACTATTTGTGTCCCTACAGCAGGTTTCTGCAAGGAAGCAGTCAGGGAATCCCTGCTCAGGATGCAAATCGGTCTGTTTTGAAAAAAATATGAAAAGTGTGGATGCCGCAAATAAGTTTACCCTGACTAATCTGCATGTCATATTCACTTTTTTTTTTCTTCACCGAATACAACAGGAAGTAAGATTTACAGGAGAAAAGACGTTATCATAAAGTAAGGTTAGGGTTAGGGCAAGGTTCTTAAATGTTCACTTTTTTGTTTTTAAATTGTTTTTGAATAACAAAATATTAAAGATAAGACTTATTTGCAGCATGCGCATTTATCCCATTTTCCATGTTTTTATGTGCTGCACTCAGGATACTGAATAAAAGAAAAGTTTATCAATTCAAATCATTATTTATCACCATTTTTACCTTACCTGTTTGTTCATTAGCTCCAAATCCCGTAGAACTGAACGCACACTGTGAAAGTAAGGCTTAAGGTTGAGCGATGTCCAGGTGAGCATGGTGAGGCCCGGCTGAAGGGCAAGGTCCACCTTCTTGATCAATGGGGTCATCAGCTGGTTGAATACCGATGGATCTTGGACCTGATAGCCTTGTTTTCTTGAAGAAGGGTCTGAGAGAAATAGAGAATTACAAATTGAATTGTGTTGAAGATTTAAAAGAGATTTTAATAATGGCAGGTGGAATATTTGATTTGTTTATCGTGATTTGCTTTACATAATTTCATGTAAAGAAATGAAAACAAATCCGTTGACTTCAGGAAATCAGTGTAAGTAGAAATGTTGAAATAATTCGTGACATTCTGTTGAAAACATTATATCATTTGTGGATTAGTTATTAAAGTAACTTTGAAGCTAAAGGAATGATTGCATTTACAGCACTATGAAGACAATACGTGATGTTTGTTGCACACTCAAAAGCGTCATGTAGATACAATCATCATGTGCATGAAAGCATTGTGTGATATTGATAAGAGTCTACCATGCCGATAGTTTTCATGTTCCATTCTTTAAGGATGTAATGTATGATGAGAATTAGAAGTATCTCATATTAAGACGTCTGTAAAAGTGCAGTTGAATTATTTCATAACAATTTTCAATATTTCAACATAATTTTAGCATGAAATTCTTATCAAGCCAAATGGTCATTTTTCCTGCGTTAAATAAAACTGTGAATTTGAGTGTGTCACATTCTTTCACACGAGACCAGGGGTGGATATTATAGAGGACCATGGCACCAATGGTCTCAGAAAGATTTTCAGGTCTCCAGAAAAAGAAAAGGAGGGGGGGGGGGGGGGGGGAAGAAAGGAAATGGAGACAAGGAAATGGAGACAAGAAAAGAAAGGGGAGAAAAGTGGAGAAAAAAAAGGGGAAATAAAGGCCACTACATTTATATTTCCTGTTTTTTTTTTTTGTTGTTGCAGTTAATTCAGCAAAACATTTTTTTAAGACTTTTTATGTTCTCAAAATATAAAACATTTTTTTTTCCACTCCTGCACAAGAAGAACCAATACTTACAGAGATAGCAATGTAGTTGTCTTGCAATTTCTCTTTACCCAAGCAAATAATGTAAGCTGCTTCAGGGACGTCCAACTCCATCTTTCGCATGCACGCAGACTCCCGGATTACTTGATACAACATGGGGTCAAAGTTCACCAACAACTCAGACGTTTCTGGGTGTCTTATCAATATGGTGGCTTGCAGCCCTTGAAATGAAATAAAAAAAACACATTGTTTCACTCTGAGCAGAGACAGCTTTTGCAAAAGCTTGACTTTAATTGGAAAGTACTATAAGCATGATTGTAACTGGCAAATGGCTTTTTGCCATAATCTTTGAACAGCTAATTTCAGTCCTTTCTACACAGGTATCATACAACATTACTAGCACTATATACCATGCCACCCTGTCCCACATTCCATCCTGCCTGTCACATATATACCATCCCACCCTGTCCTACAGACCATTCCATCATATCCCACATGATATTTCACCCTGTCCCATATGCCATTCAACCTTAAATCCAGATGACATTCCATCCTGTCCCACAAGTCAAACCGTGTCATACCGTGTCCCCATGCCATCCCACCTTCTCCCGGGTGCCATCCCAGCCTGTCATAAATGCCATAACACCACCTTGTTTCACATGCCATGCCACCTTGTTTCACATGCTATCACACCCTGTCCTATATGCCATGACATCCTGTTCCAAACTCCATGGCACCCTGTCCCACATGCCACCCTGTCCCACATACAATCCCAAACTGTTTCACATTTCATCCCATCCTGTCCACCATGCCATCCCACCTTCATCCCACTTCCTATATCTACCAATCACTCTACCATCTTTCACCCAACATTCTTTCCCCTAACTCTCATCATCTTACTTCTATCAACCCAACATGCCCTACTCACCTACCACCCTTTTCACCTGCCATTCTCTGTTCATCTACCATCCCCCATTCATCTACCATCCCCCTCCCATTTATCTACCAACCCCTATTCACCTACCATCCTCCATTCACCTACCATCATCCATTCACCCACCTTTTGTCATCCACTCATCTACAAAATATACTCTTTAACCAACTCATCCTTCCAACCTTCAATATAACCTCCACTCACTCCATTGCACTACAGCCCCCTCCCCCTTACTTTAACTTAACTTTAATTTGACACTCATAATAAAAACATGCTCAACTGTTTCCCCCTGATAAGTTATAAACCAGATAGGGCTATCTATCTAACTAATAAGAATGAAAAAAATTCATTGCAGACTATTTGGAGATTATTATGAAGTCTATTATGTTTCCACTCTGTTCAAAGGAAGACTTGGTTTTTTGCTATTCATTTCCAGGACACTTCATTATAAATTCTGTTTGGTCATCAGTTCTTTTGTCCTGCTTTTATTTTTAATGCCAGAACTGCTATTTTTTTTTCATGCCAGAACAAATCCTCTAATTGCCATTCAAGTCTAAAATGCATTTGTTCTCAGCTCTTTCAAAGCAAGTCTCCTTTATATAAATTTCTTTTCACAAAAATAGTTGGAATTCCTTTCCTTGGGCAGAATTTTTTGTTCCCCAGTAGATGAACAATGCACAAGGTCAGACGGACGGACGGACAGTAAAAATGCTATATCTGCTCTTGACCAACTTCATTGGCGAGGGGATAATTAGCATGTCACACAAGGAACACAATTTTAGTACACTTTCTTAAGAATTGTATTCCTTTTATTTTCTTTCACTATGAGATAAGCATGCATGACCAAGGTTCATTTTACATTCTCTGCAGCTGCTTACCTGTTTTGACAGCGTCCACCTGTTTGACCCAAGCTCGATGATAGAGAATCTCAAACTCTATCAGAACTGATCCCATACGATTGTAATTCCTCACTACCTTCTTCCCTTCATTTGTCTTCAAGATGTTTGGTATTTCCTAGAACGAAATGGACATTTTAAGTTTATAACATTTATATGGCACATTATCTAAAACCAACTACTGTGCCTAACATTTATGCAAACATAAATGCAATTAAAATGAATAAGAAAATTTTAAATAGTGACAAGATAAAACAAAATGTTGAAGTAATTGATGAAGGGATCTAGCAGATTTTACTAGAGGCAGACTATTCCATTACTTTGGTTTGTTTGTTTGTTTGTTTGTTTGATGAGGTCTTACCATCAGCATGTGGACATGGTGATAAACTTTCAACCAACATACAACAAGTAAATAGTCTTCTATGTGTTTAAAACAAACTTGTGACTTGATTTTGAAAACTACCTAATACACCTAGACAGTTATAGTCATATGAGTCATGAGCTGATGTATTATTTGTGAGAGCTATTTTAAGTGACAAGAGCTGGTGAAGCTAGAAATGGGGAGGGTAAATGAAGGTGGTTCATTTAGATAAGTTCATGTAAAAGAAGAAAAATTGGAAGTATAGTTTAGTTATGGTTATTTAGGGGCAGAGATGGGTATGAAGAGCTTTGACAGACAGAGCCTCAAACAGGTAGTAAATAATCAAATCCTGCAAAGTTGCAATGAACAAAGGTGTCAAAAATCTTCCCATGGAAAATCACGCCAGAAATAATATCAATGTAGTGAATACATCTTTATATACTTCTCTCTTTCCAAATTTAATGTACTATTCAATGCAAAATTACATAACAACATTTTTAGAGCACATTTAACCCATGTAATGTTGTTTACTTCCTAATAAAATAAAAAAATATATAAATCTAATAAAAATCTATCTATCTATCTATCTATCTATCTATCTATCTATCTATCTATCTATCTATCTATCTATCTATATCTATCTATCTATCTATCTATCTATCTATCTATCTATCTATCTATCTATCTATCTATGTATATGTATATATATATATATATATATATATATATATATATATATATATATATATATATATATATATATATATATATATATATATATATATATATATATATGTGTGTGTATATGTATATGTAAGTCTGCAGTGAAATTACTCAGATAACAATTTTTCCTACAGTGGTTGATGGATGGACAGTCAATAAGAACAATTAATGGAGAAATGATTACCTTGAGTACATCCATTGGTTCCTGGATTTTCCTGAAGAGTTGCCTGGCCCATGCAATCTTGCCAGCCACTGGAGGCATCGCTCGTGGTATGGGAGGGTCATCCCTGTGCTTCTGGTACAGCTTTTAACAATAAACAAATAAATGTCAACAATAATAAACTAAAACGGTAAATACCATCATGGTTCGTATGCCCATGCAAATTGACATTGCCAATTATAAAAATGGCATCTCACACTAAGTCCCACATGGCATCCCATGTACCACATGACATCCCATGTACCACATGGCATCCCATGTACCACATGGCATCCCATGTACCACATGGCATCCCATGTACCACATGGCATCCCATGTACCACATGGCATCCCATGTACCACATGGCATCTCATGTACCACATGACATTCCATGTACCACATGGCATCCCATGTACCACATGGCATCCCATGCATCCCATGTACCACATGGCATCCCATGAACCACATGGCATCCCATGGCAGCCCACCACAGGGCATCCCATGTACCACAGGGCATCCCATGTACCACATGGCATTCCATGTACCACATGGCATCCCACCATGTCCCACATGGCATCCCACTGTCATGGTACCCACCCCATGGGCATCCCACCCCATCCCATGTCCACCCCATGTCCCATGATATCCCATCCCATGTCCCATGTCCCATGGCATCCCACCCCATGTCCTACACCCCATGACATCCCATCCCATGTCCCACATGGCATCCACCACCCCATGTCTCCCACCCCATGTCTCACATGACATCCCATGTCCCACATGGCATTCCATCATATGTCCCACAGGGCATCCCATCCTATGACCCACAAGACATTCCACCCTATGTCCCACATGGATCACATCCCATGTCCCAAATGACATCCCACCTCATGTTCCACATGACATCCCATGCATTGTCCCACATGGCATTCCACCATATCTCCCACATGGCATTCCACCATACAGTGTCTCACATGGCGATTCCACTATATGTCCCACATGGCATTCCACCATATGTCCCACATGGCATCCCATGTTATGACCCACATGGTTCCCATCCTACATGTCTTACATTAATCCAACCATATGTACCACATGACATCCCTTCCAATGTCCCACATGGCATCCCTCCTGTGTCCCACATCAGTGGCTTCCCACCTGATGTTCCACATGGCATCCCACCATATGTTCCACATGGTATCCCTCCCAATGTCTCAATGACATCCTACTTTATGTCCCACATGGCATCACATCCCATGTCCCCTGGCCACCTACCCTATGTCCCACATAGCCTCCTACCCTATGTCACACATGGCATTCTACCCTATGTCACATATGGCATTCTAACTTGTGTCACACATGGCATCTCATCTTATGTCACACATGGCATCCCAACCTATGTCACACTCTGTGTTACTCGTGGCATCCAACCATGTCCCACATGGCAATCTACCCTGTTCCACATGGTATCCCACCCCATGTCCCACATGACATCTTATAGGCTCCATAAGAAGTCTCATCGTAGCTATTACAGTCCCTGATTAAGCATACTATGTATGAAAGTGTCAGTTTATATAATAACTTTTATGCAAATGACTTGTTGAAATGGGGTGGGGCGCCATGATATCTCATACCCCATGACATTCCATTTAATGGCATTTCACCCTATCCCTACATGACATTCCATTTAATGGCATTCCACCCTGTTCCACATGGCACCCCCCCTGTTCCATGTCCCACCCCATGTCATATCCATGTCCCATGGCATCCCACCCTATGTCTCACATGACGTCCCATAGGCTCCATAAGAAGTCTCATCCTAGCTCTCACAGTCCCTGATTGAGCATACTATGTATGAAAGTGTCAGTTCATATAAATAACTTACATGCAAATATTGTTAAATAAGAAAAAAGGTGGAGTCAAATGTCATATAGCATCAACATCCCTCACACTCCATGTCCCACATGACCTATGTCCATATGCAATCACATCCTGTCATACTAAATACTAAAAAAAAAGTCTGGTCAGGTCAAATACTGTAGCAACTTTATGCAAATGACCACAATAATAAAGGTGGAGTTTAATAATCATGCCTGATACAACTGTTTTAGAAATTTTTAAGGATTTTAAATCTTTGCTACAAGAAGAATATTAAGAAAATTATATCATTTTACAGTTATCTTCTAAGAAAATATCAAATGTTTTGTAGACTTTTTAAGGAAACTAGTTTTAACCTGTCTTAAGTATCTCTGAAAAACTTTAGGATTTTATAGGAAAATTCTAACCTTCCATAAGGATATCTGAAGAAACTTTAACTTTTTCTGGGGAACTCTGAAGAAATTTTAACATTTTCTGAGGAATTCTCAAAAAACTTTAACATTTCTGATGAAATCTCAAGACAAATCTGTGGACGGCCAGACAGACGTAATCGCCATTACATAGGTTCGCATAATGCTTCGCATGCGAACCAAAAAAAGAGTAGTCTACAGTATATTTAGTGACCATAACTAAGTTGCTTAAATGACTGTATAGAGACTATCTCTGGATTTTCAGGCATCAATAAGCAAATTTGTGATAAATGAATGGGCAAGCTTAGACAAATGTCTTTCATGAATTTTCAAATTCTAAATAATAATAAGCAAAACATTTGACTTACCCGATAAATTTTATGAAAGTGGCAACTGCATAAACATTGTCTTATATAAATATTTTTTTTTTTTAAATGTCTTTCATAATTCAATGACAGGATGTATCAAATTCTAAATAAAAATGACTGCATGTACTTCTCTTGAGCTTGTTGGCAACATGTGACTTACCCGTTTGATTTGTTTTTTCTAAAGTGCCATTTGTGTACTTCTTTTGAGCTTGTTAGTAACATGTGACTTACCCGTTTGATGACTTCAATTTCATTTCCAAAGTGGCACATGATCTGCATGTACTTCTCTTCCAGGTTCAGGCATGGTAGATCCAAGATCTGGAATCTGAGTGAATGATGCCACAAAAATATCCATTCAGTAGTCACAGATTATTGGAAGATGAGGTTGATGGTGTGCATGTTTTAATTTAACAGCACTATGGCAGCTTAGCTTAATAAATATTAGCTAAATCATCCCTCTTTTCACTTAATAATACATTTCAATTGGTATTACATTTTTATATCAAATCTGCATACTGGCAAAAGTCTTTTGGAAAATTAAATGTAAAAGAGAAGTAATACATACATTTGTAGTAATTTTCAAATCTTTTGCCCTCTTTAAAAATCAACCTTCAGAATCACAATGAAAAGTTAATTCGAAAATTAAAAATCTTTGACATCAATTTCTCAAAACTATGTTTTCCTACATTGGTCACTATGCAGAAAGAGGTAGGACATGATGCTTAGTTCTTAAATAGCACTTTTCTAAGCAAGTACACTTAAAGTGCTTTGCTGTATGACTTCTAAGGTGGCTGACAACACACAGCACATAAGTCACTACAATTTCACCTACTATGATCCCGAATGCTGAGTACAGGAGAGGGCAGCAGGTCCCATTTTAAGGTGTTCAGTAAGACTCTACGGAGTATCGAACCCACTCCATTCTGGCTGGAAAGTGGGACTTTGCTAAACAGTGAGTCATTGTATGAACCATGCAGTCTGTCATAAGACTATAAACAGTGTGGGGGAAAAGATAAAAGTATAAGAATCAAAACTTTATGGTGGTAAGATTGAAGCAAGAAAAAAAAGGGGAAGAAATAGTATTAAAAGGTAGTTCAAGATTGAGAGAGGAATAATGTCAGATAAATATCCCTTTGCTTGTAATTTATTGAAAAAAGATTGAATTTCTCCTACCTCTTCAAGAGAGCAAGGGACAGTGATGATGAACTGATCCTCTCAAAACTGCTATCCAGGAATCCTTGCAGTATGCACTGAAAGCAAATAATTCAAACAATACATTGCTAAAAGTTAGCTTACAGCAAATTATAGGTCAAGCTCTAGGTGGCTTTTTTAAAACAATGGGCCATAGTTGTTGCCTGGTAGCATTCTTATTTACATCAGAGGAAACTTTGACATCAACTGATAGAGTGATGTTGTTAAATTTTATTTTCAATGGTTATCAGGCAATAGTCTTCTCTCAGTTAATTACTATAAGCAAGCTAGCTTTAAGTCCTTAAGTATGAATGATATTGACTGACTAAGGAGTATTGCCGGAATAATTTCAGGATAAAAGTATAAAATTGAAATAACATCCTACTTTGCTCACTCTATCATACTCAGCATTAAAGCTTGGGTGTTCTAGCAACCCGCCAATTCCACCCACCACCCAACGCCCCCTCCCATAACTACTAAGGACGCATGGAAGGTAAGTATAGCTCTCGTAAATATCCTTGCTATGTTTAACGTGGTAAATTTACTTCAAGTTACATCTTACTTCCATGCTATGAATATGCAATCAGATTACAACTGAGAATGAAAGGGAGTTTAGGTTAAAGCCCAATTTTCAAAATGCTGGTCATAATACTCACACTAGTTTTATCCTACTTAAAGGATTAAATTTCTTATCCTCTTAAGGACAAAAAACCTCTGCATAGGAATTACTAAACCATAGTAAATAACTCCTAATTACAGTCAAACCGAACAGGTCACTACCGTTATCAGTAACTGAGGCAATCATCGTCGCATGAACCCGAGTTAGATAACTCAGAAAACATGCCAATCGAGAGAGCGTTCGGACACATATAAACATTATAGTAGTGTCTAAAATAACGCAACAAAACTCACTGAGTTTGTCCACAAGACGGAACCGGTAAGTAAATACACGATTGGAAATGAAGTGTGTGTTAGCTAATGCAAATTGAGGAAATCCCAAATGGAGGAAAAATTCGCTAGCACACAACCTTGCTAAAGCAAAATTAGCGGGGTAACATGAACGTAGTAAAGTAGGTCAAGCAAATACAAGGGAATAAATGCGACATGCATTTCCAAAACAGCTGCACAAATTATCACGTGAAAGGGTCTATGCTTATAAGCTGAGTGCATATCCTGACTTTTCCATGAACAGCGCCGACCATTTTAAGAGACTGCTTTGGACAATCCCTTGTGAGTTAGGGAACAGGCGATTATTTAATCGCCACGCATCGCCGATTTTTTTAAAGAAGAAGTTAATGACCTGTTACTAAGGCTTTAATGGTCACACGTCAATGCCCAAATTCCGAGAGTACCGATCACAGCCAAAACAGTTATATTCTCTCCAGTGCACACACCAGAAATAAGCTCCTTACAATAACAATAGAAGCTGTACTTTGGACTGGCCACGTATCGATCGCGTCAGCTTTACAAGCGTGCATAGAAAAGTTTTCACTGATCTTGCTTGCTTTTATCTACATTGACAAATATATAAAATAGCCTAAATTTAGTTTCTGTATGTAACTTTTGTAATTATTTAGCTGTATGTCATCTCTTTATGTATGATGCTGCACATTTAAATAATGTTTTTTTTTCTTTCCACAGCTGAAGACAAAATTAAAACAGCTGAAGCAAAACAAAAAAAACAAAAAACAAAAATCTCCGCCCAAGTGTAGAATTTTATTTCAAATTATGAAAAAATATACCTAGCATATTAAGATCTAGTCTCAATGCAAGCAGTTTGACAATTGCGCCGGTAATTTTAACGCTGGTAAGCCGCAGATAAAACGCCGGTAAAGCGCCGGTAATGCCGCCGAAAAAAAAGAAACGTTCTCGAAGCCAAAAACGTGGTATTAGTTTTCATGCAATTGCGATTTAATTTTTAAATAAAAAGATACTATCACGAGCGCTATTTTCCAATCACAACTCTTACTTCCTTCAGCGAGGAAAGTCCTCGGTCTACTGTTAACGTCTGCACACGTACAGAATCTGCAAATTTCTTTAGTTCAGATACGTTTAAACTGATGCAAATTTGCCGTTTTAAGCAAAATTAGGTATTTCATTTCCCGTGTCTTTTTAAAGGACACAGATCAGCCCACAATAAATTGGTAACGACAATGCAGAGCGTACCTCAGAGATTTACGATCATTATTTATTTTCAATAAGTTCAACAAAAAATTACAACCTGAAAAGGAGCCGTGGCAACGCAACTTGCGTCTGCACTATCGGGCGGGCCGATAAATGATAAAATGAAAATTGAATAAAATGGTATCAACTAAAAGTAAAAAGATAAGCGAAATAAAAAGGATCGGTGCAATAAAAATAAACAAGTTTAACTTACTGAGATTTCCATGTTTTATTCCGAAATATATAGTTTTCCAAATAGTCGAGTAAAATTTTAACTCGTGAAATATTTCCACCAAAATATTAAGAAACGTTGTCAAAAACTTGTTAATATGTAGTTCCATATACAGCAAAAGTGAAAATAGAAAAAAATAGATAAAATGAGAAGAAATAAAATTCTGAACTAAGTACTCTTTGCTCAGTGTAGACCTTTATGTTGAAAAAAAATGCATCAAAATCTGTCCGAAAGTTCGAAATCTGCGACGTCTAAGTAAACAGAAACATACATGTTGCTCCCACTATTTGATAAGCCCAGGTGCAAAATAATTTCTTTATAAATCAGATCGTGCGAAAATGTCTTTTTTTTCCAACAGATATATTATAATTCTTACCCGAAACTTAAGAACATTAAACTCCATTAACATTAATCTCTATGAAATACATACCGCAAAAACACGGCAAACTTCTAAAGAATCAAAAATAATGCTGCTGTCCCATTCCCAGTACCTTTGACAGGTTTGTTTACAAATTGACTCCAGCTGCATCTGGACTTTGGCCTAGCGCGGTCTAATTAATTAAGATTGGCACATTTAAAAGGGAATACTTACGATTTTCACATTTAATGAGAAATACTTAAAAAAGTATATGCCCCCTCCCGATTATCATGTTGGCTTCCAAATATTTGAAGTCTAAAGACATGAACTTGAGTCTGGTGGTTATGGATAAGGGACCAGGGATCACAGCAATTAATAGCGATTTAGAGGGTACTCCAGAGTGATCACTTCTTCTACATGTTTAATTCAATATCATCAGGCATTTGAATTTAGGGTTGGGGGCATTCTCCTTTATGAACAGATACAGTAATTTGGTAGATTATCTCGTCCCCTCTCTAATTTCCCCACAAAAATTAAAGTATAACAATAGCAAGAAGTTTGTTATGATCTCCTAGCTCGTTTGCAAGTTGAAGCAACAAACTGGGATCGTTGGACTATTGAATTTGAGGTGGGGGCATTCTCTTATATGAAAACATAATTTTGTAGATCGTATCGTCCCCTCCCCTAATTTTCTTGAATTTCTCCACAAAAAAATGGAAGTATTACGAAGAGGAAGAAGTGGTGGATAGGGGTGGGGTGGGGGCAGCAATGCCTAGTTTTTTGTTCAGATCTCCCCGTTTCAGGTTTCAAATGGCAATTTTGATCACCAAACATTGAATTTGTGGGGGTAATTCTTTTTACTGTGAAATCATACTTGGTATATGATATTGTCCTTCCCCCTCCCCATTTTCATTTGTTTTCCCGAATGAAGATAAGGCGATGCTTCCATCATCCCTCTCACATGCTCAGTGAATTTCCTCATATTTCTTACTTCACAAAATGTTAGATGTCCACTCCCCCTCCCAGTTTTAGTATTGTTGTCTTTTTTTTTAAATTTGTACGACTTTCCTCCACTTTGAATGTTTACATAAAAGTGTCATGCGTGCAGTATGTCTTTCAACAACTTAGCGCCGCGTGGCCGAGGAGTTAGAGGAAACCTGTCGCCAGGTAATAAACCACCCAGAAGTAGTAACACGTGAAGGGGGACGCGGGCGAAATATTTTGTTTTTTTGACACAATTCTAATGATTTTTTAAAAAGTAGAATTTATACTGATGCGATGCGTGGTAATAATTTGCTATACATTAACTTGGCGGCCATTAACTGGGGCAACAACAGGGTATGTTAAACCTGATCTTTTGTAAGTTTGCGTAATGTTTTCCAGGGACCAACGCATTAAATAACAGGCCTTTTGGAACATGGGTTAGGAAACTGTTGTGGAAGCCTGACCACGATGGGAGTAAATAGTTACGTTAAAAAATAACATTTTTATCAAAAGACAGTCATTGATGCAACGTGAGTTTTTGTTATAAATATATTTTTTATTATAATCATATTTTTCTTGTCAATGATCTGTATAACTGTTGTAAAGTAGAAAAGACAATTTGTTTTCTTTTTTATTGAAACTTTATTGCTTCGACGGAAACAGCAATTTTATGTTACATTCAACAACATAAGTGAACATCAAGTGTATTGGGTGCAAATGCAAGTCCCTCAACAGGTATGGATCGGTATAAATACTTCCTTTCTTCAGGCCAACGAACCTGGGCTGCTGCTCTTTTGTTTGCCAAACAAAAGACATCCTGTGGACTTGGCTCATTTACACTGGGGGTTATAGAGTGTTACGTATTAGTCGTAACCAGGGTACTATGCATAGAATATTCACACACAACAGGTCTTTAAAAATCAGCGATGCACGGCGATTAAATAATCGCCTGTTTTCTTAGTGTCTCGTGAAACCGTCCAATGAGATCTCCATAATGAAACAAAGGGCGCTTTTGTAACGCTGAGCATCGGCTGCGTACTTATGAAGCAATTCTAAAGATGCTAGACAGACGGGGCACCATACCCTGTCTTTTTGTGGGTCTGAAGGTGCGGAAAGTGGTGGTACATGTACCAATTCAGGGCGAAAGATCAAAATGGCCTTCTCTTGGAGGAAACGCATGAAAGCATTTCGGCGCTTAGTGGAGTCCGCAGAAAGCATACAACTCTTTTAAGCATCAACTCCCTGAGCGGGAACGTGGGGGTGGCTCGAGCAGAGCATCCACCAGTGTGCCTAAGACAACTTGCCTTGCATGACCCACAGGGACGAAAGAATCTTGTAAAGTCTTTATCAGAAGATTCTTTTTGGCTAATGTACCCAGTAGTCGCAAGGCTGTGACAATCGACTGGAAAGCCTTGGTGGATGGCTGCTACAGCTATCCTATAGAGCCTTTGACTAATCAGAGTCTGAGAGAAGACCTCTCCAAAATCAGTGGACAGAGGCCACACAGTCAAATGAAGTGCTCTGGGACTGTGGTGCAGTTTGCTAGAGTCCAGGAATGAGACAAAAGTCGTCTCTGACCAGAAGCTCATACGAGAAGCCTGCAAAGAGTTTGAGCAGTTGAGGGAACCGCAATTGGCCGGGCCAAATGGGTGCTACCAGTCATGCATCGCCCTGCTAAGTACCCTCGGTACCAATGCGAACAGCGGAAAAGGCGTAACCTAAATAGTTAGTCCCTGTGATTGTGAATGCGTAAATTCCACGGGTCAGGAGTCGGGACGCAGAGAATCGGTAGCTTGTGATCTTCCACAGACGCGGACAGACATACGTCCAGGAGGCTTAATGTTGTACAGATTGTTCTGGTCACCGGTGGTCAGCATGCCCATCCTGTGGGAGTTCCACCGAGGCGAGAAGACAGATCTGAGATCATGTTCTCTTAGCCCGAAAGGTGAATGGCCTGAAGGCTGACCTACCTCATTTTGCACCAAGTAAGAGGATGGATTCCATAAACTCCTGGACTCTGTTCCTCCTTGTCTGAAAATGAGAGACCACAACAGTAGTGCAAAGTCAGTGCGTATCTGAACTATTTTGCTCAGCACTAGCTGTTTCAGCATACATTAAGTACCTGCCCAAGTTCCTACAATTAGGGACCACATTAAATGTGCTCCCCACCCTGTCGAAGACGCATCCGTCACCACTGACGGTGAAGGTCTGACGGGTAGAAACTTTGCTCCTCTAGACAGGTGGGAGAGGCCGCACTACCACTAAATGTGAGTGGCCACCATCTGAAGGTGTGGAGTGGGGGTACTGAGGTGTCCTGGAAGGGACCGCAAAAAGTCTATCAGAAGGGGATGTTGGTCCCTCATGTGAAATCTGCACATAGAGACTACGTCCACCCGACTGGCTAACAGTCTACAAGCATCAGCCAATCTCTCATCAGAGACGTTCCCTGTGAGATGGGAAAATCCACTATCACCTTCATGACTAGCACTCTTTCCTATATCGGCTGTAAATGGCCTTCTGTCAAGTCCAGGATGGTCGTGGTCTCTGTGAGACAATCTCTGGTCGGAGGGGTATATTTCAAAGACATCCTCCCTGCAACTCGAAAAGTCTGGGAGTGTTGAAAGTATGCATCGGCCGCTACTGGCTGAAAGTGCGTGGGAGGCAGCAGCCTCTTCTCATGGCCTGTGTGACCAAAGACAGAAGCCTGGATATTAAAGAGTCCATGAAGGTATGAACATCTTGCCATGGATTAAGCCCATTTTGCTTCCTATGTCCACGCCTGGGCTCAGGTGGAAAGTGAGAAGTAAGGGAAGGACGGAAACTGTCCTCTCCATTAACGCTTCTTTCTCAAACCCTACTCTGGGACCTGCTCCGCTTTGGAGAGAAGAGGACCGGGGGAGAAAAGTGTGAGCGAAATGCCGTTTGTCAACGTCAGCAAAACCCGCAAATGGAGTGCTGTTAAGCATGGTGGATAAGGAGGAGGCTGGGGAAAGAGGACCATCAAGCGGTAATTATCTTCCCCGCTCTGGCGGTAACTTTTTCTAAGTGCCACTCCTTAAGCCACGAGTAGTCTTGCCACGCCACTACGTCTCAGTCATTGTATAGTGTGCAAGTCTGTAGAGGATCACACGGTCAGCTGTCATAGCACAACTCGCGTGTAAACCCTGAGCGCAGTTAACCGACCTTTTGCCAATGCCCCACCCGGGTGTGTCGGTGGTGCACATGGCTACTCTGGATGCCCTACTTACTTCGTCCAAGTCGCCAGTAAAGTGCTGTGAAACTTGGGGGAAATTTTTCAAACCATTTATTCTGATAAGCTATTTTTAACTTAGGGTTAAGGTACGTAGTATCCTCTAACAGGTAGTTAACTCTGGAAAACTCCTACAACATTGGAACTGTGGAGCCCATGGTTACCGCTGTGGAGAGTATAAGGAGACCATTGTCTTCGTATAGTGTCAGCGTACATAAACAATGCCGAGACGCTCCCGGGAGACGTAGACGCTATGCAATAACCAAGGAGCAGCGTGGCAGGAGTGACTTAACCTGTCACCTCGCGCTGTTTAAGTCTAGCTTTAGAGTAAAAGCATATGAAAAATGGGTCATTAGCCGATCCACGTGAACAGTTGTGAGGAAGCTGTCTCCTCACTATGTTGTTCAGGTGTCCACCATAGACGCAAGACCTTGCTGGTGTGAGTCTAGGTTGGCTACGAATAAAGTTTGTTTAAACTTTACTGATTTAGCTTTACTGATTTAAACCTGGCTGATCGTAGAGACCTGCGTGGTTGAAAAAGTACAGACAACACAACGTTGTGGGTCTGACTAGTACCATTAACCCTGGTTAACGAGTTATAAAGGCAGGCCGTTAATGTAAGCCTTATACTAAATGGGCTTTGAGTCGTAAGATGGATATGGGTCGCAAGACCATGGAGCTGTAAGCTGATGGCTACAGCCTTGGATATAACTAGCACCATATGCAGGACAAGACAATAACTAATGAAAGTCCATTTGCCTGAAAAGAATAATCAAAATGGTGTTATAACGTGCACCATAAGCAATATGGGCTGTTACATTGAACAGGTTCTTGCAACCGTGGAAGTATGGGGCCGATGGCTATGGCCTGTCCGGTTATGAGCTTAGTTAAGGTATTTTAATATCTTGTAAACATATGTTGTATACTATACGGGTCATTAACGTTAAGAAGTTACAACCTTTCCAATATAGTGTTAACATGCGGCGTATACTATACGAGCTGTCAACATTGGACCGGTTGTTGCAACCGTGGAACTGTGTACCTGATGGATATAGTTCCTCCGGTTATAGACTTTGTTAACTTGTTTTAGTGTCTCGTTAACATACTGTGTATGCTACACTGGCCGTTAACGTAGACAAAGGTCATTAACCTTTGCAAGTTTCTGTTAGTAAGTTACTGTGTTGTTAGTATACGTCCTGCGTATACTATACACACCGTCAACTTGGAACAGGTTGTTGCAGTTGCAGAACCGAGTTGCCGCTGGTTACTCATATCAGCATCTTAACTTGTGTTAAGTTGATTAAATATGGCGTTAGCGTACTGCATATGCTATACGGGCCGTTAACTTCAGAAGGTTGTAGCAACTTTGGGACTGCAGAGCCACTGTCTACGGCTATTCAGAAAATTAATACCGTACACAGTATGCGTAATTAACTAACAAGCCGTGGAGCAGCGTGAAACTGCTTAATGAAGGCATTGATGCATAGCATAAACTGAACATGCTGCTGTCTTTAACAGCTACCCTGATCATGGACTGTCTATCAAGCGACCACCTATGCCAAAAAACTAATTTACATGGCGTTAATTTTAAAAGGGGGTTTATCGTAATACGCATACCGTACGAGCCGTTAACCTAATCAATGGGGTTGGATTCACAATAGTGTTAATGTACTGTGCATACTATACGAGTCGTTAACTCAGTTAAATTCAATTCAACATGGAGCTATGAAGCAAGTGGCTACAACCACTGTACTCAGTAGGTGTCCCTGTTAAGTATCATAAAGCCGCATGGATCTTCGATAGTGTCAACGTGCTACGTATGTTCTGCGAGCTGTCTACTCAGTTTACTTCTGTTCACTACGGAGGAGCTACAAAGCTAGTGGCTACGTAAGGAGGACTACTGCCGTACTTGGCATGCGTCCCTATCGGAATAGCTATCAGTAATGGTGAACCACCTGGATCTACGATAGCGTTAACGTACTACGTATGTTATACGAGTCGTTACCTCAGTATACTTATATTCACAACGGAGCCACGAAGCTAGTGGCTACGTGTGGGAGACTATTGCCATACTCAGCACGCGTACCTGTTGGAATAGCAAAAAGTACACTGGAGCCATATAGAAATACGGTAGAGTTCACATGCTACGTAAGCTATATGAGCGGTTAACTCTGTTTGCTTCTATTCACCACGGAGCTATGAAGCTGCTGGATACGTGTGAGGGACTACCTCTGTACTCAGTATGTTCCCGGTAAGAATAACGGCTGCGGAACTCTGTAGCTAATGGCTACTGGCCGTTTACTACGCAACTGTGCTGCTGGTGGGTACACTTCTGGGCTTACCGTATGCTGTATGTTATCCCATAAAGATTCCGTGAGGCCCTAAGGGCCTGTTCACAGGAGTCGTATGGACCCATAGAGTTAAGCTAAGATACCGTATGGACCCGTACGGGACCGTACAACTGAGCCATATGAACCAGTAGAGTTCAGCATAGGAACCGTACGGTCCATTCAATGGACCCGTAAAGCTGTGGCATGGACCCATGAACCAGTTTAATAGAGCTATATGGACCCGTACGGGGCTGTCAATAGACCCGTAAAGCCGTGACACTTCTGGGTTTATAGTACGCTGTACATTATTGTGTTCAAAAACTATGAAGTTGCACAGACCCGTTCATCGAAGCCGTACGGATCTGTTCACCGGAGCTGTATGGACCTGTAAAGCTTAGATGCAGAGCCATATGGACCCGTACGGAGCTGTACATTGGACCAATAAGGCCGTATCAAGGATCCATGTGGAGCTGTAAACCCGTGACGTGGAGCCGTAATGACTCATACGGAGCCGTTCACTGGAGCCGTATGGACCCGTAAAGCTTGGATACGGAGCCGTGTGGACCCGTAAAGCTTGGATACAGAGCTGTGTGGACCCACAAAGCTTGGATACGGATGCCGTATGGACCTGAACAGAGCCGTGCAATAAACCCGTTTGGAGTTGTAAAGCCGAATTACGGACACGTATGGAGCCGTGAACCTGTGCCGTGGAGCCGTAAGGGCCTGTAGAGAGCCGTTCACTGGAGCCGTGCGGACCAGTGGAAGTAATCTAATGGTTCTACAGCGCCCGTAAAATTACTTGTAACTCACTTAGGACGCCGCCCTTTGGCCCTACTGGTCCCCGCACAGAACTGTGGTCCACAGAGGTGTAATAACGAGTCACAAACCCACCACTACCTGCACCCCACTGACTCAGTATCATCGAGACGCAGGCACTAGTATTATGTGGCTTATTTACCCCTTGAAGTAATCTAGCAGCTCTACAGCGTGCAATTAATTGTAACTTTCTTAAGACCCTGCCCCTTGGCCCAGCGAGTATTCCGTGGTGTATTCTAAGTTACATCATTAAGACGTAACTTAGCTAATCAATATAGTTTCAGAAATAACTTACGTCCAACAGACCACTGCCCACGGCCCTGACGACTCAGTAGCGTCAAGCCATGGTCCCCAGGGGGTAAGTCAGTATAAGTTAACAAAGAAGACTACTGCCTCAGAACTCCGCAGCTCAGCATCGTCCAGCCGTGGATAGTGGCATAAGCAGAAAACTCTGGACTATATCGATATGATATCTTTAACGTGAAGCGCCTCTTGGCATCTGAAAATAAATATAAACATATATATATATATATATATATACATATATAAATATATACTTACACCAAAGCTCCCCTGCGGGGGATGTACTTACGACCCTTATGCAGGTGAGATGGGACTGCAGAAGACGTCAAACATGATATGAGGCAAGCCACAGCAATTTAGCACACCAGAAAAAAGAATCAGATAGACCAATATCTGAACAATTTTAAAATATGAGAAAATGCACGAAATGTAAAATCTTTAAATCGTTAAATGCGCAGGGGTGACATAAAAAACACAAACCACTGTGATCTTGGTGTCTGTGGAGATAAAAAGAAAGGTGAATTCTTTCTAAAAGAGGGGCACAATAAGACCCCTCAGAACCCCTTAATCGAGTTCATAAATTAAAAACTTTGTCTTAATTATATGCAAAAGGTATGAACTCATGCTCTGTATTGTAACGTAAAATAATATATAGGCTTTCTTGTAATAACTGTAGCTCCTTGGGGCTGGTTGAAGCCGACTCCTTACTCATTCTGTGGTGACATCGACCTCTTGTGCATGCTCCAACCTCAAAACGAAAAGTTGGCCTTATGCATACAAGAACCTGTACTAGAGACATCCTAACATGTTAATACATATGCACTGTATAACATTAGCTTATCCTCATGGTAGGGCGGGGGCCTAGAGTAAAGAACACATCAACCCAAGGGAATGGGGTCCTCTAAACAAG
This sequence comes from Chiridota heheva, assembly GCA_020152595.1. Taxonomy (NCBI): domain Eukaryota; kingdom Metazoa; phylum Echinodermata; class Holothuroidea; order Apodida; family Chiridotidae; genus Chiridota; species Chiridota heheva. Next base: position 76,390 of record JAIGNY010000422.1, on the reverse strand, counting down.
CACACCAGGTGCTCTAGAGACTAAAAACACCTGCCGCAAGAGTGGAAGCAAAACAAACTCTCACTTGAGTGTAAGCTTAATAGGGAAAGTCCTGTGGGTCAGACCAAATATTTCCCGGTCCCATGGTCACCTCGTCTTACCTCAGGTGACTTAAAAGGCCGCTAGAAGAAAATGCCACACAGCGTAGAAACCTGCATGGTAGGAGATGCAAGGATGGTAATTTTTAGAAAAATGTGAAAATTAAGATATGTTTCGGCCAGTTTCAGCAATATTATAACAGCAAACGCGCTGAAAGAAGTGATGGATGTTAGAGGTATTATGGAGGTTAGGGCTCGGCTGGTAACTACATTTTTAATGTCGGTTAGAAGTGCATTAGAATCAGGTCATTGAACCAGATTGCATATTTATAGCATGAAAGGTAATGATTAACTTTAAAGTAAATTACTAATGGCACATACCTCAAGATCATATACATTCCTTTCAAAGTCTTCAAAGTCTTTGTCAAAGTCCAGCTTCCTGTGGTCAAGGATGTCATAAGGTTTTTTCTTGACACCTGCATAGATTTGCTGGAATTTGTTGACCATGGTGTCAATGCCTTCAATTCTTGAGGTGGTCAAGACAGAGTAGGACTGAATGGTCTGCAACAGCTTCAGAATCTAAAATACATTGGGACAGAGAAGTTCAAGTATTTAAATGTGGGAGTAGTATATCAACTTTATTTGAAACAGAGGTCATTTTTACAATCAGTTTGTAAACGGTTGAGGTGAATGATTCCAGATACGAATAAGTTCAATAGTGATCTAAATGTAGCTAAAGCAAAATCCATCCAAGTCATTTGGCTTATAGAGCCGGTGCTTATCCCCGGTTTCAAAAGCGCAAGCGGATGAGAGTATATTACTTCCCCTGGATGGGATGCCAGTGCACCACAAATTAACTCCCCAGCAGTGCTGGTACTCATTTTACAGCTGAGTGGACTGAAGCTAGAGTAAAGTGTCTTGCTCTAGGACACAATGCTGCACTCACAACAGGAATCAAACCCGGTAACTTTCGAATATGAGCATGACTCATTAGCTACTGCACCTCAGATTTAAATGTAGAATAGAGAATAATATGCCAGACAAAATCAGCAAAAACTATTCCAAAAGTAGATATTAAATTTTAAAGTTTCATACATTTTCTAATGCTACATTGCATAATACTAAAAAACCATTAAAAAAGAAGTGTCATAAGAGTCTTTGCTATTATTAATGTTAAATATTGAAATTTATCTAGTGAAATTTTGATGAATTTTAATCTTGTCCATGACAGTGTGGAGAAGACAGTCTATAAAATGTGTTTGGCATGTGTTGCATAGAGGTGGGAGTGTTATTGTTATGTGCTTTGGCATAATCAAATGTGTATAATTTCTAGAGAATAGTTTACCAAAGAATGGATAACATACAGGTTTCTTTCAAACGTTTAGGTTTTCTTTATGTTGCTATTCCAACTCTAGATAAAGTTGTATAATTTTGTTCCACTCTAGGAGGACTGATACTACACTTGATACTTAGGTAAACAGTTTTAACTACAATACATTTATAGAGTACACTTAAAACGTCATGTCCATATGCATTAAACCACCAATGTACCTACCTTTTCAATTCTCCTGCAGAACGCATCAAATTTTCCAAAAATGTACATCTCCGAGAAATCAAATGGTCTTTCATCAGGAAGTTCCTCCAGCTTCTTCTTGGTCTTCTGGAAGCATTCCTGGTACTCTTTGTTGAGGTGAAGGCATATCTGGAGCTTGGCTACAAGCTCCTCGTAAGTCTGCTCCCAGATACGATAGTGTCCATTGATGAAGCTCTTGCAGGCTGTCACCATCTGATTAGTAACCTGTATCATGAATCAAGACATTAAGGTCAATTCTTGGAAAGGTTTTAAAGCCTCTGAGAAAGTGAGCAGCAATAACAAGACAAAGCAGGGCTTAGAAATGTTAAAAGTAATACTTGTTTAGTTTCTTGTAGTACTCGTTCACAGGGATCAACACATCACTAGTCTCGCTGCTTGAGACAAGCAAAAATTTATTCTGGGGAACCAATATTTTTGCAGGTCAGACCCTAGCTACTCATTCACACATCCATTTAATGTACTTTCTTCAAAAAAGACAATTTTTCTCATAATACAAATTGCTTAAAAGATGAATATGTGTAGATAACTTAAGAAATAAGAATAGTGAGTTTAAACCAAATAAGCCTTGTTTTTTTGTAAGATGTTTCTTTAAAATATTTTTTTCATCAAAAATACAGGCTTACCTTAATGAAGAGAGATGTCATCCTCTCTGATGTGTTGTAGTACCGTGAGATGCTGTGGATCATGCGAATGGCATTAATGAGGCTAGGATGCAATCCACCATGCCAATCTACAATAAAGAAGGGAGCAAATTTACATATTGCACCATGAAAACATTGACAATATATTACAATCTGTTGCACCATTAAAATATTGATAATAACATTCCATACAACTTCAAATTTTCTTAGTGGTTAATTTTCACTGATTTTGATTTAATCATTAGTTGCTTAGAACAACATCCAATCCGTTTCTCTTAGTGACAATTTAATCACTTAACTACTTAAGTTTTAACTATTCTAAAGCATACTATTTCTGAAGTTAATATCTACCAGAAATGAAACAACTTATCAAACCATTGACTTGAACTTATCCTGCTATCAGCATACTTCTGAATTTATAGTGTTAACAAGCATATCTGTAACTAGTGTTGTAGGACTCAAGACACATTGGAGACACATTAGATACTATAGCAGCAGGGACTCAGAATGGGTAGACTGCAATTCAAGACTGTTCTTCAAGTCCTATACTACTCGTACTCCAAGACTTGGGACGGCATAGACTTGACTGTAATACCGCTTTTAGCATACATTATAATATAAACTTTGGACTTCCCCTAATGTTCTTGGCAGGGGTGAAGCATTCATAGAATAAAATACGATTGGCTATTTTTATCAGCTAGATTATCACTCACAGGGTCAGCATGGTAGAGAGGCTCACAAAACTTCTCCAGTGTGTAGAGGTACTTGACATTGTCTTTGGCTTCATTGGCTGAATCTGTGATACGACAGTCCAACTCCTTCCAGCACTAGAAAAACGTATGCTTCATTATTCAGTTTTACTACTAGATTTAAGTGTGTATATTTCTCAATATGATAACCTGACAATGATAATTCAGCACACAACTTTCTAATGATAAATGTATCTGTACATTACAATTAGGTTACAATACTATTGTCTACCATCAATATATAGCAGGGCTCCCTCAAGAACAAAAACACAAGATTTCATGGCATTTCTATCGCCCTCATTTTGTAATCCATTGACTATCTATGTAAGTGGAGACTATTTCAATTATCCTTTATGGCAGGGACAACACAACAAGAGCTCAACCTATCTACTGCAACACTTTCTTGAAATTCTTTGAATTTGAATTTTGTATGTCAAAGCCCATACTTCACCTTTCCAGACATTCAAGCACCCATGAAAACTTGTCTGGGAAATGATTGAATACCCATATTGCTTGTATTCCTTTTTTTTCTTTTTTCTTTTTTATGACATCTTTTGCAGCTCTAATGATGGTGACAATACAACATGTTTCCATGAAAATGTGAAGTTTAAAATAGAAAAGCTTCTAATATGTTGTTTTTTTGTGTTTTTTTTAAATGTGCTGTTTTAAATGATCGATAATCACCATTAATAGGATAACATTACCAACATGATATAGCCCTGAAAATACATCAAATAAAGTAGGAATCTTTATTGCCTTGGAATTGAATTTGTTAGAATTCTAATTGCTTTAAATTTATTACAATATTTCACTTTTATTCATTCCTTATAATTAGAAAATTAAAAGTCTACTCCATCTTCAGAATGGTTTGACTATGGTACCTTCAACAAGTATATATCTGAACACATACATAGCAACAGTTTTGTTATGAGCATAAAAAAACACATTCTATGTCAGTTTTGTTATATTTGTTACTTCCATCATGTTTGATATAAATAAAGTTTTCTCCCTTTAACACTTAAACATTACATTACTACATGCCAAGTGCTAGGAAGCAACATGTATCATTTTAACAGTCTCTGGTATGCAAAGATTGTAACTAAGTCATATATTTATTTGCAAGTCAAGTTGCAAGTCACTTGGGGCCACATCTAGTCAAGTCATTAGTCAGTTGTTTGCAAGTCAAGTCACAAGTCAAAAAAAATGTGACTCCAGTCAGTCAGAAATGCAAGTCAACAATTCTGCTGGTATGACCTGATTCAGTGTTGATCCTGGGTCTCCCTGCTGAAAAGTTAAATCTTACCCTCAAATGCCCCAGCCCCTACCAAGAGGTTCACCAGGACATGAACTACTTTAAATATCTACCTTGAGGACTTTACTCTTGGCAGCATTGAGCGTGCTGATGACCATCCTGCACTTCTTGCTCTTGATCTGGTCCAGGATTGAGTGGAAGCGGGCCATGAGGAACCTCCAGTGCTCCAGCTCGGCAAGAGGTCCCGTGTTGTCTGCCTCCTTTCTCATCTGCTCACTTTCGGCAAGAACCTATCATTTGAAATGAGTGATTGGTGAATTGTAGGGATATCAACAACAAATGTCATTTAGTGCCAGATAGGTTTATCTATTTTTAACTGAAAAAAGGTGCTCTATAAGACAAGGTAAAATAAAAGCTTTAAAACCACACAAGTTGAAGAAGAGCACATACACATGAAGGAAGAATTAGTTAAAAACCCTTAAATCAATGCCAAGTTTAGGTTTTTCTTAGCTGATTTCTTTCCACTTAATGATGGGAAGTAGTCAATCCTGCGATATCACAAAGTTGACTTCTGATATCAATGACTGAGCCTTAAAGTTAAACAACTAATTTTCATGTGTAAATTTGTGTTATTATGACCCTTTTTATGTTGAACCAACCCTTCCATACCCTCTTGAATATCCAAAGCATGAAACACAATCTTCTGTGAGTATGTATTGAATCAGATTAATTTTATACCAGACACCTAAAAAATTCTCCACATATTAATTCTATTGTATGCTTTCTGACTCATCAAATTTCCCATTTAAGCTTTATGCTGATTAAGCAATGCAAATCCAAACAATTTTCACAACTGATTCTTAGTTTGCAATGAGATAATACAAATTTAAAAAGCAAGAATTTGAGAGAGTAGGAACATTCGTTAGTGCCCAGCAAATTTAGCGCCCTGCAAATTTGAATTACGATTCCTAAGCAAATGTTGATAAGAAGGTCCAGCTAGCCCTTAGAATCCCGATCGCTTGTGGCATAGCCAGTTTGGACATGCATTTTTCAAATAAATATTTTACTTCATCAAATAAGCCCACGGCAGTTATCTTAGTATCATTTGAAAGAGCTCGAATAGTTCTTTCAGAAAATGTTCACTTTTTTTTTATGGGAGTTCATTGAGGATTTCAAAGAAAGTGGGTTAAAATAGAGAAAATTAAAAAATGCACAAAATGTAACCAAAAAAAAAAAAGATTTTTCTTCAAAAGCTTACTTGCCATACTTCCAGACTTTGCTTTTGCCTGAAAAACTGTGAAAAACTGTGAAAGACATCAATGCATCCAATTCTGGTCGAATTTTGACTTATTTAAGGAGGCATTTTTTGTGCAAAATTTCATAATTTTTAGGCTTTTTGAGACCAATTTTTGACAAAAAAACGTAGTTCCTAATTGCAATACAACTGCCCTATGTACAAAATATCATCAGTCAATATTTCACACATTTTCAATTGAAATCAAAAAGAGCAACTACCCCTTCTTTGTCCAGGCCAAAATACAAGTTTGAAAATAAATCCACTCTATTTATAGGCAGTTTAATGTAGCGGTAAGCATGTGGGTGTTTAGTTTAATGTAGCGGTAAGCATGTGGGTGTTCAGAGTTTGTAAACCGAGCTGGATACATGGCTTTGTTTTTACCCGAGGAAGTACAGGGGTGATTATTTTTTGTGTATTTTCATTGTTTTTGCATGTTTTGCTTTGAGAACAAAAATTAAACTGGTATCAGTGGAAGGGAAATTTTACAAACAATCTAGATATGCAAAAAAAAAAACTCTATTCTATTATTCACAAAGAAATATTACAAGCTCACAAATATAGAGCAATTTTGACCTAATTTTTGCTTAAAATTTGCAATTTTTCATATAAATGTTGATATTTTCTTTAATTTGAATTTTGTATTGTAAAGTTTGCCTGAGCATTCATGGAAGCAAACTTATAGTAATAAAAAATTAAAGGAAAGTTGTGAAAATTAATTTTGAAAAAAGTTCCCAAAAATTGCAGTCGGGTTTTTGAGTGCCCCTGGTAGTGCAGTCTCTCTATCCCCATGGGACTTATTGATTTCTTTAAACTTATCTAAGAAAATGAAGACTTTGTTGTCTTTAAACGCAGCTAAGAAAATGAAAACTTTGTTGTCTTTAAACACATCTAAGAAAATAAAGACTTTGTTGTGTTAAAACACATCTAAAAAAATGAAGATTTTGTTGTCTTTAAACACATCTAAGAAAATGAAGATTTTGTTGTCTTTAAACACATCTAAAAAAATATAGACTTTGTTGTACACATCTAAAAAAATTAATATTTTGTTGTCTTTTAAACACATCTAAGAAAATGAAGATTTTGTTGTCTTTAAACACATCTAAGAAAATGAAGACTTTGTTGTCTTTAAACACATCCAAGAAAATGAAGACTTTGGTGTCTTTAAATACATCTAAGAAAATGAAGACTTTGTTGTCTTTAAACTCATCTAAGAAAATGAGGACTTTGTTGTACACATCTAAGAAAATGAAGACTTTGTTGTCTCTAAATACATCTAAGAATATGAAAACTGTCTTTAAACACATCTAAGAAAATGAAGACTTTGTCTTGAAACTTACTAAGAAAATAAAGACTTCGTCTTTAAACACATCTAAGAAACTGAAGACTGTCTTTAAACGCATCTAAGAAAATGAAGACTGTTGTCTTTAAACACATCTAAGAAAATAAAGATTTCGTCTTTAAACACATCTAAGGAAATGAAGACTGTTGTACACATCTAAGAAAATGAAGATTTTGTTGTCTTTAATCACATCTAAGAAAATGAAGACTTTGTTGTCTTTAAACACATCTAAGAAAATGAAGACTTTGTTGTATACATCTAAGAAAATAAAAAGTTTGTTGTCTTTAAACACACCTAGAAAAAGGAAAACTTTGTTGTCTTTAAACACACCTAAGAAAATAAAAACGTTGTTGTCTTTAAACACATCCAAGAAAATGAAGACTTTGTTGTCCTAAACACATCTAAGAAAATGAAGACTTTGTTGTCTTTAAACACATCTAAGAATAAAAAGACTGCCTTTAAAGACATCTAAGAAAATGTAGACTTTGTCTTTAAACACATCTAAGAAAATAAAGACTTTGTCTTTAGACACATCTAAGAAAATGAAGACTGCTTTAAACACATCTAAGAAAATAAAGACTGTTGTCTTCAAACACATCTAAGAAAATGAAGACTTCGTCTTTAAACACATTTAAGAAAAAGAAGACTTTTAAACACATCTTAAAAAAACATCTAAGAAAATTTTGAAAATAAAGACTGTCAAACACATTAAGAAAATGAAGAAAACACATTTAAGAAAAAGAAGATTTTGTTGTCAAACTTGTGAATGTGTTAGTTCAAGAAATGTCATTTTTTTTTTATTTCATTTATTCTGATTTATTTACTTCACTCAAATTGAACAAAAACAAAACTCATATTTCATTCAGTTGAACTCGGAAAAGTACTTACAGAGAAATTTGTCATGCCAAAAGATGACAGATGATCATCTAGCAGAACAGAATGTGTGCGATGTAGGGTAAATAGACTTTTTACCAGAGGCAAAAAGTGCAAAAAAGGGTGATCAGCAATTATGGGACTGATTTTGCTTGACTATCAGAGCAATTAATTATCAATTTTTCCAACTTCTTTCTACATTTGATTTTCCATCAACACCTGACAAGTGTTTTGTTTTCTGCTTCTTTTTTCTCATTCAATACAAGTTCTTTTTATCAGCATGTAATACTCTATCTTTTATCTGTTTCCTCTTTTGTATAAAGAATTTAATGATACATTTTACAACCTGTCTTGTCCATTGAGTAACCTTATTTCTATTACATTTCTTTGTCAATGTTAACCCCCTTTTTTGGGGGGGAAATTTGTTGTGTTCTGTTCATAAAATCTATCTTATCAGAGGGTTTTGCACTTTGCTTTGAAGGGAGGTAAACCAAGGTAGGTTACAGGGAGACAAATAGAGGGACAACATTTTCTTAACATTATGCCCAATCCTCGCTACAAATTTTCATCTTTTTACCCGCAAGAACCTCTATTTCAGCGGGTATAATTTTTAGACTGCTAGAAGCAATTAACAAACCCACCACATATAGTTCAGTGATTTTACATATCATTTATTACACTCCAAATCATCTAGATGCACAAAATGGAACTGATTGTGAAGGACCAGGTATTGTGGATTTGGTTACTGTAGAGCCAAGACATGCATGTAATGTGGGGTTGAGGATTCATTTTGACTTTTAAAAGGATGCTTTTATCAGTGAATTATAAACACTCTGGTGAGTTTGGATGCCTTGGACTGAAAATTTATAGCCAGAGTTATTCATCATGAGATGTTCTTCATTGACTGAAAATATATCAAATACAACAAAAGTTTTCTGATCGAATCCATAAGCAATATCTTTCCTTGGAAGAAATAGTCCGTCAATTATTCACAATTAATGCACACATCACTTCAGGCATAATTATTTTTATCACCAGTTTGCAAACAAATTTCTCCCACTAAGACACAACACAGATAGGTGATTTCAATCACAAAAGTGCCCTGATTACTCTTCACTAGCTTCTGTAATCTTATATACACAAATAGCCTTGAGTTACTTGACTGTGGTTTGCTTGGGGATGGCAGATAAACAATCATTGTTTGGAATGGAAACACAATACACTAAAGAGAAAGTCGGGTTGGTAATTGCCATACCTGAGTTTTTAGAATTAACTCAGGTGCCGGGTGCAGGTAGGCTTAAAGAGAAAGTTTTTGGCATGTCAGACATCATTACAATGAATGCAAAACAGTGTTTGCACCGAGACTAAAAATCAGACCAGGTGCCGGTCTGCATTATCGATCAAGTCTCCAACGTGCTGACAAGACCTTTTCATTATTTTTCGCGGAAGTAGTATACGTGTCAAAGCCTTAGTGTACCTTGTAAAATCTTGTGATGTTTCTAGTTTTTTCAATCGTATCTTTGTTTTGTGAATTAATGAATAAAATACAAATGTTTCTTGCCTCTTTTATTTACCTGTCTTCATAAAATACCGTACAATGATGATATACTCACTTCCTCAAAATTTTGCAGGACAGATCACTTGTTATTCTGAAATAATACATGATTCCACGTGCACAGTTCCGATATGCACGCAGCGCTCAGTGACAGTGCTTGGTACTTTTTCATTGCTACGTTAGCTGATCGTGCACATTTAAAATGGCCACCCAAACCGGGGAATTGTGTATTAACTTTGAAACAAATTATAGCTCAAGTAAATGTAAAACGAAAAAAGCAAATACAACAAAGAAGCAATGGAAAGTTCATGGTTAGTAAACAGTACTATATCTTTTATTTTAAACATTCATAACAAAACAAGAACAAAAAAGTATATTTATCAAAAGTACCTTGATTCTATAAACTACAAGGACATAGGAAGCAAGGTCAAGGGAGAAGCCCCTTCCCCATTGTAAAAATAAGTGAGTTTTAGGGTAAGATGTAAAAGAAAACAAGCAATTTTTAGGAAAACTTGTGGAATTTTAGAGAAGGGGCACTCCGCTAAAGCTCGACTAAAGGCTGCCATACAAGTCTTGACTCCAAAGATATGTCAAATCAAGTATGATACCCAAAACATCTTTACAAATGTTATTCTCAACTCACAATATTTCCTGGCATCCAGAGTCATGTAAAATCGAGTTTAGATACCCAAAATATCTTTAAAATGTTATTCTCAATCTCAACCCACAATATCTCCTGGCGTTATTACACTTTTAAATATACATCCAGCCACCCCCCCCCTTCCCTCCCACCCCTGCTCTCACTCTCAGGTCCACACCCAATGATTGCAAATAAAGTTTAGAGATAAAACAAAAGCGTTTTCCCTGCAATTTTCACGTTGGAAGAAAAATTTTATTGACAAGCTTTGGACTTGATCTCTTTTTTGACAAAACTTCACCTGCTGATGAGAATAATCTTTCAGATGGTGCACTTGTTGCTGGTACTGCCAGTAAACTGTTTGCTGTAAATGCCATCTTTGGGAATTCCTTTTCATGCAACATCCACCATTTGAGGACATCTGCAGTTGGTGCTTGCTGTTTAAGGTTCCTGTATCTTTCAATTTCCTTGGCTGCTGTCAGTCTTTCATCTTCTTGAGCTTTCTAAAAGGCGCTCCCAACAAATTTTCGAGAAATGTCTTTTGCCTTGCTGTGTAGTGTCCTCCGTTGACACATTCTCTTTGGGGTAATACTTATTTACAACTTCTTCAAGTTTTTGAAATGCCGCTTCCTTGGCATCCACAGTTAGGAAGACAGATCTTTAAACCTTGGGTCTACAGCACAAGCAATGACTGGTATTTTTACTCCAATGCCGTAACTGTCAAGTCCAAACCATCGCTTTAGTTCATTCTTCACAACTGTTTTGAAGTTGAAAAGCGCTGGCAAATCCTCCTCTGATGGATCCACCTTTTCAAGTAACCCATACAGGACAGGGTAGGTTAGACTGACTCTGACATATTTCTCACCACACCACAATTCAGTTGCCTGCGCCAAAGGCTCCAAAAGTTTTGTGAACTCTTGGGCGAAGTTCCACTCGTCATCATGAAGCTGCTTTGCTTTATGGCAGCAGATATCAGCGCCCATAGCTTCCTCTGCAAACATCTTTAAAATCAAAGCCTTGAACTTTAATAACCGATACAGCATCTGGTACGTAAAGTTTCACCTGGTACATATGTCCTGGATTGGTTTTAAAGAAGAGCTGGATGGATCCTTTTCCCTTTGCTTTTTTAAAGTAGAATTCCAGCTGGATTAGACTTCCTGAAAAAACCTGACAAGGATCGGGCATTTGCAATCATGTTTGAGACTGTCCTTGTGTCTAGCCCGGCATTGATAGCCAGCTGAATAGTGTGCACAAAGCATGTCTAGCCCGGCATTGATAGCCAGCTGAATAGTGTGCGCAAAGCATGGACAGAATACAGCTGCAAACTTGAAATGGCTGAGACCATGTTAGCTGCATTGTCATATGAACGCACGTAAATATTTTGTTAAAGTTTCCACTCATGTGACATGTCCTGCAAGTCACTGGCAATATTTATGGCAGTGTGGTGCTGTAAAGTGCCTTTGGTGCCAAGACTTAGGGCCTTTATTTCCCATTCTGCCGTCATTCCATGTACAGTAACACCAAGCTAGGCGTGTCCAGTAATTTATGGTAAGTGACACGATAGAGAAATTACACAATTCCTCCATAATCTTTTGACGTTGAACATCATATAACCGGATCTGCACTAGAAATGGGGAAATTAGGTTCAACATAGTTAAGAAACTGACAGAGGTGCCACCCCTGATCATTGATAAAGGCCTCAAATCTTCATAGATTATATTTTACAATGCAAGTCTGTAATTTCGCCTCTCTGTTGTGGTAAACATGGTCTTATGTTGGTCTTTATAGATAATTTTACAAAGTCTGTCATTTCGCCTCTCTGTTGTGGTAAACATGGTCTGTTGTTGGTCTTCATAGATTATTTTACAGAGCAAGTCTGTAATTTCGCCTCTCTGTTGTGGTAAACATGGTCTTATGTTGGTCTTTATAGATAATTTTACAAAGTCTGTAATTTCGCCTCTCTGTTGTGGTAAACTTGGTCTGTTGTTGGTCTTCATAGATAATTTCACAAAGTCTGTAATTTCACCTCTCTGTTGTGGTAAACATGGTCTGTTGTCGGTCTTCATAGATTATTTTACAGAGCAAGTCTGTAATTTCGCCTCTCTGTTGTGGTAAACATGGTCTTATGTTGGTCTTTATAGATAATTTTACAAAGTCTGTCATTTCGCCTCTCTGTTGTGGTAAACATGGTCTGTTGTTGGTCTTCATAGATAATTTCACAAAGTCTGTAATTTCACCTCTCTGTTGTTGTGAACATGGTCTGTTGTCGGTCTTCATAGATTATTTTACAGAGTAAGTCTGTAATTTCGCCTCTCTGTTGTGGTAAAGATGGTCCGTTGTCGGTAGCGACACGTGCAAAAAAATGTTCCCAACATGACTCTGTTTCAAACCTGATGGGCCAGGGAATCTGCTCTGCTGACTGTCCTGGATGTTGAGAATTTATATGTTTTAGCTGTGATGAAGTGCTACCCCCAGAATATGAAAAAGTATTCAAGCAGAGAGAACATTTTGCTCTTTCTTGAGACCCCTCTGCTTTAATAGGTTCAAAAAAAACTACCAAACATAACTTTTCTTTTTTGAAGCCATTTTGTTGTACTACGGCTAGGAATCCTTCAATACAAATACAGCAAAGGAAAAGTCCTTTCATTACCTTATTATTTGTCAAAACGTGGTTTGTGCAAAATATACAATTTCATTTGAACACAACTTATGATTGATTCATAAAAGAATCATAATAGGTGTTACATTTTGTTCCTAATAGCAGACATGCTTTCAAAACAGTTTGGTAATGTACACCCGCAATAAATTTTTTCTGCAGCATATTACACACACTGCTCATTGCGCTCTGGTTTGGATATTTCTTTTACAACGAAGTTTCGAGAGTTTTAAGTTTTAACGCTACTAAGTACAGAAGTATAGATGTAGTATACTACTAGATAGCGTACATACGTTACTAACCACATCGCTCGTTAAACATCATTTCTGGCATTTTCTGGGATCTGTGACAACATTTTGTGATCGTTTTATTGTATTGCATTTGAATAGAAAGAAAAGAAACACTTTATTCTTTTAACATAAAATTCTAAAACATTTAAGTCTGTAATTGGTAATATTCTGAAAATCCATACCCAAGTAGTATTTTCGGAACCAGGCATTAACAAAATCGGGCAGGTTTCCAGATATTTCAGGTACTTGTGTAAACATTAATGTGAAAGCATAACAAATAAAACAGTACATATAAAGAATAACAAAGAGTACAAATAATAAGAAATAAAATACAACCAGAACCAAAAGGTTTTGTGGTTCCGATGCTTTTTCATAAGCTGATTTGCAAATTTTGTATTAACTGTCGAGTCAGTGCACATCATGAAATATTTGCTCCATGATATTCATTTATAAGCTACACCCACCACACCATGCAGATCAATAAAAACGTTGGAAAACACTTATTCGCCTCTTCACAGCATGTTTACAATACACAAACAACAGGAAACCCTCTGCACACAATAGTACAGTCCGCGCAGTTTGGGAGTGCTAAGATTATGTCAGAATCAAAATAAGAAATACATAAGCAGACGAGAAATGTTTTCTCTCATCGCTTTCTATTTGTTGAAAAGTACGGGCCCTTTTTTGTACCAATCCCATTGGATTTTATGTATATGGTAAATAGATATATGTATATTGTCAGGCTGTGTGAAATGAACTCCCAAATACTTTCATTTATAAGATACAAAGGTCAAAGGGGCAATAACCTTGTGATTTTGCTTGTCCTCATATTGAAAAACAAGAAAACACACATTTCATAGTTTACACATTACAGTACTTTTTTTTTAATTGATTAAATGAAAATAGTTTCAAACGATAAATACTAAATTCAAGTTTTCTATACCGTTTGAAATGGAGCAAAATAATGAGACTCTTTAGTTATAACGTTTTAAGTGCAAAATGTGTGTGATTTTTCAGATCGTTTTGCACAGTTAAGGAGATTATCCCAAGCATATGAAACAAACATTACCAGTGGTGTTTACATCATTTTCACATTAAGCCACGCCTACTAATGACATCTGTTGATAACATAACCATGTACACAATAACCAACAATATCATCGTGCCTAATATGACGCAAAACGAGCATACAGTTGTTCATTTCGGACTTCAAAAATTTCACTTTAAGCCCCGCCCACTTAATAGTATGCATGAAATCACCACCACAAACATTAGAGCACATCTGCAGACCATAAGCTATCTGTGTACCACACATGGCATGAATCCAGTTCATAGTTTTTGATATATCATGTTTACTTGTGCTTTTTGTTCACAAAATCATATTAAGCCTCGCCCACTACGCCTATTGATGAAAGTCAATGTTTTAGTACAATAAAAACATACATACTAGTTAGCTAACATCATTATTGTAACAAATATGAAAAAAAACAGACATGTGATTGTCAAAATAAGAGCAATTCAATATTTTTATATTAAGCCCGGCTTACTCATTAATATGCATGATATCACCACCACAAACAATAGGGCACATCTACAGATCATGGGTTATCAGTGTACTACAGAATACATTAATCCAGTTTACTGTTCTTGAAATACCGCATTTACAAGCTCTTTTCAGCAAAAACATATTAAGGCATATTATGAAATTCAACATTTTAACATCATCAACATGTAGACACCAGCTAACATCATACATTTTCCAAATATGAAACAAAACGGACATGTGGTTGTTAAAAAGGAACATTTCAAGGTTTTCACTTTAATCCCAGCTTACTCATTAATATGCATGACATCAACATCAAAATTAATACGGCACATCTACACACCATGGGCTATATGTGTGTCACATATGACATAAATCCAGTATATCGCTCTTGAGATATCGTGTTTAAAAACTGGCCATCAAATATATACATACACCCACACCCATACACACACACCACCCATCCCACACAACATACACCCATACATACACACACACATCATCATGACCGTATAGGTTCCTGATGCTATTACATCGGAACCAAAAATGAGTAAAAAGAGGCAAAATAATAAAAAGTAGAATTTTAGCACTCTGTAAAGTGCATACCTCTGCCGCATTCCAACATGCCTAATAATTTTGTAGCTTGTTCATTTGATCCCCATCCCCAGAACTATCTACCTCAAAAATTCTAGGCCCACCAAGCTTTATCCCCAAGACATCTCTTCCTCACTTTTGATCTGTATTAATCATTTGCATTCTGAACACTTTAGGATTATCTTCTGACTGATTTCTTCCAAAGCCATATCATTGTTTCAGTTTTATTCAGGCTAAGCATTCATTGTTTGAGTTCTTTTCAGACAAGATTCATGTTCCAACAATTTCCATTCATGGCAGATAACAAATTGTTATTATTTTCTTTGATACCAGAAACCAATTGAATTTCCAGAAAACTGATTGTTTGGATTTCCTTTCAGGGCATGCATTTATTATTCAACACATTCATTGAAAAGTTTCAACTAAGTCTCAACAGACCTCACCCTAAACATCCCCACCCCTCCAATTGTGTCTCAGATTTCAATCACCTCTTCCATTAGCAGCAAACGACAATACACACAAAATTTAATCCAAATCCAATCATCAGTCCTTGAAATATTATGACAGGCAAACTCAACCTAAAATGTCCCCACCCCTACATTTGCACTCTTCCCTTGTTCCAATATGTTTCAAATTGTAATCACTTCTTCCATAAGCAGTAACTAAACCACACACCAAATTTAATTAAAATCCATCAGTTTTTGAGATAGGTTGATGACAGATAAACAAACAAATGCAGTGGAAACCTAACCTTTGTTGGCAGAGGAAGCAAAAACAAATATTTGAATAAAAATAAAAAAGAACAAAAAACAAAAGGGGAGAAAAAAGCTGTAAAAATAATGAAGAATAAAGGATAAATAAATAAGGAGCTATGAGATCAAACTGAAGCAGCTGTTCTTCTTTTAAATGTCACATGTTATTCACACGAAGTCCATCATGTTCAGACAAGCATGACTATATGTTCACACCTCATCTTATGGTACGTCAAGACCGGCACAAGAATTTTGACATATTACATAAAGTGGCAATATTAATATAGAAGAATAAGAATTATAAGATAAGTTTCAAATTATGAGTTAATTACTATCGGCAATGCATAAATGTTTTTTGTGTATGACTTATCTTTTTCTAACAAAAGATCTTGTTGATTCTGTTTGGTTTGGTTTGTTCATGTTTAACGGCACCATGACAGTCAGAGTCAAATTTGCCAAGAGGGTGGTAAAAACTAAGGTGCTTTGTGAGTTAAGACAGAGAGGAAAGAAAGAGAGGTTGGATAGAGGGAATAAGCATTTTCTTAAACCAAAATTTTACATCTCTATTTAAACATTATATATGCAATTATATATACAAGCACATGCCAAATAAATGTGACACCTACTTACAAATTTTTAAATCGGTTAAAAATCATTAAAAAGATTAGAAATCTTATCCAAATTTGACTGTATTACAGTATTACAGCTTTTCACATTTTTAGGACTAATCATTTAAGAAAGTATACACATTCTGTGGTGTCCTCATTATTGTAAGAGATGGTTCTCTCGTTTTCTACTTTTTTTGGATAAACATAGTTTTAAACCTTTCGCCAAAATAACTTTGAACAACTGTATGTGTTATAATATAGTAATATAGAAGTCAATAAAGAGTTTAGCTTTTCAAGAGGGATGGCCTACCCCCAATTTCACTGTCCCTTGTTCATGAATCTTGTCCTTGTTCATGAATCCTGTCCCTCATTCATGAATTCTGTCCTTGTTCATGAATCCTGTCCCTTGTTCATGAATTCTGTCCTTGTTCATGAATTCTGTCCCTTGTTCATGAATTCTGTCCTTGTTTATGAATCCTGACCCTTGTTCATGAATTCTGTCCTTGTTCATGAATCCTGTCCCTTGTTCATGAATTCTGTCCTTGTTCATGAATTCTGTCCTTGTTCATAAATCCTGAGCCTTGTTTATGAATTCTGTCCCTTGTTCATGAATTCTGTCCTTGTTCATGAATCCTGTCCCTTGTTCATGAATTCTGTCTCTTGTTCATGAATTCTGTCCTTGTTCATGAATCCTGACCCTTGTTCATGAATTCTGTCCTTGTTCATAAATCCTGTCCCTTGTTCATGAATTCGGCCCTTGTTTATGAATTCTGTCCCTTGTTCATGAATTATGTCCTTGTTCATGAATCCTGACCCTTGTTCATGAATTCTGTCCCTTGTTCATGAATTCTGTCCTTGTTCATGAATCCTGACCATTGTTCATGAATTTTGTCCCTTGTTCATGAATTCTGTCCCTTGTTCATGAATTCTGTCCTTGTTCATGAATCCTGTCCTTGTTCATGAATCCTGACCCTTGTTCATGAATTCTGTCCTTGTTCATGAATCCGGTCCCTTGTTCATGAATCCTGACCCTTGTTCATGAATCTTCTTCATGAATTCTGACCCTTCTTCATGAATTCTGTCCCTTGTTCATGAATTCTGTCCTTGTTCATTAATCCTGTCCCTTGTTCATGAATTCTGTCCTTGTTCATGAATCCTGTCCCTTGTTCATGAATTCTGTCCTTGTTCATGAATTCTGTCCCTTGTTCATGAATTCTGTCCTTGTTCATGAATCCTGACCCTTGTTCATGAATTCTGTTCTTGTTCATGAATCCTGTCCCTTGTTCATGAATTCTGTTCTTGTTCATGAATCCTGTCCCATGTTCATGAATTCTGTCCTTGTTCATAAATTCTGTCCCTTGTTCATGAATTCTGTCCTTGTTCATGAATTCTGTCCCTTGTTCATGAATTCTGTCCTTGTTCATGAATTCTGTCCTTGTTCATGAATCCTGTCCCTTGTTCATGAATCCTGTCCTTGTTCATGAATTCTGTCCTTGTTCATGAATCCTGACCCTTGTTCATGAATTCTGTCCTTGTTCATGAATCATGTCCCTTGTTCATGAACTCTGTCCTTGTTCATGAATTCTGTCCCTTGTTCATGAATTCTGTCACTTTTTTATGAACCCTGGTCTTTTTTATTATGAACCCTGCCCCCTCCCCTTTTCATGAACCCTGCCCCTTCTTTTTATAAACCCTGCCCCTTCTTTTTATGAACCCTGCCCCTTTTTATGAACCCTGCCCCTTTTTATGAACCCTGCCCCTTTTTCATGAACCCTACCCCTTTTTTATGAACCCTGCCCCTTTTTTCATGAATCATCTACATTTGCTTCACAACAACACTTTTTTGATGAGTGCTGTGCCTTCTTTCGATGCATTTTGTATAAAAAATTGGCAGGGATGGACAGTTCTTTTCATCTTGCTTCCTCACTAATTTACATTTGTTGAAGTGCCCCAAAATGATGCATGGCCCTTGCTACCTTACCAATGCCCCCTTTTGGGCATTGGCACTCTGCCTTTCTAGATCAAGCTAGGGACAATTCATTTTGAGTTAGCAAACTTCGTTTAAAAATTGCTTTAATAATCCAGCGAAAACTGTACAGTTGAGAATAATCATCCCACTTTTAATCTTTTGTAGGCTTTCTTATGGGAGGCCCATGCATTAAATCTGCTGGAAACTAAGCAAACCTATCTATTACCTATCTTTCATATTCAAATTGAATGACTTCCACTGATAAAATACAAGTCAAATGAAGTCCCAGAGGCACATCCACTTCACTAAATCAAGTCATCCTTCAAACCAGTCAGGCATAAAATAAGTTAATCATGTTAAACATTTATAATGCATAATCTTACACAAAACTAGAAAACAATATTTGTAACCACACTGTCTGTTGATGTTTCATACTAGTATTTTTACTCAAGTTGGACTCGCAGTTACTGACATAAAACATTTGCATAGTTCTGTCAATATTATACGCTCCGTAATATGTTGATCAATTTCTACTAAATGATAAACCATAATTGTAATACATGTGTCATGTCTTCAATTAACTGTCGGTCTCCAAGCCTAGCCTATAAAGATTTTACCTCCCCCCCCACCCGCACCCTCCCCTCTCAGTGGAAATATCAATGTGCATGATTCTGACAAAACAGGCAGGGCACCTATGAAACAAGCGAGTCCCTAGCCCTTCGTAACTAAAAATGTCTATGCTTCAAATAACTTGTGTACATGATGAAAAATAGCATGTCATTTTGTCCACAAGAATCCATTTCCCTAATGACTTAATGAAACTCTTTTATATGCAAAGGTGTCACCACGGGTATTAAATACACAACAGTAAAATTAAAGGGTGCATCATGGGTAATACAAACCTGCTCGATCTCCTTACACCATGCAGCCACTAACACTTCCAGTGCCTCCACCATCTCTGGATTGGCTGCAGCAGCGATGCAATCAGATGCTGTGTTGAGGGTGCTTACATCATAGTCCTCGCTGTCCTGCAGCTGAATAGCACCAGAGATGCTCACCTGGGCTCCTGTGACAAAATTTGTACAACCTCATTACTAATCATATTAAGGTTTTTTTTTGTTTTTTTTGCATTTAAAGATCCTCTTTAATTTTGTTTTCTTAAGAACACTTGAACATTTCCCCCTATTTTTGTTGGAATTTCTTCAAAACAATTTGTTGCATACTTCTCCCATTTTGTTTAAAATCATGATGCTTAGAATGTTTCTAAATTGTGTGAAGTGCCAACCCTGAGAAAAGTGCTTGAATTTATTTTTTTTGAAACAAAAATTACACATAGTAACTATCTAGGACCAAAAGGTTTTGTGGTTACGTTGCTATTTTTCACATAATGTGATTGATTTGCAAAATTTGTATTAACTGTCATGTCATTGCATATCATGAAAAACATTTGTTCCTGGAGATTATTTATAAGCCAAACCCACCTAGCAGATCAATAAAAATGTTGACAACATTAGCATTTGCACAATAATTAACAATCAACATTATCATATAGCAAGTATGATGCAAAAACGGTTGCTCATTGATCTATTTCAAGAATTTGTTGTAAGCCCCACCTACTCATTAATATTCATGACATCCCTACCACAACATTAGAACATATGTACAGACCCATCTGTGTGTGACATATGGAATAAATCCATTATACTGTTCATGAGATAGTGTTTACATCCTTTAGCACTTTCTCATTAAGCCACACCTACCATGCATATTGATGACATGTTGATAACATGAGCATAAACACAATAACCAACATTATAAGCATACCCAATATGATGTAAAAACGACATACACTTGCTCATTTATCACTTTTCAAATTTTTACTTAAGCCCTGCCTTCTTATTAATATGCATAAAATCACCACCAAAAACTTGATTAGGACACATCTGCAGACCATGGGCTATGTGTACCACACATGATGTGAATCCAGTTCATAACTTTTGAGATATCATGTTTATTAATTTTTTGTTTACAAAATCACTTATTTTATTGGCCCAACTGTGTTATGCGAAGTACCATATCCCGACATGACCTTTGGTAATACTAAAACTTGCTACTTGATTGATAACAAATCCAAGATGATTCGTCATGCTTCAAGTTACTGTAAGCAAAAGACCATTGAAGAGAAAATTTGTTACATCCCAAGATAAATGCTGTAAAAGTAGGAGGCAAAAAGGGGAATTTCCTATCAATATCTATGAACAACTTTCATTAACATTTCTTGCTGATAGATGTTACATTTACTAATTGACCAGCAGTCTGCAATGATATCAGTTGATATCAGCAGGTTTGGTAAATGTGAATTCAAATTATCATTCTCATTATCAGTAACAATAGGACATGTTGAAACCAAACATGCCAAGTGATGGAGAACAAAATTGAAAGATTACATACATGTGTTTATGCTGCATAACCTTGAAATATTCAATACTTACTGCATTTCTAAAAAACATATTTCTCCATGAAAATAACTCTATTGGGTCGCTCATAACTGGACCATGAAATACCCAAGCCCAGACAGACAGCCTGGGTGATACATACTTCAGTTTCAGCGAACCAATGAGTTTAATTAACAGCTTCACAGTTGATTGCACCATACTTAATAGTACATTGACAGTATAGTGATAAGCATTGCACCAGGGATGCCAGTGGGGTTTGCTTCCAGGGCCTGAAAAATACTGGTTGGTTGGCATTAGCAGGCACGGATCCAGGGTGTGCATGCGGGGCTCTGGTACAGTCCATACCACATATACCACTTACGACTCTGTTTGCCACAATTAATCAGTCTAAAGTGATGTGTGCACACCTGGGGCTTGTGCATTTTCATTTATACAGCCCCCATTCCCCCCCCCCCTCCCTATTCATTTTTTGCAAAACTGATTCTATCCCTACAATAACCACTGCATATCCATCATCGCAATGGCCGGCCCAAAAAAGCAAGGAATGTCACAAAACTTGAGTAAGGGCATTATAATAAAGTCTTCAAATTACCTGTAAGGCTTAAAAAATAATGATCCATGGTTGGAACCGGCTTCAAACAGATGCAGAAATAATATATCAGCAAGTAAATTTGTTGTGAATTAAGGTTGGTTGGTTTTTGATAGGATTAAACCGTGACCATGCCGTAAAAAATTCAAAAGTGTGCAAACCTGAGCCAGCTATACCGTAGAAAAAATATTCTAACCCATCCCTAGCCCCAACTGTACTGTATCTTATAGAATCCTCTGGGAAATGGCTGTAACCCTTGTAAACCATGCTGAAATCTCATCAACTGAAACATTTTTGTTCGTTTATGTCGCTTTATCTTCTTGCTCAATCTATTTGACTCATCAGGTAAACAATTGTATTTATTTGTGGTAAAATAACAATCAAAGCTTTTTTATCTGTAATTTCAGAGTCAGTTTTACAGCTTGTAAAACAGGTGTTACCTAATGAAGATTTGGGCCCAATGCTAGGCCTATGCCTAAAGTCAGTACAGCCGGATATTTATTTCAAAATTAGGGAAAAGCTGGAACTTCTGGCATCCCTGTAACACATACAAAAGCAATTGTTTATGCTCCATTTAATGCAATAAAATGGTTTATGACGGAGAATATTTTCTCAACTTGAAGATCATATGCAGTCTTGCATCATCATGTTATGAGGTGATTGCCCAGTACTGCCTACAGTACTTAGTTTTGAAGTACATCACCCTTTTCATGCCACACAAGAATTGTCATGACTTGTCCTTTTCCTTAAAAATTTGTTCCAGCAAATCAGAACCACAAACTTAATGTAGCAAATAATGACACCACTTATCTTAATTAAAATAACCACCCAACCACGCAATAAGGACTTCATCCATTGCTAATGTGATACTCAACACCAACTTACACAACAACTCAAGGACCAACAGGAGAAAGAATACAATGGATCCATTGATAAGGGAAATTTGACCCTAGTTACTTGTGGTTTTCAGAATAAAGAAAATAAAGAGGAAAAGTCTGACTTGGCCTGCTTATTTATCAGGTCGGGTCTGACTGTTTGAAACTTTAAGAAATACATGAACCAATGTGATGAATCCATCCTCTGATAGTCTGGTTCAATGTAACAAAATTCATGAAGATATCAAATTTGTGCATGATTCACTTGCAAAGAATGTCCTGTTTGAAAGCTTAGCCATTATGAAATCAATAAGTTTGGAGGGGCTCATCTCTAAGATCATCACAGCTAACATATAAACAAAGAGGAAGTGTCAGGGGTAAGAAAATAAACTATAAACAAAATCGATCAAAAGTTTTCCTTGTTTTTCAATTGAAATTTAATAAAGTATTAACCACAAATCACTTTTACTATGTATTGTGCAGTGTTGTCAATAAACTTGGCAGCATAAATGTGCAGAACTGAGAATTTAAAAAAACATCAATGATGTAGTAGCTCAACATATATGTTGAGGCAGGTTATGATAGTGTCATACTAGTTAAGTTAATAAAAACTTTTTATATTTTGATAAAAGTTTTGATGTTGATGTCAATGTTTCACCAAGCATCATTGGAAGTCCATCCTCATATGGATGTGTAGAAGCAAAACAAAAATTTAATCAAATTTTTAAAACAATGACAACTTTCAAACTTACCTGTGGAAATTTGTTAGGTAAAATTTGGATATATGAACAAACACGGAAGATGATCAATTTCATTATGCCAATCTAATGTTATTGAATCATCTACCACAATTTTTTTAGAAATGCTATGAATTCTGATTAAATTGTTTTGACATTTTATGTCAACAGGCCTTTTGGCTACATCTTTCTCATTATATTATATATATATATATATATATATATATA
This sequence comes from Chiridota heheva, assembly GCA_020152595.1. Classification (NCBI taxonomy): domain Eukaryota; kingdom Metazoa; phylum Echinodermata; class Holothuroidea; order Apodida; family Chiridotidae; genus Chiridota; species Chiridota heheva. The sequence continues at coordinate 53,079 of JAIGNY010000422.1, read as the reverse complement.
TATATATATATATATATATATATATATATATATATATATATATATATATATATATATATATATATATATATATATTATATATATATATATTATATATATATATATATATATATATATATATATATATATATATATATATATATATATATATATATATATATATATATATATATATATATATATATATATATATATATATATATATATATATATATATAAATGTATATATATATATATACATATATATGTTATAATATATATATATATTATAATATATATATATATATATAAATATATATATATATATATGTATATATATATATATATATATATATATATATATATATATATATATATATATATATATATATATATATATATATATATATATATATATATATATATATATATATATATATATATATATATATATATATATATATATATATATATATATATATATATATATATATATATATATATATATATATATATATATATATATATATATATATATATATATATATATATATATATATACACAAAAGTTTCTCACCATCAATGAAATGGATGAAGTTGTCATACATATCCATGAAATTCTTTTTAGTTTTTCTTCCATGCGGGTTCTCAGAGAGGAACCCCCAATTTTCCAAGGAATGAATTGCAGGCCTGTAAATCTTGGATAGAACAGACAGGGCTGCAGGCAGGACTCCCAGTTTATTGCCAGCTGGACAACTGATAGCACCACTGTTCACCTCCTGATAAGAACAAAAAGAAGAAAATATGTTAATACTTTGACCACACACAAGTATGCACTACTTTTAGTAAATATTTGTGGACCATCTCAGCTGCAACACCTATTTCTTTAAATTCAAACAATGAAATAAATGCTAACATTCAACATTCTTATACAGCATTATAAACTTTTAAATTTATTTTTCCAATTTCTCAGCAGATTGTAACAGCACATTTAAGTTCCAATACACCTAAAAGTACATTCCTCAGGTATCGTTTATTTCAACTACATGTTGCTTTTTACCACCAATAATACTATGTTCAAAGAAAGAAAATTTTCAAATTAGCAACATAACCCTTTTAAATAAATTTTAGAGCATTTTTAACAACCCTCCATGATTTAAGAAGCATTGTATACACCATTAGTTTCACAAGTCATTTTCCATAAGTACCTACTCAAGCATCTTTGAAGATGAATGCATGAATGGATGATTTCACAAATCATCAGTGAATGAAGTTCGTCTTAGGCTTAGCAAGTGTGATTATTATTATCATTATACATAAGTACATAAGTACAGTAATCATGTTATCATCAAGTTTATTGAAAGACCAATTATTAACCCTTACTCTACCATTGAGCAATATTATCGCCATTTTTGGTGCCCCATCTTTGACCCCGCCTCCCAAGCATGTTTTCAAAAAAGTGCTGTTAGAGTTAAGGGTTAATCAACACGCGACAAGTGTGCAAACTTAAAAATGTATGCAGCATGGTCCCGGTAGGCAGCCCACAGGGTCATTGAAGCGGAATGAGCCCGACTCTGCTGCTCAGAAGACATGACCCTGCAATAATTAGCCTGTGCCCAACCCTTACTCTACAACGTGGCAATATTATCGTCATTTTGGGTCTTTGACCCCACCTCCCAAAAGCGTTTTCAAAAAAGTGCCAGTAGAGTAAGGGTTAAGCACCTTATTAAAAAATCATGCTTTACTTCTGTGGTAATAAATGGTTTCAAAATGAACTTTTAAATATCGCTTCAACAGTCACGCATCTCTGACTAAACATTTGCAAATGGAGATTAAACACTTGTGAGTGTTAATGCACTTACACCTACTTGATCATTTACAGTTTGTTTTTTAAACTTCTATGAACAGGTATATGCCACAATGTTGAAATTGTTTTAGAATGAAAAACCATTAAACAGGAAAAATAATCATTACAGGCCAGATATCGTTTTAATGGACAGTAATTAGGGGATAAAAGCAAATGTGGCCAGTATCAAATGGCATTTGAGACCGGCCATCCTCGCATTTATCCCTTTTTATGTATAATAAATTTTGGGTGAAAATATCATGACTTGTCCTTCTCCTTAAAAATCTGTTCCAGCAAATCATAACCACAAACTTACTGTAGCAAATAGTGAGACCACTTTATCTTAATTAAAATAACCACACAATAAGGACTTCATCCATTGCTAATATGATACTCAGCACCAACTTCCACAACAACTAAGGTTTTCAGAATAAAGAAAATTTAAAGGAAAAATCAGACCCGACCTGGTTATTTATCAGGTTGGGTCTGACTGTTTGAAACTTTAAGGAGAAGAACAACTAATGTAGACCAGAACATCAATGATGTTGAAGCTTAACTTGATCACAAAAATGTTCAACATAGTGATGATATCAAAGGAAGATGAAATGGGGAGTTGCCATATTTTCAAATCAAGTTTTGCATACAAAAATATATCTATAGTCTACAGTCGTTTAGTAGTATTTTATAAGCAATTTATTCTTTGCAATATTCCCATTGATTATACTCTAACATTGTACATCCTTTCTAGGGGAGGACGTTTAATATAGTGAGGTAGGGAGGGGGATACTGGCTGCCTCAATCAAATTATAACAATGTCCTTAAAATTCCAAGATATTAACTACAATTGAAAGAATAGGGATCAAAGAAGCAACAGATAAAGTTTCCAGCATTTCTGATTTCTAAATGTAGAATAAATTACAATAGAAAAGTAGGTTCATGAAAAACATCACAAATTTTCACTAAGTGTTTTAATGAGTTTTGTTTAAGATTGATGGTCTGAGAAAATCACAGAATATTCTTGAAGAAATTTTGTGCTTATTTTGTAAAAAGCAAAATACAAATTGGAAAGTACACTAGCAACACACATAGTTTTCTTCCAGGTCCCAAACATGATAGTTCTGGAATATGTAACTACTTTGGAACGCACTTTCCAGGAAACCATAAACCACCTTCCCAGCCCAATGTATTTATGATTTCTATAGTATGGAGGCTTTAGATATGAGCTCAATGACCTAAATAAATATCATCCCTATTTATAAATATTATCCTAATTTATAAATGTTATTCCATTCATAAATATTATCCCCATTCATAAATATTATCCCCATTCATAAATACTATCCCCATTCATAAATAGTATCCCCATTTATAAATATTATCCCCCCCATTCATAAATATTATCTCCATTTATAAATAGTATTCCCATTCATAAATAGTATTCCCATTCATAAATATTATCCCCATTTACAAATATTAACCCCATTTAAATAATCCCCATTCATAGATATTATCCCCATTTATAAATATCATCCCCATTCATAAATATTATCCCCATTTATAAATAGTATTCCCATTTATAAATAGTATTCCCATTCATAAATATTATCCCCATTTACAAATATTAACCCCATTCATAAATATTATCCCCATTCATAAATATTATCCCCATTTATGAATATCATCCCCATTCATAAATATTTTCCCATTTATAGATATCACATTTTTGGGTGAAAATATAGAAGGGCAATTTATTTTGTTTACTATTCTCCCCCAACATTCATGTGACGTCATTCAGTTAAAAGTTTCTTCAATTTTTGTTGTGACGACCAACTCGTAAACTTGATCATCTGATCGTATCATACCACCAATCACTGATGATTGAGCTTGATTAGTATAGAAATTTAATAACAAAAAACACATTATTGCTCTTAAACATCTTTTTCATATTACTTTTGTACGACCTCAAGAAGCTGCTTGTTGATTTTCAAACAATAATAAAGAAATACAATAAAATTGGTAGGTCATAGTTTGAAAGTTTTGACAGACATTTAAAACTGAATCGCGAAACTGCAGCGCACTCTTAACATTTCAAACAAAGTTGAAAACAAGGTCTTGGAAAAGTATAAATAAAACAGGTAATGAGGGATCAAGGTAAGAGTAATAAACATAGGTTTTATTCTTAGGCTTCTTTTGAAGAAATTTAAGATAGTTTGCGAAAGTCGAGTTAAGGCTTCAATGTGGGCTCACGCTGCTCCTTTGTTTTGTGATCCAAATAGGCTACACAATAATAGCATGCATTCTGTAACATTACACATGCACTATAGTACTACACAGACACACAGCGGAGTGTAAATACAATGAATAGGGATCACTGTTTATAGTGTTCTGAGGTGTTTGGTTACAGTGTCAGTAGGCCTAAACTTGCAGCATTTATTCACTTATTTTTCACGTTTCTGTTCTGGTCGGTCAGTAGAGGAATGGTGCCAAATGATAATTCTTATTTTAATTTTTATAAACATAAATGAATTACGAACGGTTGCAATGAAGGATTGTTATCCAATAAAATTCAGAGTTGTGGATTGAAAGTCGTCATTGTTGGTTGTTGCTTGAATGTTGTGGTTAGTTTATTTTGAATGTACATCTTTGTTCAACTTATATTTCTTTGCATATTCTTGGATATACTTGTCATTAATATCGCTAATTTTTTTCCAAGGGCACATATATGACATATGCACTGCCATATTAGTAATTCTGACCAGAAAATACTCAAGACCATCGCTTTGTTAAACAAGAGTATTTAGAAATTATAATAGGCTAGGGGATAAATGCGAATGCAGCCATTCCCAATTTGCGCCATTTAAACCTAGGTTAATGTACATTTATTATGCTTAATAAGTGTATACGGAAAGTGTTGACCATCATCATTCTCCTAAGGTGCATCATGCTAATCTCGTATGTATTCGAGACCACCTATTAGCCAATCAGATTCCAGAAATCAAATGTACCTATTTATGAATATACAATAAAAGTCAACGTTTCTGATTGGTTACACACAAATACCTACAACCAATCAATAACTGCAACGGAAGTGACTAGCACACTGTGCATACACACACAATGCGTTTAGTATGTGCTTAATTAGTAACGATCCACAACCGGATGTGATGTGAAGGATATGAACTTCACAATTTTACAAATTTTACAGAGACGAGATTCCCTCTCTAAACTCCTTAATAATTGCCCATTTTGACAGCGCTAAATTGCATATTCAGGCCTTTAGATGCAATGTATTAACATGCAGACTGCTCCATTGTCTTATGTAAAATAATTGTTTCTTAGTCATGTGCAACAATTTTTTGAAGACACAACAATTTCTCAGTAACAGTTTTTGAAGGTTAACTATAATCAATGTCTTGTCAGAATCTATACATATTTTTCATTCATCATTTTTAATGATTAAAATTAAGAAAAGTTTGTGATGTGTGAATAGGGAGATCTCTCCATTGTTGTTTCGTTTGTAAATCCAATTGTTTTTAAATCCTCTTCTATAATTCTTTGAAGCAGGTGTTTCTAACAATGAGCTTAGTGACATTGACCATATCCCCCATGAGGTAATTGAAAAAAGATATTCTTATTTAAATTTGAACTTCAATTAAGGAAGTAGAATTTACAACTTACAGAAAGCTATTAAACCTATTTGCCATACATCACATTTTTTTTACTTCAAATATTAAAATATCCTCAAGCTATTATAGTCATAATTCATGATCAAAATATACTTATTTCCTAGTCTAAAGACGTTTCTACTCGAAATTTAATGTTCTCATGAATAAGATAATGAAGAGAAAACTTCTGTTTTCATTCACCTTAAGTAATGTGCTCTCATGCTTTGAAAACATAACTTCTTGATGAATGAATCATAAAAGATGCAGAAACGTACCAGATGAGAACAGTTTCTCAAAGTTATTACTTAGTTTGGACTAGAGATTGCTATGAGGCCAGATGGGAACAGGCTCTCAAGGTTATTACCCAGTTTGGACTAGAGATTGCTGAGGCCAGATGAGAACAGGCTCTCAAGGTTATAACCAAGTTTGGACTAGAGATTGCTAAGGCCAGATGAGAACAGTCTCTTAAGGTTATTAAGGTTATTGCTGACCAGATGAGTTTGGACTGAGATTGCTATGAGGCCAGATGGGAACAGGCTCTCAAGGTTATTACCCAGTTTGGACTAGAGATTGCTAAGGCCAGATGAGAACAAGCTCTCAAGGTTATTACCCAGTTTGGACTAGAGATTGCTATGAGGCCAGATGGGAACAGGCTCTCAAGGTTATTACCCAGTTTGGACTAGAGATTGCTAAGGCCAGATGAGAACAGGCTCTCAAGGTTATTACCCAGTTTGGACTAGAGATTGCTATGAGGCCAGATGGGAACAGGCTCTCAAGGTTATTACCCCAGAGATTGCTGAGGCCAGATGATGGAACAGTTTCAAGGTTATTACCAAGTTTGGACTTATTAGATCCAGTTTGGACTAGACTAGATGAGGCCAGATGGAACAGGCTCTCAAGGTTATTACCCAGTTTGGACTAGAGATTGCAGGCCAGATGAGAACAGGCTCTCAAGGTTGTGCAGTTTGGACTGGAGATTGCTGAGGCCAGATGAGAACAGGCTCTCAAAGGTTATTACCCAGATTGCTTTGGACTAGAGATTGCTAAGGCCAGATGGGAACAGGCTCTCAAGGTTATTACTGAGAAGTTTGGACTAGAGATTGCTAGGAGGCCAGATGGGAACAGGCTCAGGCTCAAGGTTATTACCAAGTTTGGACTAGAGATTGCTAAGGCCAGATGAGAACAGTCTCTCAAGGTTATTACCCAGTTTGGACTGGAGATTGCTATGAGGCCAGATGGGAACAGGCTCTCAAGGTTATTACCCACTTTGGACTAAAGATTGCTAAGGCCAGATGAGAACAGGCTCTCAAGGTTATTACCCAGTTTGGACTAGAGATTGCTATGAGGCCAGATGAGAACAGGCTCTCAAGGTTATTACCCAGTTTGGACTAGAGATTGCTATGAGGCCAGATGGGAACAGGCTCTCAAGGTTATTACCCAGTTTGGACTAGAGATTGCTATGAGGCCAGATGGGAACAGGCTCTCAAGGTTATTACCAAGTTTGGACTAGAGATTGCTATGAGGCCAGATGGGAACAGGCTCTCAAGGTTATTACCAAGTTTGGACTAGAGATTGCTAAGGCCAGATGAGAACAGTCTCTCAAGGTTATTACCCAGTTTGGACTGGAGATTGCTATGAGGCCAGATGGGAACAGGCTCTCAAGGTTATTACCCACTTTGGACTAAAGATTGCTAAGGCCAGATGAGAACAAGCTCTTAAGGTGATTACCCAGTTTGGACTAGAAATTGCTGAGGCCAGATGAGAACAGTCTCTCAAGGCTATTACCCAGTTTGGACTGGAGATTGCTATGAGGCCAGCTGGGAACAGGCTCTCAAGGTTATTACAGAGTTTGGACTAGAGATTGCTAAGGCCAGATGGGAACAGTCTCTCAAGGTTATTACCCAGTTTGGACTGAAACTCTGTACTGTTAGAAAGGCCTACATTTCTTGGCAGTTTAGTTGTTAAAGTGAACAATATTCAGAATTACGGAAAAGAAAGAAACTTTTGTCTTCTGACTTACCATATCACATGTACCCAGGCAAATGTCTTTTACCACTTTTCGACAAAATATAAAAAATATCAGTACATTTTGGGAAAAATTTGCCTTCCGTCCCCACACTTTTTTAATAATAAGAGGTCTACCCCTGCACCCCCCTTTTCCACATTCCCTCCCTTCTTCTTTCTTCCCTCTACACACACTTTCCAAATGAGAATTACAGCCCTAGCTGGGTACTTGCCAAACAGTATGTAGGCCTAACATTACTCGCTGTGAGTACTCGCTCTGACATTGACAAATTCTGAGCCAGATTTGTTCAATGGGGTGGTGGGGAATGAAGCAGGAGCAAAGGGCTTTTGTCAAACACAAGTGAGGACCAGGTACTCACCCTGTGACATTCACCTACTACAATGAGTCACCCTATGTGACATTTACCCACTACAATGAGTACCCACTCTTGATATTGATTAAATTCGAATCAGACTTGTTTACGGGGTGGGAATGAAGTGCAAAGGGATTTTATCAAACACAAGAGGCCAGGTACCCACTCTGTGTGACATTTACCCACTACAAGGAGTACCCACCCTATGTGACATTTGCCCACTGCAATGAGTACTCACCATACTGTATGTGATATTTACCCACTGCGAGGAGTGCCCACATTGACACTGACCAATTCCGACTTGTTTATTGAGGTGAGAAATGAAGCATTTGATGAACTCTAGAGAGGACCAGGCCAATGGGCGGGATACCTTTCACTTTGTCCCCTTCAAATCCAGTCTATATGGGCCCCAGGCCCCTGAAAGCTCTATTTGTTTGGTGGTCTCGGAAAGTGACTGTATGGAATTCAGGAGACTGTGAAATTTTGCCTTAAAGGCCCTACCTCATAGCCTTAAAGGACAACAGTATATACCAGCTAGGTATAAATTTACAAGTCATCATTAATCCCCACCCCTACCAACACCAAAAAGGACAATAGAAAGCAAATCCAGTTGTCAAAACAAGATTGATTGAAATACGATCAACTTTTGCAAAAAATATGATCTCCATAAATGCAAAATAAACGATTATGAATTTTGCAGCACTTCTTACCAGGAAAAATAAAAAAATTTATATCAAAGGTATCCAATTATGATATGCATTTCACCCACAAACCAATCATGTTAAGTGTTACAAAGAAAGACTATAAACATAAGCAGAGTAAAATGTGTAAATACATTTTTAAAAACATTTTCAAATACATCATATAATTGACACAATGAAAGTCTCTTATAAATGAAACTGACATTTTCTCATAATTAATATCTTTCCAATTCTGTAAAGTGAACAGAAGAAAATAGATTAAAGAAAAATTACTGTTGAACCTGTAGCTGAGTTCTAAGTTGTTGAAGACCTTAAATACCTACTTCTTTCCAGGGATATAGTGCATGCAACTTGTATTTTACCTGACAAATAATTTAAACAGTAAGTTGTTGCCCACGTGTAATACAACTCTTCCTGTCTTTCTTCGAAGCTTCTCAACCTCAACTTCATAATATCATACTTGAAACAATGAAAGTGTAGACTCTCATTTATTTATGGCATATAACATTTAAACAGCACTGGTTGCTCTGCATATGTTAATGAAACCTTTAGTGTTTACATTTCTAAAGGCACCTACTAGCATTACCAACCAAATTAAATTAAGTTCTGTTGTGCCTTCCTTGTGTGTAATCGGATTTCCCTTGAGTTTATCTGTAAATATTTATCTTTTTCTACATTACCATACCGCTAATATTTGCTGTAAAATCTGAACAGCTAACGACTAATAGCCAAATTAAATATTTTATGTGAAATCGGTTGAAGTAAGTTTTTATAAAACTTCTCTATTAAATTAAGAACAAACAAGTATAAAGATTCGAGACACAATTTACCTTTCTAAAATAGTGAAAGCCAATAAACTTATAAATAAACCTTATATTACACTTGCATTTATCACTTAACTTTCTTTTTTCCATAAGAATCAACAAGATACACATAAGTTAACTATTTAGGTGCAGTAAATATTTAGCACAAGACACTGCATAATACTTAATAAACTTGCCTTACAACTGAAAAAATAACAAAACCAAAAGCAAGAAAAGCATAAGCAAAAGCCATACCATCAATATGTAGTTTTTTTTTCTTTTGCTCGCCCATTGTCAAGTTTTTGTGAATGCAATAATTCAACACTTTTAGTGATGGTTTACATACATAACGGAGTTAATGTCTCATTTTGCAAACCCCAAGATATTTGCACATAGACTATTAATCCAATGATCAATAATCGCTGAGGAAGTTGTGTTATAAGTATGAAGCAACTTTCTCAAAACCAGATTTCCTCTGTAATTGTTGATAGCCTACTAGTATGATAAGAAAATCAGTCAGATTTGTATAAACAGATTTATAATGATATTGGGAAAATGATTTACAGAAGGGCTAATGCAGTTTATCTGATATTAGGCCTATCTGATATTTGACCACCTTTTCCTGTTTGGCAGAGGTTCTTCACTTATTTCTGCCTCACTTGGTTGACTGGCAGTTACATTGCCTTTTAATGCCCCAATTTCTACCTGCAACAACATTGGTTTAGCATGTGATGTCCAAACTGCTCCATTGTTGGGTTGTCATGGGAACCTCTGGCTCCAAGCTATTTAACAAAGAACTCTTCAATGGGTTCCTGGTTGAACTTGTCGCTTAGTACATATGTCTTACCTTCCACTTGCGGCAATTTCATTGTAATTTCAACAAATGAGTTCACTATGAAAGAAAAAGAGAACAACAACTGTTGTAACTTGAATTCATAATGCTGATTTCTTCAATAAACCTCAGTATATGAAACCTGTGACATTGATGTGAAAAAAACAATCAAGTTTTTCTTTTATTTATATCTTTTTATTTTTATCATCATCGTCATCATTATTAGTATTATTATTATTGTTTTGTTATTAAATTTTTGGGGAGGGGGGGGGGAGGGGAATGGGGAGGAGAAAGGAAGAATGCGATTTTCTCAAATTTGAATAATTTTTGAATTATTTTTATTTTTATGCAACTCAACATTCTTAATGATGGAAAAGATCCAAGTTAGTCAATTACTTGTGATCCAAAGAAGGTCGAAGGAGCAATTAGATGTTGAATAGAACACAACATGGCAGAGTGTGAGGTTCAGTCTATATCACACACAGAGCCTTTTCTATGACACTCTAAAACTGAGGTATTATGCTTATCAAAGGTGTCCAAACAGCAGGTGTCCAAAGAGCAGAAGGCATCCAAAGAGCAGAAGGCATCCAAACAGAAGGCATCCAAACAGCAGAAGGCATCCAAACAGCAGAAGGCATCCAAACAGCAGAGGGCATCCAAATAGCAGAAGGCATCCAAACAGCAGAAGGCATCCAAACAGCAGAAGGCATCCAAACAGCAGAAGGCATCCAAACAGCAGAAGGCATCCAAACAGCAGAAGGCATCCAAACAGCAGAAGGCATCCAAACAGCAGAGGGCATCCAAACAGCAGAAGGCATCCAAACAGCAGAAGGCATCCAAACAGCAGAAGGCATTCAAACCGCAGAAGGCATCCAAACAGCAGAAGGCAATCAAACAGCAGAAAGCTTCCAAACAGCAAAAGGCATTCAAACAGCAAAGGCATCTAAACAGCAGAAGGCATCCAAACAGCAGAAGGCATCCAAACAACAGAAGGCATCCAAACAGCAGAGGGCATCCAAACAGCAGAGGGCATCCAAACAGTAGAAGGCATCCATAGGCCTTCCTTTTTTTAAACAAAATAAATTTAACACACCTGTTACGTGAAATCCTTCTGAGGTGACACGGCTTATGTACCTCTGATTCTCCTTCTTACTGATACCAACAGCTCCTGATCTCTGCTTGCCATTCTGACAAAAAGCTGAGTTAGTCCTTCACCAACCACTAAAATTAAAACAAAAGGGAGTCATATATCAAAATATGTCATTCTAAATGCTACAGAAAGTGTTTATAACAAGTACCAGTAGAAGTAAATATTGGCTACACATATTCAAATCCATTATCAGTCTAAAGTAAACCCTGTAAGCATAGCACAGAAAATGCTATCTAGCACTGATTTTTTCACCTGGATCCCTTCTGAGATCTTGTTAGTTTCAAGAAAATGCAATAAAATTAAAGACTTCCAGAAATCGAGAATACCTTTTTAAGGAAAATATTAATTGTCCAAATAATGATATGCCACCAATCCTACAAAAAAGTGTTAATACACTCAAGGGGTGATTTTTTAATCCCCCTGCCCATGCTGCAACCAACAAATGCCCTGAAAGCTGATGATTGGATATCATTTTAGTAAAGATACACATGAAAGTGAATATAAAGCTACAAAAAAAAAAACAAAATGCTTACCTCAAGCCTTCCAGATTGCATCTTTTTTTTCTGCAAACCAGAATTGCCATTACAGATTTTTTCAGCCAATCATATACAAGAATGACAATGACGTAATTAAATATGAATATTCATATACAAAATTAGGACGTTCAACGTTGCATATTCAAATATGTTGGCAGACACCATCTGAACTGCTGTATATATATGCTACGATTATTGTATGGGTTTTTTCTAAAGTAAATTTCACAACTGTCAAATTATTTGAGTGAAAATGACTAAGATTTAAAACTTTAAACTAGCCATTTCTAGTACTTTTGGCTGCCATTATGTCATGTTTGTGCAAATTGCAAAGGCATATCCAGAAATGCACGCTTCCCCAGAGTAAACTTGAAACTTTTTGTCCAAAAAGGAAAATAATATGGGACTTAGGAAGTTAGGGCCTAATAGAATAAACAATGAAACTCACTACGAGTACGCACTCCACCTTAAAAAAGGGAGCTTTCAATTTGCAGGGCATTCTATAGTTACTCCCAAACTCCATAGTGCAAACACTGCTGTAACTTTAATGCAAGGAAAAGTCGCTTAACTACTACTTTATAAATTATGTCTTAATCTTTATACAAGGAGCGAGTGTTAGAATTCCACTCAGAACACCACTTACTGAGATATTGTTAACTACTTCCTCGATATTCAAAGGAGGATTCGCTTCGTAGCACATTTTATATTGTGCCATATCTGTAGTGTCAGGTTTTTTCCATTGTTTTCCGGCAAAGTAATGTTATTCACTCGCAGTCATGGAATTACTAAGTCCCAAATTATTTTGGGAGACGATATGTCATAAGTTGTATATGAATATTCATATTTAATTACATCATCGTCATTCTTGTATATGATTGGCTGAAAAAATCTGTAATGGAAATTCTGGCTTGCAGAAAAAAAAAGCGCTTCCAGCTTACTCTTTAAATTTCGTTCTGCAGAGATGACGAAGAGACCTTAAAATAAGATGATACATTTCCATCTGAAATAAAGAAAATAATGAAGCAAAAAACTGAACAATTTATCATCTTTACAGTATGTACAAATTCTGTGCTTACAGAGTGGTAAAAGATTAGTAATGGCCAGAAACTTAGCCTATTTATCATATGATTTATTAAAATGATAAGTACTGCAATATCTTTTGTACAAATGATTACACAGATCAAATGATCACAAACGATTATAGAGTATCTCTGAGCAAATGCTGTACATACATGTACATACAAATTGATAACTTGTAAATGGCTTCAGCAGTTAAAATGCATTGCTAACTTACAGTAATAACAGTTGATATTGACAATTTAAACACAATAACATGGCCAGGGATTCAAGTGCACAAATTCGCACAAGAGAGCCTTCCTTTTAATGATGAATCTGAAATGCAACAGCATTTTCATAAAGTGCTTTTTGTTCATACAACTTTTTTCCAATTCACCGCTATTTTTCCACTTTTTTGTAAAAATGATTAAGACCCACTTGATCAAATTGAAAGAAATCATCCAGGTGGGAAAATTTGAGAGGAACTTTAGAAGCAGGTTCTCTCGAAAACAATCAGACTCATGAACTTCAGAGGTGAATGATGTAATCTTATCAATTATCAAAGAATCGTTTGTGTAATCTTATGGCTCCCATGCAGCATCCCCGGCTACAGTAGCATTTAAGTCGCATGGTCCAGCATTGTACTAATCTTAATAAAAAAACGATGCATATTCATGTTGGAAGAACTTATTATGTATGTCCAAACTATGGCATATCCCTGCCGGCTGGGCAGCAAAGTTGCAAGGCCGCCCAGCTGTACTAAGCTGGCTTAAGTGTCAAATGATGCATATTTTTTTAATGTATCAATCATAATAAAGTAGATTGAGCATGACACAAAAATTACAGCCTGAAACTATTTAACTATGCCTTTCAATCATTTTAAACCTACACTTATTATTTTTATGCCATGAAGTGCAGTAACACATCATAGAAAGATGATATGAAAAAAATTTCAACAATTTTAAAATGAGCCAAAATATTGCGCGCAAAAAGAAAAGCAAAAAAAGGGTAGGCCTAGTCCTACGCCTATTTACCATTGTGTATTGAATCATTGTTTTGTAGGCTAAATGAAAATAGATTAAGGGAATTTTTTGTTTTGCCTTAGCCTGCACAAACTTCTGCGCCACATTACTACAGTGCATCACAACTGTAGTGATTTTTAAAAGAATCTTGCATTCGATCACTATATGTAGCTTTAATTATTTTAGACCTAGGCCTAGAATGGGTCCAAGTTTTTTTTTTTCTTAGTTAGGCCCAAGGCCTATCCTGGTACACCATATTGACGAAGTTAGCACTGCAGTATTAGCACCTATAGGGCAGGGCCTAGGGCCTAGTATTAGTACCACTTTCTTGGCCTTCGATTTTAATCTTATTTCTACTATCTTAAGACTCAATTATTCAACAATTTCCAAACGTTTTTAAATAAAACCCTGGGTAAAAAGTAGTTGCCATGAAAACAACCTGAAAATCTGACCAGAAAGTGCCCCAAAAAAGTGTGATTTTCTCGATTGGACAACATTGCACACATACAAGTGCTGTTAGAAGTGCATAAAGAAAGGTAAACAAGTCAACTTGACCCAGTGTCATTTGCAGGAGCCTGCAGGAAATAACCCAAAAAAACACAATTTAGGCAAGCTATTTTCCCAAATTTGCTTAATTAGATTAGTAGCCATAAATGTCACTAATAATATTAAGATAACTTACCGGTAAAAAATGTAATCGATTTCGGGATTTTTTCTGTACTTTTGTTACAACTTGCTCTACAACTGCACATGACTTTCATTGAGAAACTACGGCAAAATACACACTGCGCAGCCGTATAATGTAAGGCACAGGTCACTTCAAATGACCTGAGCTTCAAAATGACCCGGGTATAGTAATGACGTCATTTGCTGGCTTGCTCTAGCGCTGAGAGCGGCTACACACATTGTTTCAAACGGACTTTCATGGGACCCATGGGATGTGGGTGTTGAGTAAATCTGCAGAGGATTAAGTTAGAGCCGTGTAGGTTTTTTTTTTTTTTTTTCTTTGCTGGAGGCTACGCTTTACGACAGTCAAAACTCCATATGTGGAAGCTCTTTGGTATAACTCAAGAACTAAAACATTATTTTTCCAATCCAAAGATTGTTCTACTCTTAATTAATTCAAGAATAATGTCCTGGCATTGTGTTTATATTCTCCTATAATGGCTTGAGCAAACGACTTTGGGCAGAGTGAAATCGCTCGACTTTAGGAGGGCCATCTGAAGGCGAAGTCATTTGACCAGGGCAATATAGGAGAATATAAACACGGTGCCAGGACATTAATCTTTTTATCAAATTTCAATTACTTTTTACTCTAAGACTCTTCAAAAACGAAATTTAGATATCTATTTTTGAATTAAAAGCACCTTTGTATTTTTAAAACAAAAAACAAACCCACAGATGAAATGATCTAATCTATTGAATAATTTATATAAAATGGGTGTTCCATTTCCAAAAATGGGAGAGCAAAATCTAACAGCATTAAACATCAAATCAAAATATCATTGACAATTTATAAATTGGATTTTTAATACTGAATTATATAGAACAATACCTTATTAATTGAACCAGTATATTACC
The DNA here is from genome assembly GCA_020152595.1 of Chiridota heheva. NCBI lineage: Eukaryota > Metazoa > Echinodermata > Holothuroidea > Apodida > Chiridotidae > Chiridota > Chiridota heheva. The sequence continues at coordinate 37,533 of JAIGNY010000422.1, read as the reverse complement.
AAAAAAACATAATGAAATATATTACGTAATGTAATTTACAATCTCCCCCAAAATAAAGTGAGAGTCTGCACAGAATACATTATTACCTGAGCACTATCGCAAGGCATTACACAGATTTTATGCCCACATTGCCATGGTTGAAACAGGAAGATTTTTATAACAACCTACAGAGAAATTTTATAAATGTTGTTATTAATAGGAAATTGAAGAAAGACCTTTATACATATCCACTGACCTATAGCAATAAGATAATTTGATAAATTCCTTAAAATTTCTTGGTGAATGAATCATGAAAGGTGCAGAACCGCACCTGATGAGAGCAGGTTATCACGATTATTACCCAGTTTAATTGGTCTAGAGATTGCTTAGACGGGGAAATCTTTCTTGACTTTTCTGTACATATTTCTGGAAATCTCAGGTTTTTTTAGTTACTCGGGTTTTCCTATATAAACTTTAAATGTTACAGAAATAAGATTTCTTAACCTGGTAGGCTGGCGAACTAGCAAAATTGTTTTTATGTTGTAGAAAAAAGCAAGGGTTTTTGACAAAATTGACTCATCCATTCAAGAGCACGAGAATCGCGTAATTAGACTAACCAAATGCAAGAGTACACATGTAATCAAAGAGCAAGAGGAGCGCACAAATCCATCGGCTATTTTAAAGAATCTACATATGCATGTGTTGCACAACATTTGTGCATTTTTATACCTTAGTTTTTTGTTGTCTTTTCTTCAAGCTTGCGTACCAGAAAAAAAACATGCAAGCGCAATCCATGCTCATCGCAGGGTCTTTACAATGTACACTATAAAAACTGTCAATCATTTAAAATGCGCTCGCCAAATCAATGGTGCACATCCGTAAAAAAGCATTTCTGTATGTGACACTGTGTGTTACTGTTTTTAACGTACGCACAAACAAAATGGGTCGGAATTTGATTTTCTTTACCAATTCTCAACAAGATCTCAAGCAAATTATATTTCGATAGCCACAGGAGATTGTATACACTAGCATAGCATAGCATAGCAAGGTTTAACGTCCTGAAAACATCCAGTGCTAGACATTATATCAAGACAGCCACGGCCTTTGATAACCAGTTGTGAACTCACTGGTTGCAGAACCACCGGGACTCGAATCCGGGACCTGCAGGTGAGAGGTCAAAGCACTAACCACTACACCACAGAGGTCTGTATAATATATTGAAGGTCTGTATATCCTATTGCATTAAAGTGTATGAATTTTCATGTATGTTGGTGTTTAATATAATACTGAAATTTTAGCTGCCCTAAATTTTTAGGGCAACTACTTTTAAACACACATTTTTTTTTTTTTAACAGGGGGATTTCCTATACCTGAAATCTGGAGTAAAGCTGATGAAGGCTTTACTTTACTAGATGAGGCACACTTATTACAATTAATGAGAAATTATTTAAGCATGAAAGAATAATAGTGCTCATAACAAACCATGAAGAAATACATAAGGAACCATCATATTATACCAACAGGTATATGGAAGTTCTTAATGTGAAAAAATTAGACTTTCAAATCAATCAAATCAAAATCTTTTTGACAAAATTGATTACAAATTAAAATCCTCTTGTGCCAAGGAAACCAGGGATAAGCATCAGCACTGCTGGGGAGGTAATCTGTGGACTGGCATCCCATCCAGGGGGAGTCATGTATTTTCATCCTCTTGTGCCAAGGAAACCAGGGATAAGCATCAGCACTGCTGGGAGTTAATCTGTAATGGACTGGCATCCCAAGCAGGGGAGTCATGTATTTTCATTCTCTTGTGCCAAGGAAACCAGGGATAAGCATTAGCACTGCTGGGAGTTAATCTGTGATGGACTGGCATCCCATCCAGGGGGAGTTATGTATTCTCATCCCCTTGTGCCAAGGAAACCAGGAATAAGCATCAGCACTGCTGGGAGTTAATCTGTGATGGACTGGCATCCCATCCAAGGGGAGTCATGAATTCTCATTCTTTTGTGCCAAGGAAACCAGGGATAAGCATTAGCACTGCTAGGGAGTTAATCTGTGATGGACTGGCATCCCATCCAGGGGAAGTCATGTATTCTTATCCTCTTGTGCCAAGGAAACCAGGGATAAGCATTAGCACTGCTAGGGAGTTAATCTGTGATGAACTGGCATCCCATCCAAGGGGAGTCATGAATTCTCATTCTTTTGTGCCAAGGAAACCAGGGATAAGCATTAGCACTGCTAGGAGTTAATCTGTGATGGACTGGCATCCCATCAAGGGGGAGTTATGAATTCTTATCCTCTTGTGCCAAGGAAACCAGGGATAAGCATCAGCACTGCTGGAGAGTTAATCTGTGATGGACTGGCATCCCATCCAAGGGGAGTCATGTATTCTCATCATTTTGTGCCAAGGAAACCAGGGATAAGCATTAGCACTGCTGGGAGTTAATCTGTGATGGACTGGCATCCCATCCAAGGGGAGTCATGAATTCTCATCCTCTTGTGCCAAGGAAACCAGGGATAAGCATCAGCACTGCTGGGGAGGTAATCTGTGGACTGGCATCCCATCCAGGGGGAGTCATGTATTTTCATCCTCTTGTGCCAAGGAAACCAGGGATAAGCATCAGCACTGCTGGGAGTTAATCTGTAATGGACTGGCATCCCAAGCAGGGGGAGTCATGTATTTTCATTCTCTTGTGCCAAGGAAACCAGGGATAAGCATTAGCACTGCTAGGAGTTAATCTGTGATGGACTGGCATCCCATCCAGGGAGTTATGTATTCTCATCCCCTTGTGCCAAGGAAACCAGGAATAAGCATCAGCACTGCTGGGAGTTAATCTGTGATGGACTGGCATCCCATCCAAGGGGAGTCATGAATTCTCATTCTTTTGTGCCAAGGAAACCAGGGATAAGCATTAGCACTGCTAGGGAGTTAATCTGTGATGGACTGGCATCCCATCCAGGGGAAGTCATGTATTCTTATCCTCTTGTGCCAAGGAAACCAGGGATAAGCATTAGCACTGCTAGGGAGTTAATCTGTGATGAACTGGCATCCCATCCAAGGGGAGTCATGAATTCTCATTCTTTTGTGCCAAGGAAACCAGGGATAAGCATTAGCACTGCTAGGGAGTTAATCTGTGATGGACTGGCATCCCATCAAGGGGGAGTTATGAATTCTTATCCTCTTGTGCCAAGGAAACCAGGGATAAGCATCAGCACTGCTGGAGAGTTAATCTGTGATGGACTGGCATCCCATCCAAGGGGAGTCATGTATTCTCATCATTTTGTGCCAAGGAAACCAGGGATAAGCATTAGCACTGCTGGGAGTTAATCTGTGATGGACTGGCATCCCATCCAAGGGGAGTCATGAATTCTCATCCTCATGTGCCAAGGAAACCAGGGATAAGCATCAGCACTGCTAGGGAGTTAATCTGTGATGGACTGGCATCCCATCCAAGGGGAGTCATGTATTCTCATCATTTTGTGCCAAGGAAACCAGGGATAAGCATTAGCACTGCTAGGGAGTTAATCTGTGATGAACTGGCATCCCATCCAAGGGGAGTCATGAATTCTTATCCTCTTGTGCCAAGGAAACCAGGGATAAGCATCAGCACTGCTGGAGAGTTAATCTGTGATGAACTGGCATCCCATCCAAGGGGAGTCATGTATTCTTATCCTCTTGTGCCAAGGAAACCAGGGATAAGCATTAGCACTGCTAGGGAGTTAATCTGTGATGAACTGGCATCCCATCCAAGGGGAGTCATGTATTCTTATCCTCTTGTGCCAAGGAAACCAGGGATAAGCATTAGCACTGCTAGGGAGTTAATCTGTGATGAACTGGCATCCCATCCAAGGGGAGTCATGAATTCTTATCCTCTTGTGCCAAGGAAACCAGGGATAAGCATCAGCACTGCTGGAGAGTTAATCTGTGATGAACTGGCATCCCATCCAAGGGGAGTCATGAATTCTCATCCTCATGTGCCAAGGAAACCAGGGATAAGCATCAGCACTGCTGGGAGTTAATCTGTGATGGACTGGCATCCCATCCAAGGGGAGTCATGTATTCTCATCATTTTGTGCCAAGGAAACCAGGGTTAAGCATTAGCACTGCTAGGGAGTTAATCTGTGATGAACTGGCATCCCATCCAGGGGAAGTCATGTATTCTTATCCTCTTGTGCCAAGGAAACCAGGGATAAGCATTAGCACTGCTAGGGAGTTAATCTGTGATGGACTGGCATCCCATCCAGGGAGTTATGTATTCTCATCCCCTTGTGCCAAGGAAACCAGGGATAAGCATCAGCACTGCTGGAGAGTTAATCTGTGATGGACTGGCATCCCATCCAAGGGGAGTCATGAATTCTCATCCTCATGTGCCAAGGAAACCAGGGATAAGCATTAGCACTGCTGGGAGTTAATCTGTGATGAACTGGCATCCCATCCAGGGGAAGTCATGTATTCTTATCCTCTTGTGCCAAGGAAACCAGGGATAAGCATTAGCACTGCTAGGGAGTTAATCTGTGATGAACTGGCATCCCATCCAAGGGGAGTCATGAATTCTCATCCTCATGTGCCAAGGAAACCAGGGATAAGCATTAGCACTGCTAGGGAGTTAATCTGTGATGAACTGGCATCCCATCCAGGGGGAGTTAGGTATTCTTATCCTCTTGTGCCAAGGAAACCAGGGATAAGCATTAGCACTGCTAGGGAGTTAATCTGTGATGAACTGGCATCCCATCCAAGGGGAGTCATGAATTCTCATCCTCATGTGCCAAGGAAACCAGGGATAAGCATTAGCACTGCTGGGAGTTAATCTGTGATGAACTGGCATCCCATCCAAGGGGAGTCATGAATTCTTATCCTCTTGTGCCAAGGAAACCAGGGATAAGCATTAGCACTGCTGGGGAGTTAATCTGTGATGGACTGGCATCCCATCCAAGGGGAGTCATGAATTCTTATCCTCTTGTGCCAAGGAAACCAGGGATAAGCATTAGCACTGCTGGGAGTTAATCTGTGATGGACTGGCATCCCATCCAAGGGGGAGTCATGAATTCTTATCCTCTTGTGCCAAGGAAACCAGGGATAAGCATCAGCACTGCTGGGAGTTAATCTGTGATGGACTGGCATCCCATCCAGGGGAAGTCATGTATTCTTATCCTCTTGTGCCAAGGAAACCAGGGATAAGCATTAGCACTGCTAGGGAGTTAATCTGTGATGGACTGGCATCCCATCCAGGGAGTTATGTATTCTCATCCCCTTGTGCCAAGGAAACCAGGGATAAGCATCAGCACTGCTGGAGAGTTAATCTGTGATGGACTGGCATCCCATCCAAGGGGAGTCATGAATTCTCATCCTCATGTGCCAAGGAAACCAGGGATAAGCATTAGCACTGCTGGGAGTTAATCTGTGATGAACTGGCATCCCATCCAGGGGAAGTCATGTATTCTTATCCTCTTGTGCCAAGGAAACCAGGGATAAGCATCAGCACTGCTAGGGAGTTAATCTGTGATGAACTGGCATCCCATCCAAGGGGAGTCATGAATTCTCATCCTCATGTGCCAAGGAAACCAGGGATAAGCATTAGCACTGCTAGGGAGTTAATCTGTGATGAACTGGCATCCCATCCAGGGGGAGTTAGGTATTCTTATCCTCTTGTGCCAAGGAAACCAGGGATAAGCATTAGCACTGCTAGGAGTTAATCTGTGATGAACTGGCATCCCATCAAGGGGGAGTCATGAATTCTCATCCTCATGTGCCAAGGAAACCAGGGATAAGCATTAGCACTGCTGGGAGTTAATCTGTGATGAACTGGCATCCCATCAAAGGGGGAGTCATGAATTCTTATCCTCTTGTGCCAAGGAAACCAGGGATAAGCATTAGCACTGCTGGGGAGTTAATCTGTGATGGACTGGCATCCCATCCAAGGGGAGTCATGAATTCTTATCCTCTTGTGCCAAGGAAACCAGGGATAAGCATTAGCACTGCTGGGGAGTTAATCTGTGATGGACTGGCATCCCATCCAAGGGGAGTCATGAATTCTTATCCTCTTGTGCCAAGGAAACCAGGGATAAGCATCAGCACTGCTGGGAGTTAATCTGTGATGGACTGGCATCCCATCCAAGGGGAGTCATGAATTCTCATCCTCATGTGCCAAGGAAACCAGAGATAAGCATTAGCACTGCTAGGGAGTTAATCTGTGATGGACTGGCATCCCATCCAAGGGGAGTTATGAATTCTCATCCTCATGTGCCAAGGAAACCAGGGATAAGTATCAGCACTGCTGGGAGTTAATCTGTGATGAACTGGCATCCCATCCAGGGAGTTATGTATTCTCATCCCCTTGTGCCAAGGAAACCAGGAATAAGCATCAGCACTGCTAGGGAGTTAATCTGTGATGAACTGGCATCCCATCCAAGGGGGAGTCATGAATTCTTATCCTCTTGTGCCAAGGAAACCAGGGATAAGCATCAGCACTGCTGGGAGTTAATCTGTGATGAACTGGCATCCCATCCAAGGGGAGTCATGAATTCTCATCCTCATGTGCCAAGGAAACCAGGGATAAGCATTAGCACTGCTAGGGAGTTAATCTGTGATGAACTGGCATCCCATCCAAGGGGAGTCATGAATTCTTATCCTCTTGTGCCAAGGAAACCAGGGATAAGCATCAGCACTGCTGGGAGTTAATCTGTGATGAACTGGCATCCCATCCAAGGGGAGTCATGAATTCTCATCCTCATGTGCCAAGGAAACCAGGGATAAGCATTAGCAGTGCTAGGGAGTTAATCTGTGATGAACTGGCATCCCATCCAAGGGGAGTCATGTATTCTTATCCTCTTGTGCCAAGGAAACCAGGGATAAGCATCAGCACTGCTGGGAGTTAATCTGTGATGAACTGGCATCCCATCCAAGGGGAGTCATGAATTCTTATCCTCTTGTGCCAAGGAAACCAGGGATAAGCATTAGCACTACTAGGGAGTTAATCTGTGATGGACTGGCATCCCATCCAAGGGGAGTCATGAATTCTTATCCTCTTGTGCCAAGGAAACCAGGGATAAGCATTAGCACTGCTAGGGAGTTAATCTGTGATGAACTGGCATCCCATCCAAGGGGAGTCATGAATTCTTATCCTCTTGTGCCAAGGAAACCAGGGATAAGCATTAGCACTGCTAGGGAGTTAATCTGTGATGGACTGGCATCCCATCCAAGGGGAGTCATGAATTCTCATCCTCATGTGCCAAGGAAACCAGGGATAAGCATCAGCACTGCTGGAGAGTTAATCTGTGATGGACTGGCATCCCATCCAAGGGGAGTCATGAATTCTTATCCTCTTGTGCCAAGGAAACCAGGGATAAGCATTAGCACTGCTGGGGAGTTAATCTGTGATGGACTGGCATCCCATCCAAGGGGAGTCATGAATTCTTATCCTCTTGTGCCAAGGAAACCAGGGATAAGCATTAGCACTGCTAGGGAGTTAATCTGTGATGAACTGGCATCCCATCCAAGGGGAGTCATGAATTCTCATCCTCATGTGCCAAGGAAACCAGGGATAAGCATCAGCACTGCTGGGAGTTAATCTGTGATGAACTGGCATCCCATCCAAGGGGAGTCATGAATTCTCATCCTCATGTGCCAAGGAAACCAGGGATAAGCATCAGCACTGCTGGGAGTTAATCTGTGATGAACTGGCATCCCATCCAAGGGGAGTCATGAATTCTTATCCTCTTGTGCCAAGGAAACCAGGGATAAGCATTAGCACTGCTAGGGAGTTAATCTGTGATGGACTGGCATCCCATCCAAGGGGAGTCATGAATTCTCATCCTCATGTGCCAAGGAAACCAGGGATAAGCATTAGCACTGCTAGGGAGTTAATCTGTGATGGACTGGCATCCCATCAAGGGGGAGTTAGGTATTCTTATCCTCTTGTGCCAAGGAAACCAGGGATAAGCATCAGCACTGCTGGGAAGTTAATCTGTGATGGACTGGCATCCCATCCAGGGGGAGTCATGTATTCTTATCCTCTTGTGCCAAGGAAACCAGGGATAAGCATCAGCACTGCTGGGAGTTAATCTGTGATTGACTGGCATCCCATCCAGGGAGTTATGTATTCTCATCCCCTTGTGCCAAGGAAACCAGGAATAAGCATCAGCACTGCTGGAGAGTTAATCTGCGATAGACTGGCATCCCATGCAGGGGGAGTCATGTATTCTCATCATTTTGTGCCAAGGAAACCAGGGATATGCATCAGCACTGCTGGAGAGTTAATCTGTGATGGACTGGCATCCCATCCAGGGGAAGTCATGTATTCTTATCCTCTTGTGCCAAGGAAACCAGGGATAAGCACTGGCTCTATGAGCCTACTGGCTCGGATGGATTTAGCTCAGTATAATGACTTTCAAACACCATAAGATTCCCACACTTCTACTCTGTGAAATCAAATGTGATTTATCAAGCCCAAATTAAGAGTCCATAAGTATTTGCATCAGTAAATGATTGTCCATTCCTAGAAGAACACCCTTTAAAAAAGGGCTGTCGTGGCATTAAATTTGTTGTATGGATATTAATAAAGAAAGCAGTACCTGACATGTATAAGGGGGCTATTAGGGGCTTAGCCTCCCCTCACCTCCCAAAATTCTGTCAAAGCCATAAATATAATTAACTGAAATATCAAATGAACCATGTGTGGCATTTTGGACCAAACCTTTTACAGGCTTTTATCAAGAATTTCAATTTCGGACCCAAATTTTCAAGGGCGACAATCTACAACATAGAACCAAAAACCTTTGGATATGGAGGTGAAGTTCTTATCATATCAGGGCCATGCGCACATGCATGGAAGCCATAATGAATTTTCGAAGCAATATAATTTTAGAATAGGCCTTTATCTTTTTGGCCACACTGACTGGGAAAAATCATGGGAAATTTTTGGGAATTCTTAAATTTACAGGAAATGTTTTTTATTTTCAAGAAATTATCTTTATTTTCAGAAAATTTTAACCAATTTCTGCAATTTTTTTGAGAATTTCAAGAAAATTTCAGTCAATTTTTGGGAAATCTCCTTCATTTTCCAAGAAATTTCTTGCATGTTCGTGAGATATTCTTCCAATTTCTGGGAATTTTCTTCAATTTTCAGGAAAATTCTTCACTTTCCGAGAAAGCACTGTCAATTTTTATAATTTTTTAGGAACTGTTGCCAAAATGTCAATTTGTATTAATAATTTCACAATTTGTCATCAAAATAAAAGCATGCATGCAACTGGGAAACCTTTTTCAGGGGTGGCCTCCAACTTCCTACGTGCCTCTGTCAGCCTGTCCTCCCTAATCTGAAACTGGACCTCTGTTAGTTTCCTCAAAAACGAAAGCAAAGAAAGATAACAAGGTGATGTAGGTATATTTTAATTTATCATAGAATAGAATAAATACAATAAATAAAGATGTCATAAATTAGATTGGACCCTGCTTAAAGCAAGAAGAAAGAACACCCGCTTCCATATGCTATGTAAAATCAATAACAATCATCGCCATTGGTAATGATAACCTAATCCTAAACATAATAATCAATACCAGAAATAATCATGATATCTGAATTTCCAACTTCCCTATTCTAAAACGAATGTAAAACTCTTTCTTTCCCTAACTGCTCAAACACTAAAAGATTGAAATGCTTTACCGCCAGACCACCAGACATCAATATACATTCACCAAGTCTAAACTGTTTCAAAGCTAAAAAAAAAGCTATGTGACATTCAATGCATGGTGCCATCATGTCTCGCTCGATTACTGATAATGGCGAGGTCAAAGGTCAATTCCACCACAAGTATGATTAGAAAATACATTTTGTAAACATAATGACATTTCTAACATTTACACATTAATCTTCATAAATGTTAAGTTAATTTCATTTGGCCGGTACTAAAAAAAGATTTCCTCAAATAATCTAAAACATAATACCCCCACTAAAATGCAGTGTTTTAAACTTTGACCGTACTTTGGAGAGTTTGTCAGACAATTTTACAGAGTGAAAAGTAGTCCAGTAAATACTTTGATAAAAGTATCTAAAACCACCATAAAAACAGCTTTTGAAGACATGGATGGGCTTTAAACATCATAAGCATTGTGGGTGAAAAAAGGGTAAAATGGTTTGTTTTTACAGATTTTTAAACTGAGATTTTCCTGTTTTAACACAAGGCTGAATTAAAATAGTATAGCAGGGTATAGGTTTTTTGTTGTACCCTCGTACGGCTAGCCATCACTGACGGCAGCCATACTAATACGGCTGGCATCAGTCCGACCAAAAGCGGTAAATTTATATCCTAACTGATAAATGCCAGATGAAAATTCATGGAAAATAAATGGTACTAATGGAAAGGGAATGCACACCATTGGGGTTTAATCATTTTTATTACACATGAAAACAATAATTTGGAGAGACTTCATTGCAGAAAATATGTCAGGAACATACCATAAGCAATCCTGCAAAATATGTCAGGAACATACCATAAGCAATCCTGCAAAATATGTAAGGAACATACCATAAGCAATCCTGCAAAATATGTCAGGAACATACCATAAGCAATCCTGCAAAATATGTAAGGAACATACCATAAGCAATCCTGCAAAATATGTCAGGAACATACCATAAATCCTGCAAAATCCATACCATAAGCAATCAAAATATGTCAGGAACATACCATAAGCAATCCTGCAAAATAGGTAAGGAACATACCATGAGCAATCCTGCAAAATATGTCAGGAACATACCATAAGCAATCCTGCAAAATATGTCAGGAACATACCATAAGCAATCCTGCAAAATATGTCAGGAACATACCATAAGCAATCCTGCAAAATATGTCAGGAACATACCATAAGCAATCCTGCAAAATATGTCAGGAACATACCATAAGCAATCCTGCAAAATATGTTAGGAACATACCATAAGCAATCCTGCAAAATATGTTAGGAACATACCATAAGCAATCCTGCAAAATAATTTAAAACAAAACTTTATGTTTAGTAATCCCAATAATAATCCAAGCACTTTCTACAAAGTTTAGTAGGCCAAAACTGCCATAAAATATAGGTCTGAAATTAGCATTTTAATTTGACTAGCCCGTAGGGCATCACTGCTCTATTTTTAACTAGCCCTATTTAATTTTGTACTAGCCCAACTTTTTACAGTATTTAATCTTGTGATTTTATTGTTATGTTTCCGTTGCATTGTCATGCCACCCACTGGCAGTTTAAGAAATCAAAAGCCATTGTTTCACCAGAGATATTATTATATTTTGCAAAATAAATGATACCCCAGCATAGACCAAATTAAATGTAAATGCAACTAATCAGATGTATTTTGTAGCTTAATCATACTACTGAATAAATGAACCATGCAACTAAAAAATGTTTCATTAACAACGATTTGTTTATATGAATTCATTTACGCAAAAGAGCTTGAAGACTAAAAAATGGAAATTGTTTTTTTTTAATGTTTATTACGAAAAGCTTTCCCAAATTACCCCTATAAATACATGTGACCAAGTTTTCCAATTCTAAAAATCAAGGGAAACATTCCACTTTTATGTTTTCAATATTTACAATATAGTTTCAAAGTTGGCATTATTCCGTGGTTGTATAATTTAAGTTCATAAAAGCATTGAGATATGTAGGTCACTTATTCACTACCAGTACCCATAATGTTACACGGACTTACTGTCTTTTCACAAGATGCACATACCGCGCAATCGGCATTTCCGTTAGTGCAATGATCAACGATAAGACCACGCCATTTAAATATTTGTGTGCACAGCTTTAGCTGAGTTTGAACTCATTAACATAATTATGCCAAAGCTGATAAACCTGATTGGTTAATAATATAACTGTCCACCTGTATAGACCTGTTGTATTCATGCCAAATAAGTAAGTTTCAGAGTGTTAACTTTAAGTCTGTGGAAGATTTTAGCGGGACAAACTTCCGATATACGTGGAAGTGCATTCACGATATTAAGCTTCAGCCTCCGGGCCGGGCAGTCAGGCTTTGACATTACTTTGGTTAATTGTATACATAAAACATTGATTTTTTTTTTTAAATGCCTGGTGAAAAAAAGCTGACGATCGGGTTAGGCGACATGATTTTTTTCAAAACAACATCATCACACTTAATAAACTCACAAAAGCATTTTTCAAGGCATTGCCAAAAAAAACAAAAAAAAAATGTTGTAAAATGAAAATCTCCCGTAATATCATAATTATCAATATTATTTTGTATAAAAAAGATTTCAATTGCCGGCACAATTGAGATGAACACAATTAAGGCACTGTATCGAACATTTACTCTACATTAATAGCACAATGCAAATTACCTACTCCCATCCCCGTATAAGTCAGGTATTACTCCCATATGCACAAAGAAGTTCCGCGATAATATTTGGATCAGGAAAAATCCATTGAAAAATCACGTTCCAGAACACATAATCAGTGAATGTGAATGCCCCGAGCCCTAGTCTCTGGATATGGCAGCCCTTCACAAACTTTTGCAAACACCTTGAGCATACATTCTTGTTACATCCAACACTAACAGTGCGTGAATATGTATTCAGAAATGTGTACGTGTATGCATGATCGGTAAACTTACATACTGAAAATATGGTACACGGACTGAATAGGATTTTAATTGGAAATATTGCAAACATTACAGTGTAAATATCAACGTTTAAAGTTAGCTAGAACTTGTAGGTATGCTGTCTTGTCTATTTTGTCATAATACTAGATCTTTCTATCTGATTTTTGGATCAGCTTGACGGGCATTCAGGAATCAAATTTCACTAGTCCGACGGCCATTTTAGCCAGCCCTGGATTGTCAACTTATGCTAATTATGAACACTGTCTAAATGAAAAATTCCTGTTCACACACAGCAAGTCTGCAATACCTCGCGCTTCAGATATCTAAGGGTGTCTAAGACATGCACAGTTTGGATTTAACGTAGGATTCCCCTCGAATATTGCTCGGCCCACTCAATGATTCTTAACCATCCACTTGGAATGCAAAAAAAGCTAGTACGGTATCCCCATGACCTTATTAGGAGTTACAGCATGGCTGTGATCAAAAGAAATGCACGTAGGCCGGTCAGTGATCAAAAGATATGCACTGTGATTCCATAATGAATGGATATGGAGGGAAATTTCTTGTGTGTACTTGACAGGTTATGTTAATGAGCGCTAGCCTGGTCCTAGTGCCTTCATGAGCACAGGCTAGCTGCTTTCCATGCATCCGATCCCAGGTACCGTGGAAATATTTAGTGTTATGCATATGGACCTCGGGTAAAATGTGAAGGCAATAAGATTGACACGAGAAGAATGTTGGTTAGATGGTTTCGTGAATTTATGCAAACTTTAAAAAAAAAAAGCACAAATTGAAATAACATTCGTTTACATGGAGCATGATTTCCTAAACGGACAATAGAACAAACAATTAAACGGATAACCGTCACAGCTTTAGTACAAGCCCTGGGATACCCCATTGAATACTCCAGATGGAGGGGGAGGGGGGACACTTCCATATGCGAGGTATATTTATGTGTGCCACCCGAGCAGGTGCCTTTTTTGTACTATTTTCGTAGTGCAGGTGTCTTTTTTTTAAAAAAAAACATTTTACTGAAAAATTGTAAAATAAATTGTCATTTTTCATCATTTTGGTAGTGCAGGTCCCAAAAAATGAGGTTTTACTGTGTTAATTTTGTACTGCTGAACCATTTTTATGATATTTTCATTGAATACTCATACTGCAGGTATCAAAATTGATTTCTTTCATACTGCGGGTATCAAAATTGTATAATTTCATACTGCAGTTACCAAAAAAAAATTCATACTGCGGGTATGTTTTTTGGTTGGTGGGCTGCACACCCCCTACCACTTTTAGTATGAAATGCCCCCACCCCCCTCTCCCCTGGTAAATACTACCCATCAGTGATTCTTCCACGTGTCCACAAACTGTAAAGAAGTTTGGAAACAAACTTTCATTTCTGGCAATCTGCTGCCCATACAGCATATTAGTAACAACTCCCGGCTTACACAATGTAACGTGCGTTCACTAACCCAACAAAACTGTATCCTTAAATCCTGCCTTAGATAGTGCATTTAAGTATAACCAAAGAGCTTCCACACAGCTCTTTGGTATAACTTTCTAGCCCCGGCGATGCAATATAGCACAAGTAGACTTACCGACACTTGAGACTTACTGTACGACAAGCGAAAATGATCAAAAAACAACTTCACATGTTATCTTCTAGGTTATGTCATGACCAATTAAGAACTCGTACTCTAATCCAATAAGATACAGTGTGGCCTAAACAAGATTCAGAGAATTTGCATATTCATAGAAGAATGTCCAAATTCTGATTGGAAAATACTGCAATATGATTATCAACAATTAAGATACATACATTTCTGTACATGTAATTAATAGACCTGCACTTGGAGGACCTCTATACCAACTGACTACAGCTGGAAGAGCTATTTTTAGCACCATTACGTATTAAAATCTGACTTTTTTGTAGACAAAAATTGTACCTTTCAGGAACTTTAATTCAAAAAATACATATGAAGCATACAAAAATCTCGCTCAAGCCAGAATCTCAAGAGCAAAATTGTTAAAACCTAGGAGAAGATGCATTTTAACACAAAACTTTGTACAGGCACATATGGGAGCTAATGTACAACTTGATGAGCTTCACTAATTACACTCTGTGTTATGGGTGGAGCTAAAAATATTTTGGTGCAATAATTATTTGTTATTGTTTCTGAAACAAGACAAATACATTCTTCAGATCACGTTTTGGAGGTGGCTATAAAAATATCAGATTGGCACCAAAACTTTTCGTCTGCAATCCTCAACATTGCCAATTTACATAATTTTTGTAAATAAAAATAACGCCATACATTTTTGAATTAGCATTGCTTAAATTTATTGTAGCGTCGTAACCATTAAAATACAAGCTTCAATAAATAGCTCTTAACTTGAAGTCCATATTCTCTTCATTAAAAAAAATTAAAAAGTTATTCTCAAT
>JAIGNY010000422.1:5000-17500 GCA_020152595.1 Chiridota heheva | reverse complement strand
TCTTTGTGGACATGGAGGACAAGAAGATGGTTCAGTCGATTCTGTTTCATTGTGGCTCGCATGTACTTCTTGATGCGTTTCAGAGCGCTAAAAGAACGTACCCTTACCGCGTTTGTAGCTGGCATGACAAGTACAAGTTTAAGCAAAATGCACACTTCACAGAGAAGCAATTTCGTACCGAAATCTAAAGACTTCATATACTATACTATACCAGGAAGTAAATACACACTGACACTGGTACATTCAGGCGGTTTACATGTGTGATCCAGCGTTTCCAGCTGGACTCTGAGTTGACTTGAATCAATGTCGTCTTTGTAGAAATCAGAAACAAAGTGAAAATCCTCCCCAATTCCTTTGCCATTACATGCATCTAAGAGGAGGTTCTGTAGCTTGACATAGGTTTGGTACCCCGTCTGCTTAAAACGATCTCGTATGCAGTTGACGATGTTGTCGATAGCCTCTGTGTAGATTCGCTTGAAATACTCCTTCGCACTTGCAGGTTGATCATCAACAGAAGGACCATCAAGCCGGATTGGGACTTTTTTTCTTCGTGGTGCCTCTGGATGGTTCACATTGAGTGTAGAAGCAAGTAATCCTACACCCTCCCAGAAAGTGTCGAACTGACTTCGTATGCCTTCAATAGTGAAAACGGTTTTCTCTGTGACACTCTGCTTTTCCCCAGCAGAAATGTATGCGTGTTGCAAAGTCCTACTCAAATTGTCGTTATGACTTAGGAACCGGTGTGCTAACTTTATACCAAATAAGAAATCAAACTTCTTCATGTACGAAGCCACACCTCTCAGTCGACCCTTTGTGCTAGGATCCTTTTCCTCCAAGAGACACTCCTCCCAAACATTCTGTAGAACTTCGCAGTTTTCCAGTATGCTCCGAAGTGCATCTGCTTTAAGTGTCCACCAAATTGAACACGTGACACGAATTCAAGTGGAGCACTCCTTCCTAATCCTCTCCTTCATCTCGGCTAACTTAGTTCCACGTCGGGGAAAGTTCCTAATTAGTTTGGTAATCTCCCTTGTATTTTCCAAAGCATCACACATTAGCCGATTTCTCTTTATGGTGTTACCACATGCAAGATTAAGGGCATGACCGTAGCAATGTGTATACAAAGCCTTTGGTTGTTCATCTGTTATCTTCTTTGCAACACTTCTGTGTACACCCGACCTGGCAGCCGCTCCATCATAGCACTGACCTCTTGCCTTCTGAAGGGATAACTGCATTCGAAGGAGAACATCTTTGATGACGGCAACTAATGCATCGGCGGTTGTTTAAGACACTTCATACAATCAAATAAAATCTTCATAAACTTCAAGTTGGTCGTCGACCCACCGTATGCATATCACAACCTGTTCCTTGTTGGAAACATCGGGGGTTTCATCCACCATAATTGTATAGAATGGAGCTGTCTGGATATTTGCAACAACCTCACGTAAAGCCTATAAAAAATAAATGGTGCATATAAAAAATGAGCACGGATGTTAGTAACTATACGTGCGCGCTAGCCGCCAATTGTGGCTCTAAATGAAATTTAAAGGGGTCTGGCGAATAATACCATTTTAACGAGTTATACCATTTTATATAATTGAAAATTAGTACACAAATGTTTAAAGAAGCATGCTCAACGCACACTTGCATGGTACATATGCTTCATAGATGTGAGTAGATATGTTTCAAAAGAAGTTTACAAATTAAAAGAAAGGCGAATGCAATAGTGACGCGCAACAAAAAGAAATAAATAAACAAAAAACAAACATGAATCTGCGCCCCATGCAGCTTAAATTAAAAATTCAAACAAAAAATATAGCAGCACTTCAGAACCATTTTGGGGTGGTGGGGTGGGGGTAAGAGTGATAATCTGGATTTTTTTTATAACAATGGTCCTCCCCTGCGCCCACGTCGATATTTTCTTTGTTCCGCTGCAATTGGTAGAGTGATTCCTATATCATTTTCTGCTCCACCGACGCTGGGGAGGGGTTAAGTCTTTGCTATTCTGATTTTGTTTGAGTTATTATGAAATATCTTCCGCCGCCTAAAATGTATAATTGAATTAGGTCTTACCGTTAGTGCCATTGTCTGCAAAACTTCGTTTTGAATTTTAGCAGAGAGATACTTGTCAGATTACCGTGATAACCAGTTTTGAATCCGTAAATCATCTTCACCACGCAACTTGAAAAGAGTTAAAAGATTAGAATCAGACTCATCCCCATCACCCCTGAAAGCTCGTCCTTGCCGTGCCAGGAATCTCACATCAGAAATTATTTTTATAAAAATTTGTCTTTGCTCTTCCCTTTCTCTTCCAATTTGTTGTGATAAACTTTCTCCAATGTCTTTAGTTATCTTTGGCACTGTCACAACCATTAAGACTGCATCCTTGTGGCAAACACTACCTTCATGTGCCTTGAACCTCCGAGTTGCTTCTTTCCAATTTTTAAAGCCATTAATTTAGCGATAAATGCGGAATCCATGTTTGGTGAATTAAGCTTCTTTGCCTTGTATGCCTTGATGCATGTATAGCAGAATGCCATATCATTTGATTCGTCATAATGCAACCAAGCAAACTGGTTGAACCAACTTGGTTGGAACGCACTAAGTTCTGGTTTTTTCTGTCCAAAACTTCATTTTGGGAAATTGATTACTGGTTGATTTGGTGTGTTCCCAATGTCCGGAGTTGTTATAGAATAATCCATCTTAACTCTCTGTCCTTTATTAAATTTCATGCATATAAAATGAAACACGACTTCTTTAGCGTACAGGTAGGTCTAGCCTAGATCACGCACGTGTATAGTGCGCCGAGTGTGCCATAAGTCCACAACTCAACAGTGACTCCAAGTTGTATAGTTTCTCGCTTTGTGATTGGATAAGCAGGCTAATTTGCATCTTTTGTCGACTCCAAGTTGTGTTGATTTCATGCAAATTATGTCGACTTGAAATCAATACAACTTGGAGTGGACGTGGACTCCAGCTCGTAAAGAAAAACATTCACAACTATGCCATGCTTGCACTTATTAGGTTAAATTTCACGGGTACGCGTGCCAACGGATTGGACAGTTCGGATGGGAATAGTGTTGCGGATTCTTACGAATTACCAATATAACCGCGTAATACTTAAAGGGTTGGGGGGGGGGGGGTATTCCCATGTCTACTAACTGTGGTGTAGCTGTTATCATACCTGTCTACAGACCACGAGGCCCTGGGTTTAAGCCTGGGTTGGGTAGACACGCCAGTGCACCACGACTGGTTATCAAAGGCCGTGGACATTGACTTGGTTGTCGATGTTATGTCTGTCCGTACATCGTACCTGTGTTCTCGCCCGGGTCGTATTAAGCGTTTCGTGATAGCATTCTTACTATCATTACCGAATACGCAGGCGACGACCCCGTCATTGTAATTGTGTGTTCACTCATCGTCGTCGTCGGGTATTTCCTCAAAAAACACTGATATTTTTGTATTGTTAATTTTTTTTTTATATATATTTTTTTATATCATTAGTATTATCATTATTATGTTATTTATTGCGAAAAAGTGGTGCTGCGATCGCCGCACCAGCCGCATTGGCTGCTACGGGCCTGCCATTAACAACAACTCTTTGTGACCTGTCAATTGACCAACAATTTATCCAACTGGCACACTTTCTCGCCACACCAAAAGCTCTTATTTTCCACATGAGCGTGCCTCACGGAACCTTAAAAAATAGTTTAGTAACTACATCAAGAAATTCCAATCAATTAGAAACACAAGACCTCTTAGATAAAAACCCATGCTGGGACAAATTCAACAAACCATTGACCAGTAAGTGGTCTAGTACATCCTTAACAATGGACTCCACTATCTTGCACACAATTCTCCAATATATATAGATTTAATATATATATATATATATATATATATATATATATATATATATATATATATATATATATATATATATATATATATATATGTATATATATATATATATATATATATATGTATATATATATATATATATATATATATATATATATATATATATATATATATATATGTATATATATAAAATATATATATATATATATATATAATGATATATACTTAAATATATATATATATAAATATATAAATATATATTAAATATATATATATATAAATATATAAATATATATATATAAATATATGATATATATAATATATATATATATATATATATATGTATATATATATATATATATATATATATATATATATATATATATATATATATATATATATATATATATATATATATATATATATATATATATATATATATATATATATAAATATATATACGTATATATATACACATATACATATATTTATATATATATATATATATATATATATATATATATATATATATATTTACCCCGCTAAACGTAGCGAGGATATTTACGAGAGTTATACTTACCTTCCATGCTATTAATATGCAATCTGGTCACATGACCTGATTCTAACGCACTTCTAACAGACCCTAAAAAACGCAGTAACCAGCCAAGCCCTGACCTCCATAATACCTCTGTACTACCACCTCACTCAACATTCCACCAAGGCCTGAGCGAGAGGGGAGGCGGGCGGGATGCATGGAAGGTAAGTATAACTCTCGTAAATATCCCCGCTACGCTTAGCGGGGTAAATTTACTTCAAGTTATACCTTACCTTCCATGCTATTGATATGCAATCAGATTGCAACCGAGGATAGGAAGGAAGGAAGTTCAGGTCGCAGCACATTTTTTTTTTTTTAATGGCTGGTACGAAAACTCACACTAATCGAATCCCGTTTAAAGGACGAAATTCCTTCTCCTCTTAAGGACGAAAGACCTTAGAGTGGGAAGAACTAAAACATAGTAAACCACGTCTAGTCACAGTCAAACCGAACAAGGCACCATTCCTTGACAGTAACGGAGGCAAAAATTGAATAAACCTGAGCCAAAAACTCGCCAACCGGAAGAGCGTTTGGACACAATATGAATATCAGCAAAGTGTCTACAAAAACGCCACAAACCACACCAGATTCGTCCACGAGACGGAACCGGCTAGTAAACTACAATTTGGAACAAAGCGTGTACCAACTAAAACGAATTGAAGAAATCTCGAGCAAGGGAAAAATTCGTTAGCGCGTAACCGCGTAAGAGCAACAGTTAGCGGGGTAACATGAACGTCAAAAAGTGAGTCAGACCAAAAACAAGAGAAAAACCGCGAAAAGCGTTTTCCCAAACGGCGGAACGAGAGATCCCGCGAAAAGAGGCTATGCCCCGAACCCGAGTGCATACCGCGGCCGTTCTATGAACAGTTCAGACTACTTTGAAAGAAAGTTACTGGACCATCTATCGGAGAAAAATGTCACATGACACACTATAAAGAGATCTCAGCATAACTTTCCAGTGGTCGCGACTCAAAGACCGTAGACCCAACTGGAAAAACCTCGGTGGATAGCTGCAAGTTATCCCAGAGCTCATGACTGAACCAAGTTTGAGAGAGGGCCCACCTCCACAACGGAGAGGGGGTGAACAACCTCTCAGAAAAACCATGGTACGTCGAGGAAAGGCGGACTAAGGCCACATCATCGAACGAAACGCGCTCCGGGACTGAGAAGCAGTCCGCCGGAGCCTGGGAAAGAGACAAGGATCGTACCTGACCCGAGGCCCGAACGTGAAGCCTGCAAGGTCTTAAGCAGCCAAGGGAACCGCAGTGAGCCGGAAAAAGTGGGCGCTATCAGCCGTATGTCGCCTAGCGTAGCATACTTGGTACTAGCATGAAAGGCGGAAAACGTAACCCACATAGTTAAGTTCTGAAGAAAACAAATGCGTCGACCCTGAAACCCCCGGGTCAGGAAAAAAGGACGCAAGAAAAGATAGCTTGCGATCATCCACGGACGAGGACAGACCTACGTCTGGGGGACCGAAAAAGGTCCTGATCGCTCTGGTCACCTCGGGAAGAACGCCTACCAAGTGGGGGTTCCACTGAAACAAGACGATAGTGATCGCGTACTCGTAGTCCGAGGTGAGCGGCCGTAAGGCTGGCATAGTTTGTCCTGGGCCAAGACGAGAGGAACGATTCCAGAAAACTCTTGGAGGCCGTTCCTATCTGTCTGAAAAGGTGACCACAACAGTGGTGCAAAAACGGCGCAAAACTGAAAAAGCCTCGCTCAGCACTAGCGGTAAAAGGTGAACAGAAAAACCCCGGCATTCCGCCTGTTGAAAAAGGCCAAGTACCCGTCCAAGTTTCCGTCATAAGGGGTTACAAGAAAAGCGCCCCTACCTCGATCAAGACGCATCCGTCGGCACTGACGGTGAAATCTGACGGGTGAAAACTTCGTTCCTCACACCAGGTGGGAGCATCCGCACCACCACCAAAAGGGGTGGCCACCAACTAATCGTGTAAAGCGGAGGTACTGAAAGACACCATCATCAGTCCAGAAAAGACTGCTGACCCTGAGCAAAATTTGTTAAAACTTTACTGAACTAAACCAATGGCTAGCGAATTTAAAAAGCAGGCCGTTAATATAGGGGAAGAGGCGATTATTTAATCGCCGTGCATGGCAGATTTTTTTTTTGAACAAGTTAATGACCTGTTACTAAGGCTTTAATGGTCACACATCAATGCCCAAATCCCGAGAGTACCAATCACAGCCAAAACACTTATATTCTCTCCAGTGCACACACCAGAAATAAGCTCCTTACAATAACAATAGAAGCTGTACTTTGGACTGGCCACGTATCGATCGCGTCAGCTTTACAAGCGTGCATGGAAAGTTTTCATTGATCTTGCTTGCTTTTAACTACATTGACGAATATATAAAATGGCCTAAATTTATTTTCTGTATGTAACTTTTGTGATTATTTAGCTGTATGTCATCTCTTTATGTATGATGCTGCACATTTAAATAATGTGTTTTTTTTTCTTTCCACAGCTGAAGACAAAATTAAAACAGCTGAAGCAGAAAAATGAATAAAAAATCTTTGCCCAAGTGTAGAATTCTATCTAATTCAAATTATGAAAAAATATACCTAGCATATTAAGATCTACAGTACCGATGCGAGCAGTTTGACAATTGCGCCGGTAATTTTAACGCTAGTAAGCCGCCGATAAAGCGCCGGTAATGCCGCCGGTAAAGCGCCGAGAAAAAAAAAACCGTTCTCGAAGCCAAAAACGTGGTAGTTTTCATGCAATAAAAAGATACTACCACGAGCGTTATTTTCCAATCACAACTCTTATTTCCTTCAGCGAGGAAAGTCCTCGGTCTACTGTTAACGTCTGCACACGTACCGAATCTGCAAATTTCTTTAGTTCAGATACGTTTAAACTGATGCATTTTTGCCGTTTTAAGCAAAATTAGGTAATTCATTTCCCGTGCCTTTTTAAAGGACACAGATCAGCCCACAATAAATTGGTAACGACAATGCAGAGCGTACCTCAGAGATTTACGATCATTATTTATTTTCAATAAGTTTAACAAAAAATTACAACCTGAAAAGGAGCCATGGCAACGCAACTTGCGTCTGCACTATCGGGCGGGCCGTAAATTATAAAATGAAAATTGAATAAAATAATATCAACTAAAAGTAAAAAGATAAGCGAAATAAAAAGGATCGGCGCAATAAAAATAAACAAGTTTAACTTACTGAGATTTTCATGTTTTATTCCGAAATATATAGTTTTCCAAATAGTCAAGTAAAATTTTAACTCGTGAAATATTTCCACCAAAATATTAAGAAACGTTGTCAAAAACTTGTTAATATGTAGTTCCATATACAGCAAAAGTGAAAATAGAAAAAAATAGATAAAATGAGAAGAAATAAAATTCTGAACTAAGTACTCTTTGCTTAGTGTAGACCTTTGTGTTGAAAAAAATGCATCAAAATCTGTTCGAAAGTTCGAAATCTGCGACGTGTAAGTAAACAGAAACATACATGTTGCTCCCACTATTTGATAAGCCCAGGTGCAAAATAATTTCTTTATAAATCAGATCGTGCGAAAATGTCTTTTTTTTTCCAACAGATATATTATAATTCTTACCCGAAACTTAAGAACATTAAACTCCATTAACATTAATCTCTATGAAACACACACTGCAAAAACACGGCAAACTTCTAAAGAATCTTAAATAATGCCGCTGCCCCATTCCCAGCACTTTGACAGATTTGTTTACGAATTGACGCCAGCTGCGTCTGGACTTTGGCCTAGCGCAGTCCAATTAATTAAGATTGGCACATTTAAAGGGGAATACTTACGATATTCACATTTAAGGAGAAATACTTGAAAAAGGTATATGCCCCCTCCCGATTTTCATGTTGGCTTCCAAATATTTGAAGTCTAAAGACATAAACTTGAGTTTGGTGGTTATGGATACGGGACCGGGGTTTACAGCGATTAATAGCGATTTGGAGGGGTACTCCAGAGTGATTTCTTCTTCTACATGTTTAATTCAATATTATCAGGCAATCGAATTTAGGGTGGGGCATTCTCCTTTATGAACAGATACAAAAATTTGGTAGATTATTTTAACCCCTCTCTAATTTCCCCACAAAAATTGAAGTATAACAATAGCAAGAAGTTTTTTTATGATCTCCTAGCTCATTTGCAAGTTGAAGCGACAAACTGGGATTGTTGAACTATTGAATTTGGGGTGGGGGCATTCTCTCTAATAAAAACATAATTTTGTAGATCGTATCGTCCCCTCCCCAATTTTCCTAAATTTCTCCACAAAAAAATGGAAGTATTACGAATAGGAAGTGGTGGATAGAGGTGGGGTGGGGGCAGCAGTGCCATGGTTCTTTGTTAAGATCTCCCCGTTGCAGGTTTTAAACGACAAATTTGATCATCAAACATTAAATTTGTGGGAGTAACTCTTTTTACTGTGAAAACATACTTGGTATATGATATTGTCCTTCCCCCTCCCCATTTTCATTTGTTTTCCCGAATGAAGATAAGGCGATGCTTCCATCATCCCT
Organism: Chiridota heheva; assembly: GCA_020152595.1. Taxonomy (NCBI): domain Eukaryota; kingdom Metazoa; phylum Echinodermata; class Holothuroidea; order Apodida; family Chiridotidae; genus Chiridota; species Chiridota heheva. Next base: position 8,516 of record JAIGNY010000422.1, on the reverse strand, counting down.
CTCCCGTGCTCAGTGAATTTCCTCATATTTCTTACTTCACAAAATGTTAGATGTCCACTCTCCTCCCGGCTTTGGTATTGTTGTCTTTTTTTAATAATTTTTACGGCTTTCCTCCATTTTGAATGTTACATAAAAGTGTCATGCGTGCAGTATGTCTTTCAACAACTTAGCGCCGCGTGGCCAAAGAGTTCGAGGAAACCTGTCGCCAGGTTATAAACCACCCAGAAGTAGTAACACCTGAAGGGGAACGCGGGCGGCATATCATTGAACGAGATGTTTTGTTGTTTTTCTGACACAGTTCTAATGATTTTTAAAAAAGTAGAATTTATACTGATGCCATGTGTGGTAATAATTTGCTATACACTAACTTGGCGGCCATTACCTGGGGCAACAACAGGGTGTGTTAAACCTGATCTTTTGTAAGTTTGCGTAATGTTACCCAGAAACCAACGCATTAAATAGCAGGCCTTTTGGAACGGGGGTTAGGAAACTGTTGCGAAAGCCTGACCGCTATGGGAGTAAATAGTTACGTTAAAAAATAACATTTTTATCAAAAGACAGTCATTGATGCATCGTGAGTTTTTGTTATAAATATATCTTTTTATTATAATCATATTTTTCTTGTCAATGATCTGTAAAACTGTTGTAAAGTAGAAAAGACAATTTTTTTTCTTTTTTATTGAAACTTTATTGCTTCGACGGGAACAACAGCAATTTTATGTTACATTCAACAACATTAGTGTACATCATACGCCAAGTGTATTGGGTGCAAATGCAACTCCCTCAACAGGTATTGATCGGTATAAATACTTCCTTTGTTCGGGCCAACGAGCCTGGGCTGCTGCTCTTTTGTTTGCCAAACAAAAGACGTCCTGTGGACTTGGCTCATTTACACTGGGGGTTATAGAGTGTTACGTAGTCGTAACCAGGGTATTATGCATAGAATATTCACACACAACAGGTCTTTAAAGATCGGCGATACACGGCGATTAAATAATCGCCTGTTCCCTAAAACGTATACAAAAAGGGCTGCAAACCGTGTAAGGCTATGTAGCTGTGAGACGGTTTTGGGTCGTAAGACCGCGGAGCCGTACAACATAGTCGACGGCACCAAAGCGGTGTCTGAAAACTGTAGCAGTTGCGGAACCGCGTAGCTCCAGGCCACTCCTATCAACAGCGAAACTTATCGATGAAGTTGACTGGAAAAAGGTGTTAACGTACTATGTATAGCAACAACCTTGGAACTGCGGAGCCTACGGCTACGAGTGTGGAGAAAACTAATACCGTATGTCTGTACGGGTAGTTAAGTAACAGGTTGTAAAGCCGCATTGAACTGCTTTAAGGTGTTAAAGTATGGAATGAACTATATGCGCCGTTGTTTTTAATAACTACCCCGATCGTGAGGTTGTCTATCAAAAGGCCATCTATGTCAAGAAAAGTATCCGTCATGGAGTTAATATTGACAAGGGGGGTGTAATGTACTAAGTCAATCGTATGAGTCGTAAACCCCTGCACTGGGGTAGAAATCACGAAAGAGTAGACATCCTGTGTATACTACATGGACCGTTAATTCTGTTAAACACCCTTCACCACGGAGCTGAGAAGCACGTAGCTACTGGGGGGACTTACGCCGTGCAAAGTATGCATCCCCCTTAAGTATTATAGAGCCATTATGGGTCTACAAAGGCGTCAGCATGACAAGTAAAAGCCACTAGTCATCCGCCAAGTTTGTCTCTGTTCACCACGGAGCAAAAAGCTAGTAGCTACGCGAGGGGGACAACTGGTACGTGTCCCTAACGTAATAGCTATCAGTACAAAAGAACCGTCTAGGTCTACTATAACGTTAACGTACGTACTACATCCGTAACATGAGTCGTTACCTCAGTGTACTTCTATTCACTACAAGGCCATCGAGTAAGTAGCTACGCGTAGGGAAGTTGTACTCCGTACGCGTTCCTGGAGAGAATAGCTAAAAATATACTGGGAGCGTGTGGAATACGGAGGAGTTCAGGTGCTACGCAAGCTATACGAGTCCTAAACTTAGTTTGTTTCATCACGGAGCTACGAAACTGGTAGCTGCTTGGGGAAGAGGGGATTACCGTCGTACTCAGTACGTGTCGCGGTAAGAAAAACGGCCGCGGAACTCTGTAGCTCATGGCTACTGGTCCTCTACCACACAGCTGCGCTGCAGGTGTAGGCCGCTAACTCCCGTTTGTATATATTCACTACAGAGCAGCGTGGCCGGTGGCTACGCGTGGGGGACTGCCGTCGAACGCTAAAAGCGTCCCGTGCAAGTAATCCAATGGCTCTACAACTAGCCATAAAAAGGTTACTAACTCACGTATAATCCCGTAGGGCGCCGCCTCTTGTGGGCCTGCCGGTCCCATCACGGAACCGAGGACCACAGCGGTGTACACGGGTTTGATCATGTCGATAACACCTGAGCTAAACATAAGAAGCTGTTACATGCGACGTATCGCAGGACATCTAAGGCGCTTAACGTACCGACACTAGGGACCTGCCCTCCGTGTCGATGATAGAGGTGAAAACCATCGCGGAATTGTAACGTTCAAAGCGGAAAATCTTACTGAGGCAGTCCACACGGCCGTAAAACAGCGTAGCTGATGGCTACAGAGACAAGAAGAAAATAGCTCCCGTGATGCTATACTTCTCGTGAAGATTGTCACCTATCACCTGTACCAAGTAGCTCCCTAGCTAGCGGGCTAAATTTCCGGGTTCATCGTACAATGTATGTTATCCCGTTGCAAAAACTCTGAAGTCGTACTGGCCCGTACGGTCTAGATAAGCGTTCGCACGCTATGCATGGTGGGACCTCTTGGGTGCGTAACGTACCGACCCTCGGAGGTCTGCACGGCCTCTGTACCTATGATACTGGTGAAAATGATTGCGGAACTGTAACGTTCAACGCGGATAATCGTATTAATGGTGTTCACGTGATCGTGGAACTGCGTAGCTAATGGCTACGGAACCAAGAAAGAATAGCTCTCACGGCTATACTTCTTGTGAAGATTATCACTTGTCACCTGGCCACATAGCTAGTGGTGTATATTCGGGTTAATCGTGCGATTATGCGATATCCCGTTACAAATCCACAAAGCCGTACGCATCCGATCACCGGAGCCGTACTCTCTCGGTCGCACCTTGAAAAAAACGGTCGTGGTGGAGTCTGTGCTACGACTACGCCGCTTGAACCTAATCGCTGCAAAGAGTACAAAGAATGGACTCGCAGCATAATCTGCACGCGTAACGCGTGAGATGGATGTCACCGGAGCGTAAATCAACGAAACGTTAGCACGCTACGCCAGGACATCATGGGTGTGTAAAGCATTGACACTCGGGGACCTGCCCTCCATGTCCATGATACTGGTGAAAATAATTACGGAACTGTAACGTTTAACGCAGACAACCTTAATTGCATTCACACCAGCCGTGGAACTGCGTAGCTAATGGCTACGGGACCAAAAAGAAAATAGCTGTCGTGATGCTATATGTCTT
>JAIGNY010000421.1:97500-101634 GCA_020152595.1 Chiridota heheva | reverse complement strand
CTTTAGCAGAGGCAGTTTTTCCTCCGCTTCCTACACCTCTGTCCTCTTCTCACTCCACCAGTTGCACCACTTATGTCCCATATGTGATGACAAAACTGCCTATCATGTTATCAATGGTTGGGGTTGGATTGGGTTGGGTTTGGCAACCTGATATTTTAATCTGGCTCCGCCCCAGCTGAATAATGTAAGTCAATTTTGGATGGCAAATTTTCCAGGAGGATATTATTCAAAACGTTACTTACAATCCTAGCGTTAGACAAATCAAATTTTTCTGAATAATTACTAAACCATATGTCCCCTCTGGAAATTGACCCAATCTCATGGACATGTTCAAAGCGGAAGTATATCTATTAAGCAGGCTAAATAAACTACATTAGAACTGAGGAAAGACCTGAAGAAGGGTGGACAAACTATCTCAATGGTATGTCACGATGGTCGGGTCCACTGTATGACACACTGGTCGGATGGGATCCATGGTATGACACACTGATATGATCCACTGAAACATACTTGTCGGATCCATGGCATAACACAATTCACTGTGACACATTGGCCGGAACCATAAGATGACACACTGTTAGGATCCACTGTGACACGCTGGCGGGATCTATGGTATGACACACTGAAAGGATCCACTGTGACACACTGGCCGGATCCATAGTATGGCAGAATCCACTGTGACACACTGACCGGATCCATCATGGCATGACACAATCCACTGTGATACACTGGCTGGATCCATGAAATGACACACTGCTAAGATCCATTGTGACATGCTGGCCGGATCTATGGTATGACACACTGGCAGGATCCACTGTGACACACTGGCCGGATCTATGGTATGATGCACTGGCTGGTTCCATGGTGTGACGCACTGGCCGTATCCACGCTCATGACCATTGGACGTACAGGGCAGATCCATGGTATGATACTGACACAATGGCCGGATCCACAGTGCGATGGATCAATGTTATAAAAGAATGGGGAGGGGGACAAAACATTCCTAAAAAAAACGCCAAATAGCTTTCATCGGACACTCGATTTCGAGGGCACTGCCAGCATGTCACGGTGGATCAATAACAGATCCAGGATTTGGTGCATTTTACACATAAAATCATTAATATGTAGCACCTGACAAAATTGCTGCTAGAGTGGGGCTAATGAGTACGTGGTAACAAATCGCTCTCACCTTGTACTTTATGATGACCTTCTCTCTCTCTCTCTCTCTCTCTCTCTCTCTCTCTCTATATATATATATATATATATATATATATATATATATATATATATATATATATATATATATATATCTCTCCCCTCTCTCTCTCTCTCTCTCTCTCTCTCTCTCTCTCTCTCTCTCTCTCTACTGATGCGTTACTGAGGCCAAAAAGTATTCTTATGAACTCAAAAGTCCAAATGGAATAGCAATTTCACTCTTAGGCACATCGCTAGGTTCGACTGGAATTTGATTGTAAGCATGATAGGCGCGAGCAAGATCAATCTTAGAGAAAACAGTCTTTCCACTCGTATAAGACGCGAAATCATGACTATGTGGAATAGGATAACGATCTGGAATAGTGGCGTTATTTAAGGCTCCATAGTCTCCGCAAGGTTGCCAGTCTCCAGTTTTCTTTGGCACAATGTGTAATGGTGAGGACCAACTGCTCTGTGATTGGCAACAATGCCTAGTTGTAACATATACTGAAATTCCGCTTCCTACTTTAAGTCGATCAGGCGCTAAACAACAAGCACGACAAAAAAGTGGTGGTCCGCATGTAATAATGTGGTGAGTCCACCGTATGCTTGACGTTTGCTTCGCTAAAGTTCAAATGTAATAAGTTTGGAAATTGACGAAGCAGCGAACATTGCGAATCCTTGTCTAAAACAGCGTATGCTATAAAATGTGTGCTTTGCTCTTATTTTGTTGTAGAATCTATCAGCTTGCGATTCTTAATATCGACTAACAGTGAGTAATAATTCAAAAATATTTCACCTGAAATTGATCTAGACACATCGGCTAAAACAGAAATCCATGCAAAGACTTTGCGAAGACCAATATTCAAAGTTAAAGAAAGCTCACCATGTGTAGCGATAAGGGTTTTATTTACAGCTTGTAAAGGAGTTCCACAAAAACTAGTTCAGTTTATCAAATAATAACTTTGATAACTTGGTACACGTGTACGTCAAAAGAAAAGTTACATATACGTTGCATAAGGTCCTGCTGGGACTAAGACTAGCTTAATTAAGAAAACAAAATGCTTCCTCTTTATAAAACAGTTTATATATAAGATAACATATAATGGAAGAAAACAAAATATCATTAAACATTGAAAAACTGCCACACTAAAGCTGGAAAATAACAACGAAAAATGAACAAGTCACAAATATACATGTCAAAACTTGAAAGGAAAAATTGGTGAAACAGAAAACGCAAAGTATCTAGGTGAATGGCTTTTCACCAAAGACCTTAACAAAAACAGCATTGAAAAAGAAAGAGGCACATATTCAGCGTATAAATAAACAATAGAAAAGTATGGAGACCAGAAGAAAGTTGGAAATGCAGCATTACAAGTAAAACTTAAAATACCAGAAGCAGTAGCTATGCCAGCCTTCACGTATAATATGAACACTTGGACTAATATATCAGTAAAGGAAGTACAAGCTCTAGAAAACCTGCCAAAAAGAATTGTTTGCCGCATCTTCAACCTAAATAGTTTAAGATCATATTGGGGACTTTTTAAAAAAAACAGGTTTTTGGCCAATCTTACAAGTTATTCATTACAAGAAACTCATATTATTTCATTATTTACTCAACTCAAACGAAAGTAGAATAGCAAGAAAAATACTTATTGAACAAAAAGATAAAGGCTACCCTGGATGTTGGTATCATGAAATCAAATACATAGGAGGAAAACACGGATTGATATTGATATAAATAATGTTCGGAAGAAAACAAAAAGCAAATGGAAAAAGATGTTACAAAAAAAATGCTGATGAAATAGAGGAAATGGATCAAAGAACGAAAAGTAGCAAACTCAGATTTTAAGTAGAACATGATTTTGAAAGACAGAAATATATTGGAGAATTGAAAACAATGGAGACCTTTACAATAATCAAATTAAAACTGAATATGACTAAAGTTAAAACCAATTACCAGAACAGCTACCCTAATATAAATTGTGAGTTTTGTGACCATGAAGATACTACTGAACATATTGTTTAACTGTTTCTACTTTAAGAACATTAATGAAATGCATATGAGCAAAACAAACCTTTATGATACGGACAATATAAAAAAAACCTGAGGAAAATAGCCTGGTACGCAAAGAGAGTAAATTAGATTTTTAATAAATAAAGCTAACAATGAATAGATGAGCTTTCCCAATCTCCGTACAGTATAAATCAATATGTAGTATATTTAACCAACAGTGTTTTACGAGTCTTGCACGTCATCTTTGAATTTATTCTTTATCGACCGTGCCTGGTGTTTTCATCAGAGTGGACTCAGTGATGAACCACATGAATTACACGAACCGCATGAACCACTCGAACCACATGAACAACACGAACTATACAAACCACATGAACCACACGAACGACATGAACCACACGAACAACATGAACCACATAAACCACACCGCATTGGAAAACAAGAACGTAATAAGTCCCGTGCCATCAGCATGCGATCTGTGTATTAAGACCCGGCGTCACCACAAAGGCACTCAAATAGAGGACCTTGTGAAAGCCAACCAGTCCCTTGTGTGTTTGACACAGGATCACCCAAAGTAAAGTCAGCTTAGACCCACAAAAGCTAACCAGTCCCTTCTGCGTTTGGCAAAGGATCCCCCCAAAGTAAAGTCAGCTTGGACCCATGACGGCAGAGTCCTTGCAGAAATACCCAGCACAAATGGCGGCCACATCACACGCCGTATTTGGGGAACCAACGACCTTCGTAAACTCTAATACTTCTGTGGCTCTGTGATTTTCTTACCGTCACTCAAGCCGTCAAGGCTTATGGATAATGACATTCTGTCACTGTTATTATATGCAACTGTTACTACATTTAATTGTGGAATTCAAGTGTGTTTTTGATACCTTTTCCGATGGTTCGTTTATTTATTTTTCGTATTTAGA